>CALNVZ010003428.1:31907680-31933520 GCA_940671915.1 Paracentrotus lividus
AAAACATCCTTCTATTTATGACTTAGCTTAGATCTTCAAACAATAACTCTCAAATTATTAGTATCAGATACTAATTGATAAGATATCTTTATTGTTTAATCTGATTATGAGCAATACCAATTTGAAGATATACATTAACTGCTAGACTTATTAGAACTTTTTTTTTTCTTCATTTGTGCTGCGTATTTGTTAGGATATTCGACGATCGATGTTTTTATTAATCTAACATACTGCAATGTATAAAGCTAAGGCCCTTTATCTTGAATGAGAAGCAGACAAGAATTTTCTTATATGAAATATGATCTTTTCTTGAGACGGAAATGAAATGTCTTAAATCCAGGCAGGTGCTCTTCCCTATCCCATTCATAAAATAAAAGGAATAAATGGCAATTTCTTGATATTACATTATTAGCAGTGGATAACATTTGTTTGAAATATTAATGTATTTCCTAGTACATCCCGATACATAATTTTTAATGATAACTCGGTATACTAACAATCAAAGAGGAACTGATGGAATAACAATTGTTTTAAACATTTTATTAGTATAGCGTCAGAGCTCGCACCGTTGGATAAAAGTTGTTTACCAGTATTCTTACCTTCTCCTTGTGTATGCCCGAAAGTTCAACCTTATGAAGTTTATACTATGCTAAAGAAAATAAAATGCAAAATAGCAGGTGTAACGGATGATTTACCTCCTCGTATAATCAGAGAATTTGCAGTTGAATTGAGCCATCCTCTTGCCAATATACTTTAAATGTCATTTTCAGCAGGATTAGTACCCTAGGCATGGAAGAAAAGCCAGTTTTGTTCCCATCCCAAATCCACAGCCTCCAACAATAAAGGAACTCTCGACTATTCTCTTACTAGTCAGTTTCTAAAGTGCTTGAGTCGTTTGTCACTAAATGGTTATTGATGATACTATCTGAATTTTGATATCCATCAATATGGAAACAGACAGGATCTTCAACTACTATGATTTGGTTAAATTATTGCTTGTGTATTTGAAAATTGTGAAAAATCAAATCTGTTTCTTCTATTGTTTGCTACGGATTTTTTTTCAAAAGCGGTTTGATAGAGACTCGACCACAACATCTTGATTAAAAAAATTAATGAATATAATGTCAGACCTTGTATAATCGGTGGATAAATTAGCTTTTATAAATAATTGTTCACAATCTGTTAAATATCGATCGGTGTTTATCTCCTTATATTACATAATAATGCTGGGGTGCCTAGGCGCAGACAAAAAATTAGGCCCATTTTTCTGATTATGTTTAATGATGCATGTCAAAATGGAAGTTTTACACGTATTTTTAGAATGTTGTCATGAACCTTACCTTATTTGAAATCGTTTATTACAAACCTACTCTCTGTATTGCAGACTCAACTGAATGCACTAGAATAACTGGTTTTCTGACAATATATTGAAACTAATCCAAATAAATGTTAAATGTTTTAGAGAGTTACTTTGCAAAAATCCACCTTTACCTGATTATTGTGTTTGGGAGGATAACTTCCACCTGAAAATATACAGATACTTGTAAATACTTGGGCGTTTATATTCAGTCAATTTGAAATGGGGATGTACACATATCTGATTATAAAAAAGATGCAACAAAAAAGTGTATATGTTTAAGACATGGTCAACAGTACAATCTCCCAATTTCTGACTTATTCAAATCTACACAGGAATTATTCGTGGGCAATTTGGAACTATTGTTGTCCCGGTTTTTTATGGGAGGATTGACTGTAAAACACAGTAGGAATTAGAAAGAATAGCAAAAAAAGAGTTTTGTAAATAATGCTTGGCATAAACTTATAAACTATGAAAATGGCGTTAAAAAATGTTGGATTGACGGTTGCAAACAAGAAGAAAAATATTCTATTGATTTTGCAAAAATCTCTTTTAAAATCCTGAGGTGTAAGACTGGCTCCAAAGAGGAAGGACTGTTACAATCTCTTTAGGAATGTTCACAATTTTAACATTAGATTGCAAAACCGGAAATCCGTTAAAGAAAAAGTTCCTACCATATCTTTATGACTGTTAAACGTCCAAGTTTGTTCATATTCCTAATTACTGAAATGTGTATAACTTATATATTTAATATTTATTAAAAAAACACAACACACAGTCATTGTGATCCAACTTTTTTTCTTCAAAATCTCTATCTTCGTGTCAATTTCTTACAAAATGTATGGCTATCTTTATATTAAGTATTTATTTTTTGATGAATTTAAACATGTTATGTTTTGTTATTGTTATTGCTTTATTGATTATTTATTTGTAAACATGCCCATTTTCAACCTCGTGCATGTCAAATCATCGTATGAATCGCTTTATTCACCAATAAACACATTTCTTGATTGAATTGAATTGAATTGAATTGTTTAAGATATAGGTATACATGTTTGTAATTTGAATCATTGCATCATTATTTTACTAAGAACTGCTTAATATAAAACAAAAATTAGTTTTGGGTAAGATGCAATAACATATAATTTTCCTGGAGTGTGGTTCTCATTTTTTTATGTACTTTAAGAGAAATGAATTTCTTTTTTTTTCTCTCTCTTTTTTTCTTCTTAGAAATTTCTCAAATGTAATTTTCTTGTGAAACATCGAACTCCACCCATTTTCAATAATATACCCTCAATTCCTTATTGCCTGTTTTGAGAACCTGTTTACAAATATCCGTTGGGAATTGGTATTATATAGCCGGAAAAATTATAAATAATAATAATTAATAATATATTCATATATATTATTATATATTATATATATATCATATAATATAATTATTATTTTGTATTTTCTGCCATTAAGGTGCAATATATTTTGCCCTAAGGACATGATTTTGCTCTGACTTAATTTTCTTGAATAGTTTGTCCCTGCTTTTAACTTTTCGGGACCCTGGCTATATCTTGACATTCTCACCCAACCCTTCAACGTGGACATTTCTTAAAAAAGTGTTGTCAAACACCCTGTGATGCCCAACTTCTGTCATTGTACCCCTCATTTTGGGGCACCTTTTTGTTTTCACCGGCCGATCAAGCCCCCCTCAGCCCTACCCCCGGGAAACGCGACTGAGGGGAACTGTTTTATATTGTTCTTTAAGTTAAATCTATATTTCTGGAGACAGGCTAATGTCTCTTGTCTAGGGGAGGGGTTGAATTAAAAAACGAGATTGGTGAAAATTCGGAATATTTTATTCCATCTTTATGCTGAAAACAAAACAAAAAATGAAAAACCACCTTGAACCCTTAAATATCATCATTTACCCCTTAAATTTTGTTTAGCCTTGATGACAAGGTTGTAAAATAGTCATTATTGATAATATTTTATTTTGATTTATGTTTGGTTGAGATTTTACAATACAATTTAGGGAAGATAGAAATTTCCTTGGTGTAAAAATGAATAAATGAATGTTGAACCCCAGTCAAAATAAATTTTGACCCCTCCCCTAGACAAAAGAGTCGAGCCTGTAACCATAAATCTAGATTTAATCTAAAGAACAATAACAAATCTCCACCCCAGACGTGTTACCTTGGGGTAGGACTGAGGGGGCCTTGGTGGGTCGCGTGAACAAAAAATGGCCCCCAAAATAAGAAAAAATGACGAAAATGGCCATCTCCTTTGGGTGAAAAAACTTTTTTGAAGAAAAATCCCCGGGAAGGGTTCAGGGAACGTCCAAGATATACCCAGGATCCCAGAAAGTGAAAGCGGTGACAAACACATTCAAGAAATTAATAACGGAGCTACATAATGTCGCTTGAGCCTGATAAAAATATTCCACCTTTATGACGAACAGTGTATATATATATATATAATACATGTTTTTCCCTCTGGATTTGCTATACTGTGTTTTTGACATGGTGATTGAGTAGGAAAAATGAGAGCTAATTTAAATAATAAAATAGTAGAATGTATCCTCAGCTGTTAACATCCTTTGGGGGCTATCGAACAATTTGACATAACCGTCCTTAGGTGACACTTTGTCTCCCCTTTGGTATTCATTTGAATACTTACTTTGACAATTTTAATCCAATTTAATCATGTTGTAAGACATAGTATTGTCTCCATGTATAGAAACATTTCAACAAGAAACAACCCTCAATCCGATCATTCAACCAAAATGGTAAAATTGGTTTTTTTTTAGGCCATTCATTGCAAAATGTCATGTATGTCGCAAGTTGGGTCCGTGCAACATAAACATAATGGTATTAGTTGTTCATGAGGGACAGTCTCCACTTCATTTTAAGATTACAAATAGTAATTTCTGAAATGTCCCAAGATTTGTAAACTGTAACCTCGAACTTCATTAGTTCCAAGTGTCTATGTGGTAAAGAGATATAAAAAGAGAAAAACAAAAGTTTAGACACTTTAACCCCTTTCAAACATGATATAAAAGTTTGAGCATCGAACCCACTTTTCGAGAGTGAATGGCGTCATGAATACGAGAGGTCGTTGAATCATTCTTGATGTGCTGTTTACCCCTTGCCGACTTGGGTAATACTTGGGGAACTTACTTTGACAATTTGAATACAATTTAATCATGTTATAAAACATTGTATAGTCTACATGTATAGAAAAATTTCAACAAGAAACAACCCGATCATTCAACGAAAATGGTACAATTAATTTTATTTAAAGGCCAATTATTAGATACCACTTCGAAAGTCCGAATATTCTTTATTTGAGGTTTGATACATATATGTGAGTGATCATTTTTGCAGCCATTAAAGAAAATAATACATTACTTAAACAATATATATATATATATATATTGTAGGCGAAATGAATGAGACAGATGACTCGAAACGTAGCTCTCAAATTCCTTTATTTCACAAGTTTTCGGCCGACATGGCCTTCGTCAGGCCTACAAAATAAGACGAAACAAAATTTGGACAAACAGATGGTTCACTGCTAGCACGTTATTAAGGGGCCCGGTTTTTCACTATATAATATTATATATATATATATATATGATTATATATATTAATATAATATATATAATTATATATACTATATATATAACTCTTGGGATCATATTTTTTGAGTATTCAATCTTAGAACATCAGCCAAATAACCCTGAACTGTAACAGAGTTTTGGTAAAAGGCACTGGTATCATGCAATGCTCCACAAAACGATTGGTAATATATTAGTAGTCTCTTCCTGACATATATCATATAATTAGCGCGTATGGTATTCCTTTTCAGCATTTGGGATATTCTATGACCAGAAAGTTGACAACCATCAGAAGGACGATTTGACTCGAGCTTTACCCGGCTGAGATGCATCCGCACATATACATCAAGCTTAGGTGATGTGGAGGCTACGATAGGCGTTTGAACTGCATATTCAACTTGATTAAAATGACACAAATCGTTAGTGCCAGAATATCTTCATGGGCGATGTAGCAGTGAAACATTCTTAATACTTTATACGACGATCGCATGGTTGTGGTCTGCCATTACCCCAAACAAAATCGGTATTATCGACTTTGATACTCCGACACATACTTCATGCATTCCTCATCGCTGCTCAATGGAATAAATTGCATTTTAGCCAAGTTTACCTTTTAAAGTTATTAACGGTCCGCTACCCAAATCCAAATCACAACATTGGCAGTGAGTTTACTGTTATCTATTTGTCAGGTAATTTCGTAGGCAATACATTTCCATTTCATACAAATTCTGAATTATAGCATATTCCATATAAGGTTTTAATACAGAACAAGTACCTATAGATTAATACAAAGTTATTTGCTTTACACATACAAAATACATAAGGTGTTAAAGAGTTAACTAAAATTATATACCCCCCCCCAGATGACAAAAAAACACAACAACAAAGACAAACAAAGAAAGCTGAAAGGAAGGCATGATAACGTATTGCCATACTTAGAATTGATTTGACATAATTTATTTATAACTTATTTTCTGATCATGCTGATAAAACATTAGGTTAGTCTATATTTGTCTTGAATATGAAAGTATTACGTATCAACCAATTGGGAGGCTATCCCCTTTCTTATCTCATGTAATTCGACTTTGCTCTGATTTTTTTTATTTGTTTATAGTTATTTTTATTTTTACGTGCACGTTTGATGTGGGTCATGCTGTCGATTCTTTTCCGCCATTTGATCATTGTACCCTGTGCAATTCTCCGCCATTTCTAGCCATTTTCAGACGAAATATCACGGTGATCAGAAACGTCATTCTTTTGCAAAATGGGCGGAATGTGGCGCCACACAAAACTCTGCTAGCGACATCTTTCTCAGTGGATCGTCTGTAGCAGACAGCCTGAAGTCCCTCTTTTCTGATCTTCTGTTGATACAGGAGTCCTGAGATGAAACTGACATGTGGCTGGCATTGACGTGGCCACGAGAGAGTATTCTTAAGGCTCAGGAAACTAAAGGAAGAGAGCCAGCAAATTTGACGACTATGATGCCTGAAGGACGAGCAACCAATCATAGTTTTGAGATCAGGTTTGGGGTAGATATTGGCGGGCGCGCGGGGCGGGTCGCAGGGGAGCAAGTGTATCGACTGTGATGTCACTCAACAATGCTGATTATCCTTGACTCGTTGCTTTCCAATCTCTTTTCTGCTTCAGGTTGAGAAATCTTATAGATGCATACAAGGATTCTTGTACTAATTTTGTTAGCATTGTCCGTGTCCAGTGATTATTTTCATTCCAAATGACGGGTATCGGAGAGAATTGCTCCAGGGAGTCCGTACAAAGATCATAGGTGCTGTCCAAAACTATTTCAACTTGCTCACTTTCAGTAATAATTCAATTAACCCTTTCGTTCCTATATGATTTCAATTTAATTCAATTTATATGTAATGCCTTTATAAAAAGGTCCCTACCACCCGTCAACATTATAACTTACAATGCAGTACCTTCGATTGCCCATTGACAATGACCCTGCATCGATAACACAATTCTGTTATATGCTAAGACCCGTATTTGACCAACAATCTACCGATGAATCATCGATATTTGCATGTTTACTTCTGGCCCATTGAACATTTCAAAATAATATTATGGGTCTTACGATGATTCATTTTTTACAAATGATTCTGTTTTAAATCAAGCATAACAAAACATTCTACGCCATGATTCGGTATGGTGTTTCGTCAAATACAGATTACAATTGGAGCTTTAACTTCATGATTCTTTCCAAATTTAAAAGCTTCTAAAACATTAACCCTATACGTCATGCTAAGGGACCCATGAAAAAGGGAAAATCTAAACAAAACAGATTGCGTCACAGCACTTTTACTCGAAGGGTTAGATGGCGGCAACGTTGTCCAACACCTCTACTCCGAGTTGATTATTTCAGCGGCTTGACCCTCGCACTGTCAACATACAACTGACACGACACACCCTCAAGTCCACTCTCCAAACTTTAACGTCTTCCTTGAATCGGATCTAGAAAAAAGGCACAAACCACAAAAGGAAAGAAAATGCAAATTTGGAGCCCCTTTCAATGGTAGTGAGTAAATTTGTAGACAAGACTATATTCAGAAAAGGCCAGCCGTCGGTCCTCATTCAAAGTCTTTCTTCAAGGCTTTTTAGATGCGATTAATGTATTTATTCAGCCCTGGATTGATTGATAGGTTGACGGAATCACCCTAGGGTGTGTAGAGTAGCAAACAAAAATCGCTCCTTCCCCCAAAAGAAGGGCGCCGAAGCAAGACGGAGATGTAAAGCGTATCAGCTTTTGGCACAAACAAGGGTAACAATTGCATAAGGATTTTTTGATTTTCTAGTAATACATTATACGCAAGGCTCATAAAACAATAATAAACAGCATTCATTGCAAAATGTCATGAATGTCGTCAGTTAGGTCTGTGCAACATAAACATAATGGTATTAGTTGTTCATCAAGGGACAGTCTCCACTTCATTTTAAGATTGCAAATAGTCCAGGACCCCATCTATACAAGATTTCTGAAATGTCCCAAGATTGAACTATAACCTCGAACTTCATTAGTTCCAAGGTGTCTATGTGGTAAAGAGATATAAAGAGAGAAAAACAAAAGTTATGACACTTCAAGAACTTCCAAGCATTCCTACATGTGAATTCGAGAGTGAATGACGTCATGAATACGAGAGGTCGTTGAATCTTTCTTGACGTGCTGTTTGCCCCTTGCCGACTTGGGTAGTGGACAGAGGGGGTCAGAATGTGGGTTAACCGCCCCCAGAACATGGTCTGGACAAATATGGGGAAGTCGTAGATCTTGACACATGATCCTATGTGACGTCTCCGTAGAGCATCGGTTGACTCAGGGGAATTGACATAATACTTCAAAATATTGTAGTTTAATAACAAACATTTTCATGCATTAGAAGCATGCCCTGGAGCAAATCTATACTCATGTTGAGAACGAAAGATATTGTGTCATCACGAGAAAAAGAAAGAAAAATGAATAAATGCAACAGGGAAATTAATAGTAACTCATGAGAAAAAGTTTAATAGCTTCTTTTTTTTTAATGACAATGGTGTCAAAAGTAACAACAACAACAAAGATTTAAAAAAAAAAGAAGAAATAGTAGAAGTAAACTAAATGGGAAAGGGAAAATAAAGATAAAAGTATACAGAGGGAGACTTAGTGTGATAGAAAGTGAGTGAGGGAGAGAGAGAGATACAGGGAGGGCTAGGAGGGCGGACATTTAAAAAGAAGGGAAGAAAAGAAATCGCTGCACATCGAAAGAGGGAGAGGGAGAGAGACAGACAGGGGAAAAGGTAAACTGTGGGTAAAATATATGAATAGATGAATTGGTAATATTACTGGTATAATACTCAGTTGATTGAAATGATCCTCCTTCCTGTCTACCGCGAGTATTGAGTATTCAGGTATTCTGTCAAGCTCCAGTGATGGATAAGCTTTAATGATGATGAGAAGCGAGACCGGACTCAGAGGAACTTTTATTTGAAGAGGAGGCTTGTAATAATAAGCACTGATATTCTTTGAAGTCACGTGGTGGTTTCTTCCTTTTCAGAAATAGAAAATGAGCGACACAGACGATAGACGTCAAAGTATGATATTTCCTTTAAAAAATAGAGTCATCGATGAAATTAGTCCAAAGTGACCATAATCATTGAAATATTGTCAGTAGAAGTAATAGTGTTCATTCGACAGGCATGAAAAAAGGCAATAAATAAACATGCAAAAATTAACAACATTACAGATACAATTATCCCCGCTTTAATGCAAGTGGGTAAAAATGAAAGCTATTTTGTTTGTTTGTTTGTTTTTTGTTGTTGATTATTTTGATTTTTCTATTTTCTGACTAGTGTATCTGTTTTAAAATGATTTTTTTTAACTTAAAGATTGTGCATTGTCTTCCTTTTCCCCCTTCTTACTTTCGTAACCAATGTTTGACAGACGAAATTGGATTTGAAAAAATAATATTGTAAACGAGATACTTGTACATGAATCTATTTTCAAGAATTTAAACTAATTCTAGATATATTTTGATGAAAATTGTGAAGACATCGTGCGCGTTTTCAAAGAAAGCAGTCAATATATGCAAGCTTTGATTCTTGCAACCGTTTGATTTATCGGTGCGTTGAGCTCGTCTGTTATCGTCTTGCAATCGATATACCGATCACGATCCTCTCAATCGTTGCTATCTCTTTGATCACGTGGCCTAATTCCTGCGCGCTGACATTCAATTATTTACGGCGTATATTTCTAGATTTGTGGCAGTACCCGTTAGCTGGGTTACCAAGGTAATATACAAGTGTGGTCTGATTTTTAAATTGATTCCTGGAGACATATCTTGAGACGTTTTAACGCGCAAGAGATGCACGTTTCAGCGTATTATGATCATCCTCGGGTCGTTGATGAGAAATGACATTACATTCAGGGCATCATTTGAAATCCTTGGGCACTCAGTGTCTTTTTAGTTTATGAATTTCGGTCATAAAAATTGGGTTAATTCTTAGCTAAGTATTTTACGTTTGAGTGTATAGACAGAAATGATAAAATATGACAAAGAGATAAATATTGCCTTGAGAAATGATGCACACACAATAAAAAAAAATGCGATACAGAACATTACAAGTCTTACATATTATAGACACTTTGAGTTTAAAAAAAATTAAAAGCAAGAATGTTCGCATTATATAAATGTTGTGCGAAGCATGAGGCTGAAAATATGTCCAATGATCATCAAAGCATAGTTGTTTTCATCGTTAGTTCGTGACAGAGACTTAACAAAAAATTTAAAAGTAGCCTGACGGTATATTATCCATTCGGTATGAAGACAAAATACGAAAGCTCGCCTTTCTAATGACTAATGACAGTGTCCTACAATATGGAACCCATATTTGAAGTCATCTTTATAATGTTAAATTTGAGTATTTCAAAAGTGTGGATTAAAATTTTACTTTTTTTTGGAAATGAATTCACGGTCGAGCATACATTTGAACCCAATGTAGAAAACTAGACCACTGTGTAAAATCATTTTCGCACTGTAAAATAAGCGTGTAACATTTCCATTCATGAGAACACACTGTTGAATACTTGGAATGGACTACTTTTCAGCTGCGGTTTCCCCCCTCCTTTTGGATGTCTTTACCAGCATATAACAGAGTTCGCCGATTCTAAATGTGTTTCAATCAGGTTATTTAGATATTTCTTCGCGTAATATAACACTTAACATCTTAATGTTTCTCTCTCACTCACAGGTGGAAACAATTGGTGACGCTTATTGCGTAGCTTCAGGTCTTCACAAATCTTCCAAAAGGCATGCGGAATTAGCAGCCAAGATGGCGATCAAGATGATGGAAGCAGCAGCAGCCGTCAAATCACATCAGGGCAATGCACTCAGGGTGAGTAGGGTCACTCCTGATTAGTTAATAACTATCCTGCCGAAAAGAAAACACACAGTGTCCAACAAAGTGAAACAATGTTTGAACACAGTGTGAATATTGTGTGAAATCATCATCACTCTGTAAAATTACAGCGTATTTCATAGTGATGGAGTAAATTCACAGTTAGAAACTGAACATCACGATGGAAAAACATTTTATCTACACGCTTGACCCCACCCGAGGTGATAAAAATGGGTACCCGGTAGGATTGCGAATGCTCCCCAGGGAGTGGAGATTGTGCACTGTAAAGTGCGGGATCGAAAAATGAATCCAATGACCGGGGTAATAATTATACTGTAAGCGCTTTGGTCTTAACAGGTAAAGCGCTTTATAAGAAACCGGTATTATAATTATTGTTATTATTAGTCAATCACAGTGTGTCCAAACTGTGGAAACACTGTGAAAATGGGCAAAATTCACAGAGTCTTCACATTGTGAATGATTCGGACACTTTGTTCATAGAGTAGATTGTATGGATTTGGTCCATTTTCACACTGTCGGTACAAAAAGTAGTACGACACTATGTGTTCACATGGTGTCCACACTGTGGGACACTGGTTTTTCGGCAGGGTACCCCGATAGAATGAACACATGTCCAAAAGTATTGAAACGGGATTGTATGTCCGTTATGTTTGAAGATGATGATGTTAAATTACTTTTAGTTCTCTGTATTTCTCTTTCTCCAGCTCAGTTTCTCTCTTTCATTGTATTTTATGTCTCTCGATAGCACACTCCAATCTTGCAGCTCACTAATCTCTCAATATTATTAGTCTCTATTTCTCCAGCTTATAAATGTAGTCGGAATAACAAAATCACTCGTTGTTTAATTCAGGTTACTCTGTCCTTTTATTACGAACTCCGAACTATGCACTGCAAACTCCTGGCATTAACTTTCCTGAACTGAACTATCTTCCAAAATGAACTCCCATCCCGAACTCAACTGGACTACGGACTGAACTGTAATTTCCTGGCTTCTCAATTGAACTCTGATTCCGAACTAATCCAACTATTTTGGGTTGCGCTTGCGCTCAAGCTGAGGACATCATAAATCTGACCTCAGCTCTAGGTCAGTCGACAGGCTACACGCGACAAAGTTGTCCCTGGACGTTACATAACGCAAGGGCAAGCCCGCCCGCGAGCAAGACCCTGGCGTTACGTAAGACAAGGCAACGTAAGACAAGGCAAAACGAATCATTATAATTCAAAGAAAGTGAAAATAGGGAAAAGTCAACGAACCCAAACCAGATTGCCAATATCTAAATTCGTAACAGTATGAAACAAAATGGTCACTCTATAAGATTCCAGCGGTTTAACGCTGTAAGTCGATACACGATACAATGTGTCTCTCCAGCAGGACAACAGCGCTACCGAATAAAAACTGAACTCTAACGTGCCATAATTATGAACAAAGGTTGTCTCTGTTGTCAGTCTGGAAGCGGTTTAAGATATGAGGAAACTTTTGACCTATCAGGTGACAGGATTATTCAACATCCTTAAAGTGAGATAAATAAAACTCCTAATGTTACTGGTTACAGGCAACTGTTCTGATGAGGGATGTCGAAGTTCTTAAAAACATTTTAAGTGTTTTTTTTTAGTCCTTGAACTAATATCAGAATTGGTAATAAAACTGGTTTGGAATTTATAACATGTATCAGGCCTTTTCAATAGCATAACTGCCTGTTTAATGAAGAAACTTTCAATAAACAATTATTCTTCAGGTAGCCAGACCTTTTTCGCTGTTCATCATTTTCAAAAGATTCCACCTTCAAGAAACTCGTTGATGGGCATTCGATCACCTCTAAATTGCTCTGAAATGTCTGTAGCGCATATCATTAATCATGAAAATTATCAGGCAGACAATATTGATGTCATGATAATCATTTTCCGACGTATAAAAATGTAACAGAACTTGCTCCAACTAATCGAAATATCAAAGGCATATTACCCGTCATGATTCAGTACTCTTTCCACGTCTGCGGTTTTTGGTTTCTACTTTCATTGTACCATGAAGTCTTTATGACATATTATTACATCTTCTTTCGGTAACTCGAGAAATTCCCATGAATGCAAGTACTAGTATCTATCTTGGATGAGGTGTCTGTACAGAAAAGCTTTCAAATCGTGATAAGGAAAGAAACCGAGGTCAGAATCTAAAGGAATTAATGCCTCATCACGTGTCCTCTCCATTTCATTTGTTTTACCTCATTTACTCGCCTTCTTCGCCGCAAACAATCATCAAATCCAAAATTGAAAATCGTGCCGTCCCAAACATAAACGTAAGATTCACCATGCGTATTGTCTGTTGCGTGAAGGTATGCATCGAATCTTTCCGAATGACTTCTTAATACAGTCCGTATCACCCTCGAGCTCATTCATGAATTCATTAATCTTGCAGTGGTTACGGAACATAAACCGGAGACACTCTGAGGTTTGATAAACGACACGATTCCCGTACTCTTACTTAATCTTTTACGTTTAAAATACACCTTTCCAAGTAGAAATGTAAGAAGACAAGCCCAAACGAACCCTAATGAACCATGATACCGTCCTTCTTAACAACTAGCAATATTGATTATGCAGGAAAGTAGCTCCTGCTCGGTCATGATGCAAATATTCTTGTCCTCTTGTCTTTGCTGGAAATATTTTAGCCAATATAAATTTCAAATTCAAAGAATAGAAACCATACTGTCAGTGAATATCAATTGTGAATATGTATAACTATTAAAAAAAACTGAATGATATTTCATATCTCATATATAATATTAGCATTTCGTCACTGATATGCTAAACATGATGCAAGCATTATTGAACTTTGTTTATATCCTTTAAATAAAGAAACGCGTCAACCTTCCCCTCTGTCTATCGCTCCTCGTCCTACATGTCCTCTTCTCCTCGTCTTCTCTCTCTCTCTGTCTGTATTTCTATGTACCAAACGTGGAAAAAAGTGAATGGGCATTTGCTGGGTATGTTATAATTATTTAAAAACCCAGAGTGATTTAATATTGATATTTGAAATTGCAACAGCCTACACAATTCTGAGGGAGCCTTCGAAATCAATCTAGTAAATGCATTACTCCTCATGGATCCACAAATATTGAATAATTCATTATTAAGCCCTTACCGCCAATTCCACCTACGCCTTCGGCTGCCTTTCCATCTCACCTCGTGAAAAATGCCATCTTTAATTTATGGATTCCACCTTGCGTAAAGAGATTAGAGATGGATTAAAGTTGGCAACGTGTGAAGAAGCGTTATGCGTAGATTTAAATCGGCTTATTAATCCACTTCACAGGCTCTGCATTCCTATGTGATGTGTGTATTCTCGCCAGGGCCTACTTGCAGACAATAAGACGCCGTTCTTTTCTACCACCCCTAGATTATTGATGGCCGATTATAATGAGGCGATAAATTATGGAATAAAACCAGATGCCAAACTAAAAAACCCTATCAATTGGACTTCAGTCGTCTTATTTGCTCTAACAATAAAAGAATGATATATTTCAACTAGTAGAATTGCATGCGCCTGTAATCCAGTACTAGAAAATAATAAACTAATTTGAGAACCGAGGTTCATTACTACTGAGTCAAGTCTTCGGATATTGACGTTAAACTGTTTCCTGGTTGTAAATAGTAGCCTACATTCATGTTTCACTCGCAAAAAAAAAAAGGAATCTGTCATTATTTTCTTGTAGAGTAGAATTTTACAGTTGAGTGCTATTCACTCTTCACTTTTTATTTTTATTTTATTTATTATTTTTTATTTATTATTTTATTTATTTTTATTTATTTTATTTTTATTTCATTTCATTTCATTTCATTTCATTTCATTTCATTTCATCATTTCATTCATTTCATTTCATTTCAATTTCATTTCATTTCATTTCATTTCATTTCATTCATTTCATTTCATTTCATTTCATTTCATTTCATTCATTCATTATTTTCATTCATTTCATTATTTTATTTATTTATTTTATTTATTTATTTATTTTATTAATATATTTAATTTAATTTAATTTAATTTAATTTAATTTAATTAATTTATTTATTTTATTATTTTATTTTATTTTAGTTTATTTATTTTATTATTTATTTATTTTCTATTTATTAATCTATTTATTATTTATTTTTTTATTATTTATTTATTTTTTATATATTTTTTTTTTTTTTTTTTTGGGGGGGGGGTGAATACTTTTCAAGTTAGGGACCAGGATATAAATGAGTAAGGGGTTGTATACAGTATGCCACTGTATAAAAATTATCGCTTTCATACTTGGCACGATTATAAAACACGCGGTTTGCTTCTGCACAATAAAAATTAAATTGAATTAAATAGGCCTTTCATGAACAAAGATCAACGTCCAAAATAAAGAATCAAACAATTATGCAGCAAAGCTATGAACGAATGTTCACTATTTTCGCCTCCTCCTCTCAAAATGAATTAGATACTTGGCCTAAAGGAATGTTGAGATACAACATGACAAATTGTGTGATTGATAACAGTCGACTTTAATCATTTTAATAATATTTATATTTATTAATCTCTCCCTTATGGGAAACTACTAGTACTAAACAAGTTCGATCATTGTATTATACACGTATACGGTCTTATTAAGTCTTTCAAAAGGCTTCACATGAAAGTTATAAATTAAGTTGTTCAAAATACTAGAAGAATAGTAATTTTAAATGACAATCTAACACTGACCGAAATAAACACCATTTAGGCATTTGTTTCAAATACTTTTCACTGTGTCGAACCACCTTTTACATTTATAATTCCATTTTGATATAAAAAGTAAGAGTTGATATTTAATACAATAATGGTAAGGAAATATCATTATCGTCTCTACAGCGACGTCAGTTAATATATTAAAATATTCAATGTTAAAAAGCTTTAGATTCACTTAGAGAGAACGTGAAGTCTCTGAACAAACTCGTAAAGATTTGTTGATTTCAACGCAAGGCGCCCGTTTTTCGCTCTAATGCTAAAACGTCTTTATTTGATACCGAGTCTCATAAACTGAACTTGACAGATGCTTTTATTGTCGTTTATTCTACTCTGAACGAGTGCATTTTGTCTGGAAATCGTGTAGAACATGACACGGTTCATTACAACAAAAACGTTTCGATGAAAGCAATATGTGATGCCTCATTATGCATACCTCAGGTCTGCTTGTTGAAAAATTTTACAGAGTTTTGTTATAATAATATTATTATGTCGATGAGGTTTAATCAGTGTTGACTGCACCTAAGCTCATCACGTGCTCTGAGAGGGGAATGTGCACACAATATCAGCAGGCAGTACTTAATGTGATAATCAGAAGGGGAAAAAAAATAATCTGCAAAGTGGTCACAGGTTTAAAGCTTTGCATCAAAAACATTATTACTTCAAGATATTATTAACATTATTATTTTAAATTTTTTGCATTTTTTATTTTGCACTTTAATCTGTTGTTAATAAAGCTTTATCAAATCGTTTCCCTTTTATTCCTTTGTTTGTAGATGCGCATTGGATTGCACACAGGGGAGATTGTGGCGGGAATTGTTGGTCAGAAGATGCCTCGATATTGTCTGTTCGGTAACAACGTCACATTGGCCAACAAGATGGAATCCCACAGTGAAGCTCTGAAAATCAACGTTAGTCCTACTACATATGAGTGAGTACAAACATTCCTTTACAC
Organism: Paracentrotus lividus; assembly: GCA_940671915.1. Lineage (NCBI taxonomy): Eukaryota > Metazoa > Echinodermata > Echinoidea > Camarodonta > Echinidae > Paracentrotus > Paracentrotus lividus. The sequence continues at coordinate 31,924,251 of CALNVZ010003428.1, forward strand.
AAATATAATTCTTTAAAGATTACTTTAGTTTAGTGGGAGACTGGGTAAGTCCTTTTCAGGACCACCCATAACATCAAGAAAGAATACTTTGTGTATTGTGAGACCTTCTACTGCTAATAATTCAGTTTAAACACAATGTTTTTCAATACAAATATGATCATTAATAACGAAGACTGGATTCTAATGTCATCATGTGGAGACAACAAACGTAACCATGGTAACAGGTTCACGGTAGTGTCTTACCTAGGTCCGAACTGGGTTGGCTCAGTATTGGATTAATGCGGATGCAGAATCGACTCCTATTTATTTATTATGTTTTTTTTTTCTTGGGGTGGGGGAAATACATGTTTTCGAGTTCGCAGCCAGCACCCTATTTCAAATTCTTGAAACAGTGGTTTCAGTTTGTAAGCAAATGCAGAAACATACTTGGTAATTGGTATACTACCTGCATTCTCTTTCCATGATTTGTATGATTTTGAACAAACAACACCTGAGCCCTAGCAATGCATTACATATTCAACCTTCAGCAGGTGAGCTCTCTTGCTTAATAACTACTCTCGAAAAAATGAATGAAAATGTTCTCTCTTAAAGGAGTGAATATCCGAAACGAGTAAATTTAGAGTGAAATTGTAGTGGAAATACACATTTTATTTCATTTCCACTCATTGTCGAGACACCTAAGGGATCACTCGAAATATAACATTTACTCGAACTTCTCTCTAAATCCATCCTTTCTGAAATTCACTCCGTCAAGAATAAATTTTTTCAATTTTTTTTTTTTTTCAGAGAGTACATAATACTATACAAAAATGAAATCTCATATAGCTCGATATATTGTCATTGAAGAAATAGTGTATAAATTATGATTTTGAACAAACAACACCTGGGCCCTAGCAATACTTTAAATATTCAACCTTCAGCAGGTGAGCTCTCTTGCTAAATAACTATACTCTCGAAAAAATGAGTGAAAATGTTCACTTTTAAAGGAGTGAATATCCGAAACGAGTAAATTTAGAGTCACTAGAGTGAAATTGTAGTGAAAATACACATTTTCTTCATTTTCGAGAAACCTCAGGGATCACTTGAAACAAAAAATTTACTCCGTTTTCGCTCTGAATACATTCTTTCTGAAATTCAATGCGTCAAGAGTAAAGTTTTTCACGATTTTTTTTGTTTGTTTGTTTTTTTTAAAAGAGAAAGTACTTAATACTATACAAAAATGAAATCTCATAGAGCTCGATATATTGTCATTGCAGAAATGGTGTATATATTTTAGACTACAATTCAATACAACCAAACAGTAGCCCATTTCAATGTAGCATTGTAGCTAGGGGTGAATGGGACTTATAGAGGATGTGCCGCCATACCTTCAAACACTATTTGGTGTTTGTAAGTAAACAGATAGCACTCCCATTCGAGCAGACGTGAAATGGCAACCGTGTATCTATGGCGGGCAAAACACGCTGATGGTCCCCCTGCGCTGAAACTATTTATTCTAATGAAATTTCTATCCATCAGTGGAATTGCAAAGAGCGGGCAAGAATGCGAGAAAACGTACGAATTATTATCAAATCAAGATTGGAAGCGGGCTTTGTAAGTGAAATCTACTTACTTTAATCCGTATTTAGATTCGGTAGGGTGTTTGGGCTTTTTTCCCCTTCACCCTGTCTCGCGCTGAAAACCTGCGTTGTGTGATCGGAAGAAATACTGGTGCTTTTACGACTGGGGGAAATGGAATTTCAATCTCATGAATTATATTTATGTAACGAAAAGGTAAGCTATTGAACTCTGCACCAGAAGAAGTGGATTCCTGAATCAAGATTGCATAGACTCGTTATTGTTGTGACTCGAGACAGGCTCCAAACGTCCATTTGAATAATATAACGAATGAAAAGGCATCGAATGGCGTAGTACAGTCATGAGAATGAGTGTCCTTCATATACATGTGAATAAGTAATGTAAATTTTGATTGAATGTTGGCTGTTGTAATTCTCTTTTTTTTTTCTTCTTCTTTTCTTCTTTTCTTTTTTTTTTTTTGGTGGACATCATATTTAAAAGATTCCAAATTGTGTATACACAAAGCTCTCAGGTTTTTCATATCTTCTGAAAGGTCCTCATGCTGTGTTGCATATCAATTATTGATTATCGGTTGTCCACTGCGGACAGTTTGCTCGTCCCATACAATTAATGGTTTGATTTACAAATTGCCTTTTTGTGGTTTGGGGCTTTGTCGTAACGCCTACTGGGATTAAAATACGATAATATTTGAATAAACTTCAGACAAGTGGGCCAGCTTAAACCACAATGGTTTTGTTTATCTGCAGTGATAATTTCTGGGGTTATCAACATGATTTCGAGCATAAGAAACATAGTGAGAATACTTAACAGTCGTTAATACCAGCATGCTATTCTAACTTATTGATGTCACCATGGCATTACTGTTTCTTTGCATTGACGCTCCAGCGACAATGCTATGTTATCGTTCCATATTCTTATTCCGCCATCTTCTTTTTCTTTTTCTTCCACAAAAACCCATTCATTTAACACGTGAACCTTGTTATCCCTCCCCAGGTCCTATCGCTCAACCAAATTCATTCAAACTTCATACACACATCCTCCATGATCCATTATTGATCCCCTGACATTTCATTTTCCAAAATCAGTCATTCATGACCGTCCATCCGCCATTTTGTCAATTTCGGGCCATCTGAAAGACATATTTTCCAGCCTCCATATCTATGTTGTTATAAACGCTACAGACTTCTAACAAAATCCATTATATAGTCTGTGAGTTTGCCTTTTATATGTATTCAATCACTTTTCATTTAAAAAATATCTTCATATTTTAAATTAATTTAAAAAATCAACTCCGTTATGAAATAAAAAATTGTGACTAAAAACACACAAAAATGGCTATAACTTCCTGAAATCAATTCCATTTTGCTTCAAATTTTCAGGGCATGTTAACCTAATGAGTGTGCACACACTCCACATGTTTCACGCTCCAAAAAATACGCAAAATGCAAATAGCGCCCTCTAAGGTTTCGAAATTGGGCTAAAATCCAAGAGGCTGCATCTGCGTTGTGCCTTGTTAAAACCGTACCCTTTTTTGGATTTAGGTACCTCAGACTATGTTGTTTCCAGCAATGTAAAGAAAAATACGTCGATTCATTGACCAAATTGCTCAAAAATGTTGTACAAATAAAAAATTATCGATACCAGGAAAACAAGTTCAAATTCCCATAAAAGAGCGAATATTCAATCTAGGGGTTTGAAACTTGGCAGGCATATGTATAATTACACTTCAAAACAATCTGCCAATTTTTGTACAATTTAATGACGTCACTAAAAAGTTATGGACAAAACATAGCGAATTTAAAATGCATTACGTAACAAGGCATTACGTCATTGTCGTTCAATATGTGCTTCTAAAACTGACATCACAATGACCGCATTGAAATTGGCTTTCCATTGATACCAAATATAATATAGCTTGTCATAGAAAATTTCGAGTAAATCACGTTTTTGTAGGAGCCATTATACCCGCTTGCCTAATAATTGCGAATTTGACAGAGCCTTGTGCACGCCGGATAATATGGAAAGCGAAGTTTTCAAAATTGCAGTGTAGTACACAAAGCGTATTCGTTTAATACACAGATGTTGTATATGTAAGGACTACTTCCGTTTCCCAATATATTTCAAAATATACGTTTACATTTTGATAATTCTTGAAATCTTTCAAGGCGTCAATGCACGCACATCGTTCATGTCAACGATTGCAGTTCTAGTTTCTTCTTCTCCTTCTTCAGCCTCTTATTCTGTGTTATCATATTGTTCCTTTGATGGCATAATCTTGGACGGCGTGATACGTTTATTCCGTTAAAATATTGAACTGTTATCTACTTTAGATGTCGACTTGTTTGAACGACTCCTTGTTTACTTTGTATTGTGTAACCGAAAGGAATACACTTTTTAATGAGTAAACGTAACCGTTCAAGATTATGCCATCTAGAGGTGCGAAATGATGACGTAGAAGAAGAAGAAGAAGAAGAAGATGATGATGATGAAAAGAAGGGTCCTGCAATGGTCATGTAATAATGGTGTTTTAATGATAGGCCTGCATAAACGAATATCAATTTAGTAAGATAGGAACACACTCTGTGCGACCGTTTTTAATTGAATAAACGTATTTAACCGTTCGAGATTATGCATCAAGAAGGACAAAATGATGAAGAAGAAGATGAAAAGAAGAGTCCTGCGATGGTTGTTTTAATGACCGGCCTGCATAAAAAAAACCTATTAATTCCATATGATATACACAGAATTTTATCGGGGGCGGGGGTACAGGATGAATTCTAAACGTGTACTATCATTTGAAATAAAGATTCCATTTAAATATTGAACTGCTATCTTCCTTTGATGTGTACTTGTTGTAATGACTCTGTGTGTACTTTGTATTGTGATACCGAAAGAAACACACTCTGTGTAACCTTTTTAATGGAATAAACGAATCAAACCGTTCAAGATTATGCCATCAAAAAGGACGAAATGGAGAAGAAGAAGATGAATGAAATAAGAGTCCTGCAATAGTTATTTAAATGACAGACCTGCGTATACAACTATTGATTTGTACGATATAAACAGGATTTTTATCGGGGGTACAGGGTAAATTCCAAACGTGTACTAATATGTGAAATAAAGATCCCATTGGAATATTGAACTGCTATCTTTCTTTGATATGAACTTGTTGTAATGACTCCGTGTGTACTTTGTATTGTGATATCGAAACGAACACACTGTACGTGACCTCGTGGAAACATGGTGTAATTGACGTGTTAGTGAATTATTGTACGTGACATCACAATGGAATGTCAGAATAAAGGACTCTCCCATCCACACGTGTTGATACATGTCACCCGAGTGTGAACAATGGTCACTTTTCTAAAGATTGGTTTATTTAGCTAATTAAATGAAAATGAATGTTTGTATCGCAGAGGTCTGTACTTTACTGGTATAAATTAATGTTTCAGACCGGTAAATATTCGTCCCCTACACAGCACTGACAGATTGCAGATTGGCAGAATCAAATAAATTTGATTTATTAATCATGTGCACTGTAACGGAAGCTTGGTATTAATAAATCTGGTTGGTTCAGAGTGAGACTTTTAAGCAAGAAAAAAGCAACAATGATTCTGATTGGATCACTATCAAATTGCTATTGATCGGGACACTTCATTTTACAACAGGCCGGATCCAGCATTTGCTCATTTATAATATTTTGCAGGCCAGTGTGTTTGGAAAAAATAGCGGCTCTAATATGTTTTGGCAAGGGCAGATACATTCAATTGTATGACCTAAGGCTGGATTCGCTACTGTTATAGGACACTAGTCATGAAATGGTTTATTTAAATCTAAGTTTCGAATTTATCAATCTTCTCGTTTATATTTTCTTCACACAGCCACCTGATCAAAACTGACCTTTTTCACTTCGAACAACGCGCTCGGGAAACACTTCCGTCTGCTTTTCCTGCGAACATCCCTGGAAATCCTTACTTTCTGTATGGTTATGATGCTAACCCGGAGGATCCAGTAGACGAACAGCTCTGGGGAGACAGCACTCACGTTGAGATACCATTGTAGTCAAGAACAAACTAATCTTGTCGAAGTTTGATCTGATCAGAACAAGGTAGAGACCATAATCATCTTGCGGATTACATTTGACAGTTCATTTATATCATTGTATTCATGAGAATAATAATGATCCTATAGTCAGATAGTCGGCTCATGCAATTCAGTTAAATTTGTCTTCTATTGGATTCTTCGAGGAATTAAAGAGTAAGCCGTTTGTAATAGATGTTTTATCTAATCCAAACTTCAATTAGTCATTCATCTCAGATAAAAACTTGTTTTATGGTTCCCTGGAAATATATATCATAGCCATAGTTGGTATCGGCAAACAACATTTTATATTCACAGAGGTAATTTATCTTAATCCATTCCTCAAAAATTTTGTCATGGGTTAACAAAATTTACACAAAAATAAAGGGGAAAAAAGGTTTCTGCCATGTCGTTTGTGTATATTTGCTAATTCTAATACATATTATTCCTTAATGCTTAAAGGTATATGATTAAAGTTTCTAGAGGAAGAGAACACTATTTAATTTTTACCTCGCGTCGCATTACAATTTCACTTACAATTCTCTTATTTCCGTATTTTGAAATCTCTCAAAAGGCTCGCACCCACGGGATAAATGAACCCAGAAAAAATTATCGTCGACAAAAATTTACTCTATAATGATATACATTTAAATGACAAGCAGTCACAAAAATAAGAAACCAAGTTTCCTATAAAAGGATTTAAAAGTTAGTGTTCTGTATCTACTTCGTTTGTGGAATGTGTTATACAGAGTAAGTAAAAAAGAAAGTCCCATCATTTCGAATTTGTCTACTTTGAAGCATGAACATTTAATCATGGGTTTCATGATATGTCTTGGTAGAGTCATTCACCAATTATTTCGTTGGTACTCTTTTCATTTTGATCTTTGCACGCACGACTGAATAACAGGCAATCTTCAATAGACTGCAGAATCTCAATTGTGCCACGTGGATGGAAAAAGGTTAAAATAAATCTTGAAAGAATATGGATAAACACATACTCTTATCACACACACACACTCACACCCACACACGCACATCATCACGCACGCACCAACAAAATAATAAAGTAAACAATTCACAAGAATATTTCCCCTTTTCCGAATAAGCATTCATGTTTCTCTTACCAAGACCATCACTGAATGTTTGGAAATAACGACTGTTTGTTAGTGTGAGTGAGGGTGTGTGTGGGGCTGTATGGGGATGTGTTTGTTGAGGTGTTTTGTGTGTATTTCTGTGTGCGCTGGTGTCGATGAGATAGGGTATATGTGCGTGATATTTGTGTGAGGGTGGGTGTATGTGGGTGTGAGTGAGTATGCGGTTTGTGTATGTGTAAATGTGGGTGTGTGCGTGTGTTTGCGTCCGCATAATAGTGATATGTTGTTTCTTCTTCACCCAGCCACTTGGCGCAAGTGAGATTTTGCTGTCTTCTGAAGATTGTGTGTTATTCATTCATGCGTGTAAAGATCCGAATGAAGAGTGTACCAACAGATGCTAGGGGATGACTCTACCAAAACTTATCAAGAAACCCATGATTAAATGTTCTTACCTTTTAACAAGACAACTTCAAATTAATATGACTTTTTTCTGACTCAATCTGTACAAATTCTCCTCTAAAATGCTGGGTATAACTGAAATGTCACTTTGAGTTTGTACAAGATGATTTAATCTTAAACGAGCAGCAAGTGTTCTTATTTGATCTTATCTTGACCATAATCAAGCAACGACAGAGGATTTCCCACCAACTATAATTACTTATTTTTTCCACTGATCATTTTATTGGTGAATGATGTAGTGGATGAAATTGCATATTGGGGAATCTATAGGTTTTTAAATCAAAAGTATTAAGAAGTATGCATGTATTTTTTTTTGTTAAATAAGATGCAATAAAAAGTATGTTGGGGAGTGTGTATGTATCAAAATTCTTATGCGTAAGATGTTCTTTGCTGGGTGTTTAACTGATATCTTGAATGTTATGTGATATTAGTGGAAGGCGATGTACAGTGACAGACTCCATTTCCTGAAACTTTAATCTTTGTTTCATATTTTTTTTTTTTTTTTTTTTGGGGGGGGGGGGAAGATTTCAGATATTTTGGAAGTACATTATGGCAAAATATCCCAATGCAAGGATTGCTTTTTTCCTAATATTACAATACATGTACATTTAGTATTAAACATGTAATCAAATAATGCTAAAATTTTGGAACTTAACATTATAATAATCCCATACACACATTATTTATGTTTGATTCTCTGCAAAATTTAGCTCAATTCTTATCAATTTTGTGATTTAAAAACATTTCAGCATACAACAATGCTTCCATTAAATGGAACCAACATTTACCGTTTAGGTTGAGACCGTTCCTTCAGCAGTTTAATCTCACTACCACAAGAGTATTTTTCCTTTAAATAATTAGAGAGGGTAGTTCAGTAATTAAAAAAAGTTTAAGAACCCCCCTCCCCCACCCTGATGAGCATTTAATTTCAACAGCTTATTTTTGTGTGTGTGTATTATTTTTGTGTGTTTTTTTTTAAAAGAAATAATAAGAGACAGTAGATGTGTGGCGCGAAAGTAAGGTTCACAAGTTAACGTTAATTTTCGTACTGGCCCTGGCAAGGTGAGTTACAATTAATATCTGGCTTTTTTACCACACCAAGAACAGGCTCTATTCATTTCTTTAATGCTTTGAATATTTGGTATCATATTATTTTCCTTCATATTCTAACTGTTTTTTTTTTTTTTTTTTTTTTTTTTTTTTTTTTTTTTTTTTTTTTTTTTGCTTCAACATTTTTTACTGGCATAAAAGTCTATCCGCACCTCAGCCTGTATATTTTTGTCTATAAATTCTCTGATAAAAGCCAAAAGTACGCTTATTCTATGTAAAATTTGGGGATTTCGGTACGTGTTCTATACGTTATGTTATACGGTTTATTTCTACACACTGTTTTCATCGAACATTTGTCTTTACCTAGCTTATTTCAGGGAGTTATTATTTTTAATGTAGGATGTTGGTTTCTAATTCTGTGGCTAAATTTATGTTTATCTATAATCTATAATTGTGAAATGTCTCATAAATTAGTACACATTGTAAGTGACATGTTTGGGTTATTATCGATATATTTTCCTGGTGACTTTGGAAAATTTTCAAGTTTTCGTTATATTTCAAATGTTATTAACCGAACAATGTACACAGTACAACATTGAGACGTCAAGTTATAAATCTTTTAGCTGAAACAAAGCTTTTAAGCCAAGAAATAACTGAATCTTTGTTAAAATTTTATCTATTCAGTCCATCATAGATATGTGTTCTTTTTTCAGTACTTGTATATTGTACTTTTGTTACTGATATGATACGTATACGAAACACCTAAAAGTATAAATAATGGTATGTAGAACCACTTGAAATATCTTTGTTATTTATACTAAACTGTGACTTTACACGTACACATTTTGGTTTGAAATTGGGATTTGTGTCAATCTTTTTAAAAATATTATTATTGTGTCTTTCTTCACACTGTAGTTGACAATATTACATGTGATTTTACTTTGCTGAACAGACTTGACCGTCATGAGGTTATTTTCAGTGGCGAATACAGGGTGCGTCACAGGCGGAT
>CALNVZ010003428.1:31933541-31954132 GCA_940671915.1 Paracentrotus lividus
AACAAGCAAAAACAAAACAAATAATTAAAAAGAATAAAGCACGGATTGTCTGAGCATGTTAAGATCGAAACATTTTCTGCTCATTCACTATGTGAACGCAGACAGGTAAAAGATTATTGGGTCAGTAGTTCTCCATATCCCTGTCATATACCACACAGTGACGAAATAAAATCACCAAAGGGCATTTATCAGAAGAATTTCTATGAGAATATAAAAAAAGTAAGGAGGTAAAAACATTTGAATGCGTTCTGTTTATAGATACCATCCCATGTGTATTTTGTAACCGTGTGAGTCTCGATGGTCAGAGTAGTCCCAAACATAGTTAATTTTCTTAAGTGTACCTTTAGCACGAGGGAAAACCTTTATTGACTGCATTGAATCTTTGCACTACTCTTTTCTATCCGCTACGTTGGGTTGTATTTTTAGGTATTCTCTGTAGGTTATCATGACAATGGAATGCAGTGTACGATTATTTACGAAACAGAATATTTGCGCTCGATCTACAAATTTAGTTTGACAGATTATAATTCCTTATGAAAGTTAAAGCTTGTACGTCAATGTCGAGTGGAAATTAAATGATGTCAGTTCTGCGTTACCAAACGTTCTGGTTTCCTTTTTTTACTTAATTGGGACATTTATTCGTCGATATTTCATAACCTTTGAATTGAATATTATTTCAAAATGTTTTGTTTTGTGCCAAGTTTAGTAAGCCTATGTAGGAGCCACATTGTTTAAAAGGTGGCTGTAGTTTCAACATCTCTAGAAGTCTGGGTAAATTATGGAGTAGCCTACCTATTATTCCGGTGGTCGTGGAGAAGGTCTTTCATATTACCCACTTAGATGAGATGACAGTCAAGTACCCCTATGCTTAGGGGCACCTTTCTTTCGCCACTCATATCTTGAACAGGGTTGGAAGGGTAAACCCTGGTATTCTGTACCCGCCATGTCAGACTAGAGTCGGCGAGTTCCTATTCCAAACCCCTTCAGCATATCGATCTCATGATAAGCGGTGTATCGATTCCGGGCGGTATCGGATTTGCGCGAGCGTCTGTAGGGATCGAGAGGTTTTTTAAAAAAAAATGGAAAAAAGGGCGCTGCCATTTCACATAATGCCATTCACTCTATGAGAGAGTGGCGAGAGAGGGATGTAATACAACTTGTCTCTTGGTTCTTTGACTAAATGCCCAATTTCTAAGGTATTTTACATAATGTAAGAAATCAATGTTCACACGTGAATCTGTAAATATAGGGTATATGCAGGTAATATGGGCACATGTGTTTAATGTATTTTTTTAAAAGTACAATGACTCTACTATGTCGGGAATTTGCCTAAAATTTTGAAAATCATTAACTTTAAGATATCATTTGAAATTATAAGACCCTTCAGTAAATACTTTGATTTTATATATCATTGTTTTGTATTTTGTATATTATTTCTTTTTTAAATATTATTTAAATATTATTTTCATTATCAAAATCAATATAGGCCTACAATAAGTTATTTATATTAATTATATACTGTGAATATACCCCAAAAAACGTAGCAAAGAGATAGATGCCCCTTCCCAATATTACGTACCAGAATCATTTCCGCCATTTCGGACGGCCCATATTACCTGCACTAATGTTTCTATGTCAGGTAAGCCTTCAGTGCCACATTGCACCCCTTCACTACAACAAATTGACCTGTACGCGCTAGTATAATCAAAATGAAACTATAAGCTTACTAAATACAAACAATTGAGGTTACCCCCTCAAACACACTTTCATCATCACATTCTGTGAAATATCAAATTTTACATCAGGGTAAAAAAATGCCGTAAGTTTTACCTACCTCGTTGGTTTTCAGCAATTTTCTCAGATAAATTTCGGCATCAGATGCTCTCACGACGATAGATTTTCGTATACTGTTCATATGAACAACATTATGGCGCTCACACCGGTCACCGGTCGACGGTCACGTCATGATTTGCTTCAGGTGGATGATATTATCTGCTGGCCCATATTACCTGCATGTACCCTATTTAAAACAAAAAATGTCCACAATTAACGGTTCAGTTAAAATTCAGTACCCAACCACCCACTCCATTCTTAGAATCGGAAATCAATTCATCAGGTTTGGCTGTGGTTTGAAATAACAAAATCATGCCCATGCGCTTTGGGCTTAACTCAATATCGAATGCACGCTGTTTAAAGTTTCAAATAAGAGTCTGTGCTGGAAGGCTATGACTCGACCTTATGTCATCCGGCCGGGTCAAACTGGCAACTGATGAAGTGAAGCTGCGTGATCAGCTGGGGCTGAAAACGGACAATGGCATTTCCTTTGCCAGCTTGGAGCGTGTGTGACACCGCACACGCAGGGGTTCCCCAGGATGAATCCAATAGCGGCTTACTCGCGATCAGATCGCATCCAACATGGTGAACAAACAGACAAACGAGAAAGGAAAAAAAGAATCCCTCACAAACAGGCACACGAGGTAGTTTTCTGAAATCTGACTAGCAATACGCGAATAAATGAGGGCAATCTCAGTAATCTGATCGCCATCCCGTGCTACTAGCTACCTCCCCATGCACGCCTGCGTTGCAGGTGAAAGACTAGATAGTTAATCTTTATACGGACTAGGGCGTTGGTGGATACGTGCCTTCTCTCATCTTACATACAAGTCTAATAACACATTTGCAACTAGAAGTGATATTGACCACTTAGCATCTCTCGCTTACCACCGTAACACCTCTATTTTGTTTTAGGCCTACTGTCCACTATCATCCCTCTTAAGAAATAGTCCAAAGCGGCCATCTTGAAAACGGGAATAAAAGAGAAATACTCAATGTCAATATAAGTTAACAGTAATGTTCAACATTACTGTTTATATACGTTTTACCTATTTGTCAATATAAATGTCCGTCTTCATGAGATATGAAAACATTGGGTATTTCTAAACAACTGTGACCCACCATCTCAAAAACTACAAATAATATCGTTATTAGGACAACAAAGCCATTTGCATGGGAAGCAGGTTCTGCATATGATATCATAAATTGCGGTCACAAATATCAGAGCTGTACTTGATACTCTATTGTTCCTCTATAATAATTTTTGTAATATGGATTGCTATTAATTATGTAAGTTTCTGTTGTTTTTTTTTTTTAAGGGATTTTTTTTTTTTTAATCGTACAAAATGTGTTTGGGCAATGTTAGTACTTTGGCAAACGACAATTGCACGTCCTTGCGTAAATTTCATCAGGCGTGTATTATTTTTTTATTTCAATGGGACTTTTAGCACAATATAATTTGCCAATGGCTTAGTGTCCTAACTGAGTTACAAACTATCGTCTACACCGATTTGGTAGATTGTGAGATTTGCTTGAATTATTTGTATTCAAAGAATTCTGCATGAATTGTATACCCCTACCGTATTTCTTGACGTTTCATATCATGTTGTTAATACCTGAATTATAACGTTTCTTTTTTTAAATTTATGATTGTATATACTCTGATCGACATTGTAAACCCACCGTGGTTCCCCACTGTCTATGACCCATGGTTAATGTATATTTCCACATTTTGTTGTACAGTAAGTTACGTCACAATATTATGCAGTTATCTTGCCTACATGTCTCAAATTCAATGTTAACATAGCAATTCTATATTGCATTGGTTTTGCCAAGAGGTGTGAGAATATTATTAGCAATATTTTATCAAACTTAATGTTAAAATTGTAAACCACACACAAATATGATTCGTATATCAAATTTGTTATGTTTGCACATGAGTTATCAGCATACAGTTTAAAAGATCAAGAAAAAAATATTGTGTTTTTTTATTTTTTTATTTCTTTTATTTTCATTTTATTTTATCTTTATTTCTTGTTTCTACAACTTTTTAGAATAGCTATAAACACGTTTAAAACGATGAATTTCATTACTTTTGTATTCGTCTATGATGATGATTTAAAAAATGAAATTTTGAGATTTTGTCTTTTCCGTAAGCCATTATCGTAGTAGAAGTCGTGTAGAAAATTAACAAGAAAAAATAAATTCATATTACAAAAAATTGAAAAAAAAAAGTTTTATAATAAATACCTCATAGTGTGCTACGAGTCTGCTCGTATTACGTAACGTGTTCAAAAATTCGTGTATGATAGTGTTTAACGAGAAAAAAAAAAACATACCATCGATCTGAAACTGCATTGTAAATATATATTTTTGTTTCTCTGTCAGTCATCATTATTCAAGAGTGTGCCCTGACTAGTTGATATATCTGTGATTAGGATAACATAATTGTTCTCTACCATAAAGGAATGTATTGTCAAATTTTTTTTTTTCAGTAGATTTGTCTTTCTTTGATTTATTCTTATCTTTTGTTACTACGTGTAGATGACTTTTCAAGAAATGTATGGACGGTGAGCATGTAGACAATCATTACATTAATGTATATTGAATAATGCAATGTACATAAATATTATCTACACTCTATTGATGTCAGAACGTCGATCTTAAATAAATTATATTACTGTTTGCATCAGCTTACTGAGTTCGTGTCTGTGCTACACTCTAAGAAAGCTTCTAAAACCCAAAAGTGGGATATAGTTATTTTTATTTCAAAGTAAATTATGTGTTTCTTATAACGAAACAAATTTATTTCCATTTAGTTATCCCTCCTATATAACACTTGGGCGGATTGGTTGTTGTTAATGGGGTCCTCAGATTTACCACCAACATAAGGAATATTTTCGGAAAGAATGCAGGACCAAAATATTCCTCTACTTTCAATTTTTAAAGTGACAGACTGGAAAATCCATTATTTCTTGAGTTACAATTTATAAGTGACAAATTCGTGCGAGTAGATTTTCCACCAAAAAAAAAGAAGAACTTAACTGATTATAAAGTGAAATCTATTTCTACTCTTCTGCCGGTTTGGGGATTCCACTTTTGATATAGAGTTATATTCACGTCATGTGACATACCATAATATAAGCCCATTAAGAGTTCTCATTAGTGTATAACTGCATGGCCTCATTGTATCGATACATTCACTACCCTTCTGTTGAAATAAAAAAAGTTATGAGCCATGATTAAAACGTTCTGGCTGGCAATTTCAATGTTTAGAGGGAGGAAATATCGCTAGCAAATGTAATTTCAATTTTTTGAGAAGATTTATTTTGTTGAATTTCAATACCAGAAATCAAAATTGCTCTAATAGTCCGCAGCAGCCCATTGACTTTGGCCTAAGTGTGCATTGGAATGTTATAGTTTTTTTTTAAAACTGATTTTGGCTGGTGGAGACCTTCTATTTTAAGAATCCACATGGCTGGAGGTCTGTTCAGATTGAGAATTTAAGATATACGCGAAAATCCAAAATGGCCGCCGGCGGCCATCTTGGATTTTCTATTTCTTTACTTTAACATACCTAAAATAATCAAAATCTGGAATATAGGGGTTTTAGGGGGTGGAGAATCCACATCTGAGGTTATTTGGGGGATACAAGCATGTTCTGGTGGCGAAATATAACAAAAGCGGCCATTTTCCAAGATGGCCCCCATAGAACGTTAATTGACTATATGCACGTGCGTACCTTATGAATCATTTTAATTCCCCATTTTTAATTTTGATATGTTGGGAGAATGGGTGTAGACCTAATCAAAAGAATTCATAGTGCACTAAACGAAATAATATTAGGATTAAGAGCAAAATTTAAGATACATATGTTGCTGATATCGGGCTTATTTAATCATCTCCAGTGTATCCTTCTGACGTTTTTGTACTACCCTTTGTTTTGAAAGTAATCTGTTTGGGATGATACAATATCATAATGTAATGGCAGCTTAAGATTGCCTACATAGTACATTAACCTGTGAGGAGGGGAGGAAATATTCCACTCCCTAATAGTTTGACACCCCCCCCCCCAACTCGGATGGTGAACAATACATTCACGTATACTCGTTCAGGATTCAGACAGATACCCCTATCACTCGTTTTTTCGTTGTTTTGTTTTGTTTTGTTTTTTTGGGTTGGGAAGCAGCATCAAACTTATGCCCTTTTACAAGCTTTTTGAAGGGCCTAGGAAGCAGCATAATAATTACTCCGCCTTATTACGAGCTTTTGGAGGGGAAACCCCAAAAATAACAGGTTTATAAAACCATATTTGGGACTCTATTTCAAGAATGTTCTGGAAAGATTAAAAAACTATACCCCTAAATAAATATAATTCGGGGAAATTTCCCCCGAAAATATGGTAAAGACTACTTTCAATGATTTTTAGTGTCCCCCCCCCCCGAGCTTAGCCCCTCATAAATAAATCAATTTTCCTGATATGTATAGAATGGGCATACATGTATGGTTGACCGCCTGATTGGGGAGATGTTAACATAACTGTTCTTGAATCCTTTGAAAGTGCATTTTACATTGCATAAACTGCTGTAAAAATCATTTCAAGCGTTTAATTGATTCTTGCATATTGTACCAGATACACTCTTTAATATTACCTCTACCTATAGGCCTATGACAGTTGAAACAAGCTGAGAATATGATGCTAAAAAACTAATTTAATCAAGTCGATGATTCTCTTCATTTGAAGAAAAAAACGAACAAACATGAATATAATCACTTGCATCAATAAGTTTCATTTAGCATTAGGCGGCACTTCCTTTAACAGCTAAATGCTGAAGTTATATATAACTGTGTATCTGCTCCAACAAAAAGCAAATGGTCAAATTTTATTTCATATTTAATACAAAGCCTGTGCATTAATCTGATTCATCTCCTTCTACTGGGCTACTGGAAACATCTCTTGCCTCCCTGGTTTGTACATTTTGACAAGTTATGGGGCCACTACATTATCAAAATTCTGTGCAGGCTAGATTTTTATAATTATGACAGTCTAGTAGACTGTCATAATTAATAAGTAATTAATAATGCAAAGGATCTGCAAGGTACTTTTCTGGAACATGCATTGCAGCTCATTAGTTTCAGGAAAGTAGCGACCTTTTTTATGTTCCTTCGTATATATCCGTAATCTGTTAGTCTTGGAAATTAGATCCCTCAAGATATTCTTTCAACTCGTCATGTCACATCTCAAGGAAAGCGTCTGGAAGAGTCCTTCGGAATTTCTGGCAAGGTGAGCATGTAAGCGCCATAATCAAGGGCTCTGTTATGGTATCTGGAGCAATATGTCTATGGAGAGTACCTTCATGAGGTATGGAATTGGCAAGAGTGACATCATCAAAAACATGAAGACATGGACCCTCAGCTTGCATTTTCGTGGAAATCTGCTTCAAGACCTATTTGACAATCAGGAAAATACATCTCATATATCTGCAGACAAGACCAACAGAATCGGAGGTAAATTTCGGGCCTGTCTCTAGAAACCGTCATTACGTCTAAGTTCATCGATATCGAAACACGATATCATGTTCATTGGGTAACACATGTCACCATGGTTTGTCTAAGAACTTGACTTTTGAGTCACAGGATCATCCAGAAACTATAGTCAATGTTGTGAATGGCCGTGTTGATCCAGAGTGAGTTAATGCTGCTCAGGAAATAGGAATGAAGCAGATATCCATGTAGTGCCATAACCTGTCAACAGGGTCAAAATGCCCAAACAAGGATTTGCAAGAAATGTTTCCAGAGGTCCAGTAGGAGATGAATCAAATGAATAAGGAGGCATTGAAGTTAAGAAAGTACAATTGTAGTTTTAGCTTTATCTACGTTTTAGAGCAGATACAGCTTTAAAAAAAGTTTGCGCCTAATGCTGAAAGAAACTTATTATGCTTATTGTAGCAAGTCATATATATTAATTTTTTCTAATGAAGATAATCATTAAATTGTTTCAATTAGTTTTTTTTTCACCATCACACTTTCATCTTTTTTTTAAACAGGAATAGGCAGAGATAATAATAAATAATGTATCTGCTCTACAATGAGCAAATAATCAAGCATATGAAACCGCTGTTACAGCAGTTTGTGCAATGTTTTAAAGCAATTCAGATGGATTGAAGCACTGCTATGCCAAACATGTCATTATGGAGAAGAATGTATTGACCATTGTCCCCTCCTCACAGTTTAATTTATTAAATATTAAGCTGCATGATTTCAATAGATCATTACATTGCATTATCCCAAAGACATTACTTTCAGTACGAAGCGTAGTAAAAAAAAAAAAAGAAAAGAAAATTGTCATATCAGAAGGATACATTTAAGACGATTAAAGGCACATATATATCTATATACATAATTATCAACAACATAGGTATCTTAAATATTGCTCTTAATCAAGATTAATGCACGATGAATTCTCTTCATTATGCCCATCCTCCCAACTTGACTGTCCACTTGAATTACGATTGGGGAATTAATAAGGTATTCCTGTGTAGGGCCTATATAGTCAATATACTGCATGTTCTATGGAGGCCATCTTGGAAAATGGCCACTTTTGTTATATTTCGCCACCAGAACATGCTTGTATCCCCAAATAACCTCAGATTGTGATTCTCCACCCCCTAAAACCCCTATATTCCAGATTTGAAATATTTTAGGTATGTTAAAGTAAGGAAATAGAAAATCCAAGATGGCGGCCGGCGGCCATTTTGGATTTTCGCGTATATCTTAAATTGCTCAATGCTGACAGAGCTCCAGCATGTGGATTGTTAAAATAGAAGGTCTTACCAGTCAAAATCAGTTTTAAAAAAAAACTATAACATTCCAATGCAACCTTACCCCCCTTGGCTGCCGGACTATAAATGGGGCATTTTTCATATCCCCCAAATAACAAATGTGTTTGTGTATTCATTATTACACATCTAATGGTACGTGAGGGTAAGAAATATTTGAATAAAGTGCGCTTTTATACAATTATAGGGCTATTGGGACAATTAAGGGTTTGATTTTATTTTTCAGAGTGTGTGTGGGTGATGATGAGTGCGTGGTTTTGTGAATGTGAGGTTTCTTTTATGGGATTTTTTTTTTTTATGGGTGTAAGTTATGCGTGCGTCTTTATGTATTAAATATTTATGCGTGGATATTATAGGGCTATTGGGACAATTAAGGATCCGATAAAATCTATTAAGTGTGAGTGGGTAAGGGTAGGTATGTGTGTGTTTTTTTTTTTTTTTTTTTTTTTTTTTTTTTTTTTTTTTTTTTTGTTCTTTTATTAGAGGGTTTCGGGGTGTATCATGCTCGTTTTTTCATTTAAAGACGTGTGGAAGTTATAGGGATCTCATAGCTATTGGGACAGTTAAAATTCGATCTTAAATCTTAAGTTTGTGTGGGTGTGGGTGAGTGCGGATGTGCGTGGATGTGGGTTTCCTTTATTAGAGTTCTTATAGGTGAAGGCCATTCATGCATCTGAATGTAAACAGCCAAATATTAAAAGGCGCTAATTAACTTTTAGCGAAAATCTATTTTTTGATACTTGTTGTTGTCTTTCAATAAAAGTATTAATCAATATTTTGAGAGCAAATGTAGCAACCATTATTAAATATCAATCCTTTTCTACTTCTTTTCTAAGCAAATAATGTCTGGTAATTTGACCATGTCCCGTTCAAGCAAAAACTCTTTGTGCACAAGTGTGCACGATAAAAGTTGCCTTGCTTTCTGAACGAGGATAATACCATTTGACAAGAAGCCTCATTTCCATTTAAATAGAACAATATTTAATTGCATTGATACATGTAGATTCGATCACATCACACCCTATTAATGATTTATATTAGTGCATTAGGAATGTATGAGCGATAACATTTATGTTAGCATGGGGTTCTGCAGACATAAAAAAGAAATCATGGTATTTGAAAATAACGCAGACTGCCAAAAGGTATCTCAGGGGATTAATGGATCCAGCCCTGAAGATTTAAATCATATTCATTTTATAAAATATTGTTAACTACTTAGGATACTCCAACAAGATACTAACTTTACCTTAGCGCTTTAAACGTTTTGCAAATTAGCCATTACATATGTGATACGTCTTGTCGAAATGAGAGAGAAGTCGCAGATCAAAGATCCGAGTAAATCGACAAACTAATAAAAAACTCAAAATTTTGAGGACATTTTTTTTTTGATTTTCTGGCTCTACCATGCTTCATCTTTGCTCTGTTAAAAAAATGAGTGAAAATGATAACGGGAAAGTGGTAAAAAAGCAGTTTTTCGGCGAGTGTTTTTTCGGTCATAATTTTTTTTTCCGGACATCAGCGAACGTCCACGCCTCAATTTCCCTCCTCCTCTTTGCTCCGCCCTTAGCACACGCATGGTTTTTGTTTATTGGACGTTCTCACGGTCATGTGATGTGTGATTTCACTGGCTTTTTTTTCGTTTTTGCTGAGCGAATAGGCAACTAAAACTCCTACTAGCTAGCTGCACTCAGAAATCTTGCCGTGCGATGCAACAACACCTGATTTGAATAAAGCGTTTCATCCGGGATAGCGAGCATGCAGAATGTCAACATCTAACAAATCGGGTGGGGGAGCAGGGGGGGATTTATGTTGGGGAAAAGCCTACTTATTGCTTGACTTCAGCTATCTCGATCCAAATGCAAATGTTAATTCTAACATTTTATTTAGGGGCCAGCGATATCTGTTGTCCTGATGGGAATAAAAACCTCAAAACAAATTGGTTCCATCAAGGGAAACACAGCCAAGATACAAGAGGTGACGTGTGATAATACTTCAATACAAGTAATTTACGGTTAAAGTCTTCTGGCAGTTTTATTTACATAGTAGTATGTTTAAGAAAGTAGGCGTTTTACTAACACGACGAAAACAATACGATATTTACTCTTAAAATAATTCATCTTCTAAAATTATATTAATTCTCTTAATTACTGTACAAGTTTGATTCAATAAAAGATAAGAGATCGAGCAAATCATTTACGTTTTTATTTTCATTGTCCTTAAGCTAACCTAGCCACTCATAAAACGTGATCAGAGAAATTCTACATTCGTGAGACGCAAATATTTATTAAAACATTTTTGGAGGCTTATCTTAAAGAATATAAACAAAAATTCATAAAGCCCTGTACAAGAATAATTTAGTCTATAGACCATTATTATGTTCAAAATTTCCAAAACAGAGTTCAGATCAAAATGACTCGCTTTATATGAGTAAGAGTATACGCGATTGACATTCAAAGAACGCAGAAAACATCGGAATAAAACCCAAAAAAAGTTTTAAAATAGTTTTGTTTCTAACTAATTTAGCGCCAGGATTGGTAAACAATTTTTCTTAAAAGAGCGGACTTTTTCTTAAACAATTAGAAAGACATGACGTTTTTATTTATTTGACGAAGATATAAAACACTAACCAAATTTCAGCTTCTTTTTTTTGAGAAGATTGAATGTTATTTAGACAACATCACCGTTTTGCCTCGATCATGCGTGACGGACGAGTATTGTTCTCTGTAATACCTGAATGCAGCCTCCTCATTGGTCAATCGTTTCACCTTTGTAACAAGTGGTTGCTAGGGCATTTCGGTGAGTACAACGGTGACAAAATGTTCTATTTTTCTGGCGCGGAGTCAACGGAAGTCAAACTTCGAAGAGTTTTTCTCTTGATTTTGATTTCCAAGAGCACAATTCTTCCTCGCGTTCAGAGGCTAATATCTCCACTTCTATTTACTCTTTACAGTCGGGTTATATATCAAATTCAAGGCAATTAATCACGGGATCAATAATATCAAATAAAATGGATTTCAAAAATCGCGATTAGTCTCTCATTTCGACGTGACGCAATACATATATTTATGACACATTTTTAACTCGATGAACAAAAACAAAATGTAAAACAGCGAAATGGCGTTTTCCAATATTGCGTTACATTATTGTAACAATGCATTTTTTTATTAATAGTTTTTTGAAATAATTTTTCTAAAAGAATAAGACAATGTGAGAGAGCATAAACCGTTCTTAGAGGGGATATGAGACAAAGATGAGTTTGGGTGGACATAAAAATACTTTGTTTACAATTTACAGTAAAAGGAATCAATTGTTTTACGTAAGTTAAAGTTTTGATGATCATTTCATAGGGCATATCTCTTATATATTTTTCAGCTGCTAAACATGTTTATAATAAAGTATACATCATTTAAATAATTTCCATATAGACATCTAAACGAGAGATGTCACGCATATAACATAAAGGTGAATACATGAAGCCTGAACATCTAGTAAAAGGAAATGTATACTGCATAAATGGGAATTTCTTTTTTCGTTAGAGGGGGCACTTCATCTTGAGAATAGCAGAATTTTTAATATCGGGAAGGCAATGCCCCCTTGCCCGTCTCCCCCACGAATGATATTGGGTACTAGACAAGAAAGTGGCTAGAATTGATTATCCCGCTGTGCTTTCTGCGATGCTAGTTGGGTAGGGCAAGCCTTGGGCATGGTATACGGACGGTATTAAGGCTCTCTGCGTTGTATTGGCTTGGTGGGATAAAAACAATTTAAAGTGAAAATATTGTTCTGATCATGACACTGAAATGTGAAAAACACTGTCTAAATGTGATTTTGAAAGGTTGATTAAAATTCACTTAAGCATTATTTTGTGCTGTGAGGTTTTGAAATCCCCCAAATGATAGGAAATTAACCCAATTCAGCTTTGAGTCACATGCACCTCCACAGAAATGCATGTAGGCCTATGGGGCAACACAAATTGTCGGGACCCAAACATTTTGCTGTTTTGGTATATTTTGGGTTATATTATGACTATTAGGGCAATTGAACAGTAATCTTTTCTTGTGGAGCTTTTTATCATGATACTCTTCCCAAATAGCACTAAAAACACAGGAAAGCTCACAATAATTTTCTTCATCTTTCCCACATCTTCCCACTACACTAGATTCCCTTTAAGCCTCTCTGCGTTGCATTGGCTTGGTGGGATAGAAACGAGTTAAAATCCCTTGGTAGAAGTCTTCACACCCTACGGGATACCGGCATAGCATGCAGCTCTTACCCAGTTAGAATTAGGCTCCTTAATTACATTCTTGCAGATATTACTTTAAATTTAGCGAACGGGTACAGGGTGCCTCAAAATCAAATTGTGTCACAGTGATACAAAAACAGACGCATTGAGAAGACACGATAAAGTTAAAAGATGTTAGTCAGGTTTAGTGAAGGGTGTCCTCATTACTTCATATTGTGTCTTTAATTATAATAAATTGAGAGAAAAATGATTTTTATACATTACCAAAAAAGAATCCTGATGGAAAAAAAAAAGAGTCGGTATTTTAGTTTTTAAGTTTCAGCTGGTGAATTCATCATATTTTTCGATTTAGTTTAATTTGTAAGATCATACAATGACCTCTCTCATTAGACCCTCAAATATCTTCAGAATAATTAAATATGTTTCACTGGCATATTGAGCCGATTGTCTCCCATTGCTTTTTTAAAAAATTTTTTATGGACTTACGAAGAACAAGTTTATATTTAATTGAGTGCATAATTCATTCAACAACATCAAAAATCCATTAAGAAGCTAATTTTCATTTTTTAAGTTGGTTCGGTATTTTCCTACCTACTCCGTTAAAAAGTGTTTGAATGATAAATAAACGATAATTCATCCAGTTCTGATGTATAAAAACACACGCATGACATTTCCACTTTAATTAATCAGAAATGAAATAAAGACAGCTATCCTTTTTAATATCCACCCTGTACAAACGCTTACATTGTTGGCCATAAACTAACACTGTATATATGAACGCAGGAAGAGAGATATTGGGCCTATTTTACACATTTAGATGTTAAAGGTTAACAAAAGATTGTATTTAGGCTGTATAAAGACACATTACACTTTTTATTTTGAAAAGAGAGGTGGAGTAATTAAAAATTCATTGTTCGAATAGAGAGAGTCAGAGAGAGAAAGGAGAGAAAGGATGCAAAGAGAGACAGTAAGGGGTGTGGAACATTTCAATGAACGAATAGATGAAAAAGAAGGAAGGGTTTAAGAAGATGATTTTCTTACACCTCACGAGTTATTTCGTCATGTTTTTCCTAAGTAAAAGGACTGGGGAAGTTGAATCTAAAGAGGGACAATGGACTGATCACACTCTGCGAGCTCGACAGTATTTGTTTGATTGAAAGGCAACATGAGACAAGTCCACGATAATAGAATATTGACGCATATCCTCTACTAAACACAACCAACCCCAACGTGTGAGAGACAAAAGGCGAATCTAGTTTACATTTTAAGCATTCTTTTATTGGCGTTTCAATGTCTGTCTGAAATATAACCGACAATGTAACGTTCAGATTGCTGCAAGAGTGTGACTCTTAAAAGCGGGGGATCAATTGGGAGACTATATTCTGAATGCTAACAGTAATTTGCCTCTATAATATGTATAAGTGACGTTAAAACGTTGTTTAATGGTTTTCTTCAAATTTTTACCGAATTTTTATTGGTCCAGCTTTTTACTTGAAAACCAATTGTGATTCCAGGGTGGTACCTTCCATTAGAAGTTTCTTGGCGAATATATCAGACTAAAAATGTCTCTCGGTATCCCGATATCAAGAAAATTTACCAAGCCTTTGCCTGGCCAAAAGTAAATAATTGCTAAGTTTTGTTTAAAAATCGGTTCATATCTAACGAAGATCTGTCAACAATACGACATGTACCCTTCACCCTTTCTTCGTCTGTAATCGGAAGTTTCTTTCTTTTTGTATCTATCATCAACAACACAAGTGTCCAACCTTTCTCTTATGATACCCCTCCCAATAAAGTACCTAGATCACCGCCTTGGGTATTCATTCACAAATAAAGTACCAGCCAATCTCCTAGAACCGAGAAAAGTACTGGGTCTTACTCTCACTCACATAAAGTACGGCTACTGTTCCATATCCTCACGTTTGATATAATCCACCCCATTGAACGGCTCCACCCCACATACACCAGTCGCTTCGTAGGAGAACTAACCCTGGACAATTACCCCTCGGTAAAACATCTCCCCAGCTAATATTAACCTCCAATAACTCTACCCGAGAAATAAGGGTTAGGGCGGTTAGGTTGTAATGTATCCACGGGGTAGTTGTCCTGATACTGTACACAACCCCATTCGTCCAACTGAGTTACAAATGTCAAGTAGCGTGGTTCACAAGATTTTCAGCTCGCCGGTCTGCCTCGCCGCGACCCTGCGTATTGTTAAACCAATGAAAGGACCTCCAAATTATTTTATGCACCCGCTTGGTATCGCTGCTATCCCATAAAAGACTAGCTTCCAATCGTCGCCGTTCTGCCCTCCCCCCCCACCCCCCATGTATCGTTCCTCCATAGAAACTTCCACTGATCATTTACTACCCCACCCCACCCGCCACTTGTTATCACCTCACCTTCCCAGTCGGCCTTTGCGACTAATCAATCGGCAGAGCCGCGACAATACGAATCGTGAATCCTACATATCAAATGACGATGTTTTCATCACCCTCGGCTAACAAACGCGCCCATGCGTGACGGTGACGTCCATATCGGGACCGCCTCTATCTTTTTACAACTGTGATCGATCAGAGGAATTAGAAAGTCTTGACTGACGGGATTTCCATTGCTTTATACCACATGGACTAGGATCGCCCTCATCAAAAATGTGGGTTGATGAAAGCCTGTTTCTTTCCAGATTTAAAGATGCTCATTCCCACATCAATATTGCATAATCGATATCCCGCTGCAGTGTGACCTATAATTTGTATGAGGTCAAAGTAGTTAAATGCAATGCTTGAAACCAAGAGACTAAACATAATTGATTCCTCAAACAGAAATTGATTCCTGGCGTTATTAAAAAAAAAAAAAAAAAAAAAAAAAAAAAAAAAAAAAATCAAAATTGAATGACATGCGCCGTTAAAACAACCAAACAACATACAACAACTCTGGTATAACATAGGTCTCTGACAACACCAACACACAGCACCAACATCACACCCACACCTCCACACACACACACACACACACAACATAGTAATTGTCTCAAATTGATTTAACAACAAACTTTCAATAATTGTGTCGTTGTGTTTTCCATTTAGTAAAATATAACTTTCCAATGCCATATTTGGTTTGCATATAGGAACTTTTAAATCATTCCCCCAGGCCTTCTGTTTGTGGATTAGGCATCATGAAGGGCTAGCGTCTCGATGGAATGCATTCAAGCAAGACTTGAGGTGAGACTAGGATTGAATACGTCAAGTCTTATTTGTGGGTTAGGCAGAGAGAAGGGTCCCGCATCATCGAAAATGGTGCGGTAAATCCTAGTGACATCCATTGGGGTGAGACGAACGAGAGACAGGTGTGACAAGATCTTATTAAATGAGGTAGGGGTGACAGCAGGAGGTCACTGTGCGTGTGTGTTTGTGGGTGAGGGTGTGTGTGTATATGGGGGTGTCTGAGTGAGCGTGCGTGTGTGTGTAAAGAGAGATGTATGGAGGGGTACGGGAAGAGGGAGAGAACGAGAGGGAGGGAGTGAAGAGGGAGAGAGAGAGAGAGAAGGGGAGGGGAAGAAGAGGGCAAAAAGGGAATGGAGAGGGAAAGGAGAATAATAGACAGAGAGAAAAGGAAAGAGAGAGAGGGAAACAGGAGATGACCGACATTCAGCAAGAAGGATTACCAAAAAAAAAGAAAAAAAGGAATGGAATAAGTAATTTGGGTATAAAAATTAAATAAGAGTACTTGAGAAGGAAAAGAAGACAAGGAAGTAGGAAGAAATTATGTGCAATGAGTAAACAATAATAGTACAGTAGGAACGGTCTGAGTGAAAGAAGAAGAAAGAGCAGTCAAATGAAAGTAGAATGAAGAAGAGGGATGAAAGAATGAAGAATCCAGTTAATGACAGAGTAGGAATCTGAGCTATGGATCTAGCATGAGGATATATCTCATCGTCCAACCATCCTTTGCATCTGTTTTTTGGCGCGTTAGAATTTACAGTGTGTCTCATAAAAATGAAAAAAAAAAAAAAGTCTGATATGATAATAAACTTTCCATTCAAAATTTTCTGTTGCCAGGATATGAAACAGACATTGTTGTTGTATTTTCTTATGTTTGTAATCTTTCATAGCAGGGCCCCAAGTTAACCAGTGTTTAATCCACTGACGGGATTACCGTTCGTAAAACAAAACAAAATAGATAAATGATTACAATAGATGTATAATATTATATATGATAATTCAACCTATTTAAATATATTTTAGAAAAAGATTATGTTTCTAGTTAAAAACTATTTTATACTTTTAATTGCTTTATTTCACCAGTCACGCTCTAACATCAATTCAACATGTTGTATGGTATTAAAAAAAGAAAGGAAATACCTAGTCATTCTTCAAGATGAGTCATGACACGACGAACATCACTTTCCAGCCTGTCACATCTGAATTTTTATGATACCACTGTAATAAACCCTGCGTATATTCTTCTCTTCGATCATTGCATCGGACTTCAGACTCATCCGTTATCATTCGCGCTTCTAAAAAAAAACAAAAAACAAATAAACAAAAACAAAACAAACAAACAAAAAATGAAACATAACAATACAAAAGGTTAGGGATTTGACGAGCAGCTTTAATTTCGAATCGCGGGCAACTAATGCCTTCACCTGAGGATGACAGAATGGTAGTTGTGGAGGTTGGGGTTAGGTATAGGGTATGTGTACGGGGGTAGTCGTCTGGGGAAACTTGTGTTGGGTGGATAGTTGTCATGAATCTTTCATTTCGTCGTGTAATCTGCGATCTAGGGGTAGATGTTAAACTATTTTAAATGCCATTTCTGGAGAAAGGGTACGTCCTCTTTTTTTAAAGATCATATCTGATACTTATCAGGCGCTAAATCCACTTGATGTGGATGTTAATCAATAGAAGCCATAACAAACATTTAAATTTCATTTCTGTATTCTGAGGAACTATTCGGGAAAATAACCCCTGGATATCTACTCCCATAGGATAACCACCCAAATAGTTAATTTAAAGATAGATTCCAAGTGGCAAGTGATTCATTTGCACTCCTCAAGGGGGCAAGTGTTTTTTTTTTTTTTTTTTTTTTTTTAAGGGAAAGGGTGATAGTTGTCCTTTAATACTTTAATTCGTCGTGTAATATCAGATCAAGGGTAGATGTTAAACTATTGCTAATTGGAAAGACAGTTCTGAAAGACGAAACTAGCTTGTACTAAGCCATTTCCAGTTCAGTCGTAGGATTATCTGATTTCCCGTCAAAACTTGAACCAAGCTAGATATTATGCACTTTTCAACGACTTGACAAGGATTTCTAAATCTAACTTTGTCTTCTGACTGGCAACATACACGGAGGTTGAAGGGCTTTGGCAAGGCTCGTGTTAAGAATTGGGACTGTCTGTGCATAAAGGATTGAAAAAATGGAAGCCATGACAACTGGATCCTGTCGTCTGCAAAACAGATACAATGGAGAAGCGGATGATATTAAGATTCCTGGCATAAAGCAAGGCATTTAACGAGGGATAACTGATATTCTATTGCAAACACTCTATGAGCTGACCCGTACAAGCTCAGTAGGGATTGAGGAGGTGTACTCGCTGACACGTCCATAGTGTGTCATTGTACTATCCCAACTGAGGAATTCGGGGCCCCTTTCACACGTGAATTTTAAATCTCATCGTGTGGGCATCGCGTATGTATACAAAATCGTTTTATCCATTCTTTTAACGAATATCAGGAAAACAGGAGAAAAAGTATTTTAGCAACATAATAGGCACATTTTAACCTTCATTTTTCGTTCTGCTATTTCCCTACTTTGACAAAGGAAGCAAGTGACATATCAATCAATTTTGAGCACTGGATGTTTTCATATTTCATTTCCTCCTGGAGATGGCACATTTTTATCCATTTTAAAGATATTTGTGGCAAGGCATCATTAAAATTACGTTGAGATCGATGTAAACGACGGGTACATTTACTTCTTTTACAGGAAAGTCCCTTTTGGTACTTTCTTCCTTTTAGCGTGATTAAAAGATGAAAAAGCACCCCTGATTAAGTGACAGATAGAGCATCCAATGTGAACTTATAAGTCATGACCTAGTTATTACATTATTTGCAATCATGACAACAACAAAAATCTTTCATAACTTTTTTTTTTCCCTTGAGAAGAATTATCCATCAAAAAGTCAATTTTCCCGTCCTTTTCGCACCATTCCGAATTTTTAAAAGCTGCATGCTCCTTCTTACGCGACTAATTCAATTCCTTACGCATTGGATGGAAATAGTGGACAAATGAAGAGGAAGAGCATACCTACAATTTGTCCGTCACATTTCCCGCTTAAATTGCACCGTGTAAAGATGTTCTTGTTTTTCAATGTGCATGTCATGTCTGGTGAGACTCGATATATACAGAAAACTACTCGTTTGGAATAAAAGACTTGCTGGCTTGCGTCAGTCGTTTTACGTTATGGTTTCTCGCTTTCGTCATGAATATTGCATATCTCTATGGTCTATTGCCTTAGATAATTGAATTATCGTGGAGTAAGTCATTACTGTATTCTATTAAAGCGAAAAGAGAGAAAGTAAAGATACTACTCCATGCAATATACAGTGCAAAACAGGAGCACGAAAACCACATCAGTCTGACTGCGGTCGTTGGTAATTTCTGCACGGTTTAGGTTACAGAGTCGGTGTCAGAGACTAGATCCAATTACAGTTCAATCATTCTGTTAGCTTTTCTGGGCGGAAAAACACTTTTGGTTAGAGAGAAAAAAAAATGTCAGCGGGATTCGGTTTGAGCGGTTTATACCTCTAAAGCCACAAAATAGAACTCGAACAACAACGTTGTTTACATTATGATTTTCACTTTTTAGGGAAAGACCTTTCCTTTTCTTTTTTGTTTTTTATTTTTTTATTTTTAGCATCTTGATAATTTTAAATTGTATCTATATGATATTTCGAATTAAACTGAGTGTGTCCAGGAAAAGCAACAAGATATTACCTTTACAGAATATTTAACTCATGTAAACTTAAAATTAGTTATTAGACAAGACTATTTTTAAATAAATATATTATTTCAACACAACACAACGACATTAATTTATTTCAAATAAATAATAGGCCTAGAAAGCTTTCCTTACCCTACTGTCTTCGTTCATATTGGGAATATATAATGGTGTACAATACGTATTATAACTTGTAGGTAATAACGACGTAGTGCGATATACGGTAGATTCCTGTTAAGCTTTTTATAAGGCTGGACATTGAGGAAAGTTGTATCTAAAAAGGAATTTCAATTCAATTACGCTGTGTCGATCCAACCACAATATATCACTTTTTTTTAATATATCACCAAAAGTTGTTATTCACGATGATTATTTCAAAGAGATATTAACATTTTGTAAATTCCCTTTTTTACTTTTTGTAAAGTATAATGTTGATTCCTCCCCTCCAATTCCCTGTCATCCACCTTCTCTGAAGGCTTGTCAGGTTTACACTGTTTTGACATTCAATATTAAGTCAAGATTAACTGCGCTTTATGGCGCGCTTGGCCGTAATATATGTTTAAAAAAAGCGGTCTGATTAGCCGGTCAGTATACAAACGTGTGTTATGTCACAAAATAAACTCCAATAATAAAAGCGCCGGATCGTATACGACAGCGCGGCTATTGCGTTCATATA
>CALNVZ010003428.1:31954232-31976732 GCA_940671915.1 Paracentrotus lividus
TGTCATTAACTGGATTCTTCATCTCTTTCATCCCTCTTCTTCATTACTTACTTTCATGTTGACTTGCTCTCTTTCTTCTTCTTTCACTCAGACTCGTCCTACTTGTTACTATTCATTGTATTACTCCATTTGCCACAATAATCTTCTTTCCTACTTCCTTGTCTTCTTTTCCTTCTCAAGGTACTCTGTTATTTCCATTTTGATACCCAAAATTATTATTCCATTCCCTTTTTTCTTTTTTTCTTTGGTAATCCTTCTTGCTGAATGTGTCGGTTCCCATCTTCTGTCTCCCTCTCTCTTCTCTCCTTTTCTCTCTGTCTATCTTATTCTCCCTTTCCCTTCATTCTCTTTTGCCTCTTCTCCCCTCCCCTTTCTCTCTCTCTCTCTCCCTCTTTCACTCCCGTCCCATCTCGTCTCCCCTCTATCCGTACCCCTCCATACATCTCTCTTATTACACACACCCACGCACGCCACTCAGACACCCCCATATACACACCCAACCCTCACCCACAAGCACAACACGCACACCCTCCTGCTGTCACCCCTACCTCATTTAATAAGATCTTGTCACACCGTCTCTTCGTTCGTCTCACCCATGATTCACTAGATTTAACCCGCACCATTTTCGATGATGCGGACCCTTCTCTCTGCCATAAACCCACAAATAAGGACTTGGATCGTATTCAACTAAAGTCTCACCTCAAAGTCTACTGCTTAAGAATGCGCTATGTCCGATCGAGAGCTACCCTTCATCGCATGCATAATCCGACAAAACAGAAGGCCTGAGGAATGATTTTAAAGTTACCTATAGCAACACCAAATATGGCCATTGAATGTTATAATTACTAATGGAAGAAAACAGCACCATCTAGGACCATGTTATATAACTGTTATCAATTTAGCATATGTTAGTGTTGTGTGTGGTGTCGTAAATAATTGGTGAAGCACATACTTGGGTGTGTGTGGGTGATGTGTGTGTGTATGTTGAATGAATATTTGAGTACCTATGTTATTACCAGAGTCTATGTTGGTCTGTAAATTGTTTGGTTGGTTACTAACGGACGCATGTCTCATTCAATATTTGAATTTTTTTTTGTTTATTTTTTTTTTTTTTTTTTGTTTTTTGTTTTTTTATAACGACCAGGAACTCATATTCTTGTTCTAGGATCAATTCATGTATAGTCTTTGGTCAACGCACTTGACCATAATAAACTTTACCTTTGACCTTCGTACCAAGAATTTAAGGTCAACACTCAGCGGATATCGATTTGCAAAATATTGATGTTGGGCAATCAGCCTTAAATCTGGAATGAAAACAGGCTTTCATCAACCCAACATTTTTCTTGATAGGCGATCCTTAGTCCATTGGGATAACAGCAATAGAAGAAACTATCCGTTCAGTCAGACTTTCTAATTCTCTGCATCCGATCACAGATGTAAAAGATAGAGAGACGGCTCGCATATGGACGTCACCGTCACGCTATGGCTGCGCTTGGTAGCCGAGGGTTGATGAAAACATCGTCATTTTGATTATGTGGATCACGTTCGCTATTTGTGCGACGCTCTGCCGATGATAGATAACGCATAGCGATGGGGAAGCGTGAGGTGATAACGACAGGTGAGGGGGGGGGGGGTGTAGAATGAATCAGTGAAGTTTCTATGATGGGAACGATAAACCTATGGTGCGGGGGTGGGAAGAGGTGCACGAACGCCGATTGGAAGCTAAGTTCTTTTATGGTGCAGCGATACCTAAGTGTCAGGTGCATAAAAATAAATATTGGAAGGTTCTTTATGTGTCTAACATACTCGAGGGTGGCAGGGTAACAATGAAGTCAGGTATGGGCCAGGAATCGGCGAATGTTGCAACATGTTACCTTGTATGTTAACTGTTGACGAATGGGGTTGTGTACATATCAGGAACAACTAACCCCCTGGATAAATACACACCTACATCCGCCTAAATCCCTATGTTTCTCGCGGTGAAAGAGTTATGTTGAGGTAATTTTGAGCGTGAACGGGATGTTTTACGGTACGAGAAGAGTAATTTGTCCAGGGGTACGTTCTCCTAGAAGCGAACTGAGGAATGTGCTGCGGGTGGAGCCGTTCTATAGTATGGATATATCCAAACGCTCCGACGGATATTGGAACGATCCGAACTTTATGTGAGAAGGGAAGACCCACGCGTTACTTTTCGCGTTCCTAGGGAGATTGGTCGAGACAGTTTATTGAGAATGAATACCCAAGGGAGGTGATACCGGGTAGTACTTTATTGTGGGAGAAGGGTATATCAAAGAGAAAGGTTGACAGCTGTTGGTTTGTTGAATGAATAGATAACAAAAGAAAGCAAACTTCAAGAAGATGACAAGACGAAGATAGAAAGGTTTGAAGGGTACATTGTCGTATTGTTGAGCTAGATCTTGGTCTAGATAAATGAACCGATTTTGAAACAAAACTTTAAGCATTATTACTTTTTGAGGAACTGGTAACTTTTCATATCGCGGTACCGAAGACATTTATTAAGATCTTTGCATGATATTACGCCAAGACAATCTTTAATGGAAAAGTTTACACCCCTGGAACTCAAATGTGCTTTCAGAGATAAAAGCTGGACAATTAAAAAAATATCGGTAAAAATTTTGAAGAACAACCAATTAACAACGATTATTGTAACGTCACTTAAATATATAGAGGCAACATACTGTATTAGGCATCAGGAGATATAGTCTAACCCAAATGATCCCCCGCCTCTTTAAGAGTCCACCACTCAATTGCCAAGCAATCTTGAACACTTTAAACTACGACGGTAATTTCAGACAGAACATTGTAAACGAGCAATAAAGAATGCCTTTAAAAATGATAAACTAGATTCGCTTTCTCTTCAAACAGGTATGGAGTTGAGTTGGATTATAGTAGGGATATGACTTACAACTATCTATTATCTGACCCTGTCTCATGTTGCTTTCAATCTAAAACAAATACTGTCGAGCTCCGCAGAGTGTGATCAGATCCATGTCCCTCCTTCTAGATCAACTCCCCAGTCCTTTTACTTAGGAAAACATGACGAAAATAGACTACGGTGAGGTGTAAGAAAATCATCTTCTGAAACCCTTCCTTCTATTTCTTTTTCATTCTATTCTTCATTTGAAATGTTCCACACCCCTTACTGTCTCTCTTTGTCATCCTTTCTCTCTTTCTCTCTCTGACTCTCTCTTCGAACAATGAATTTTTAATTACCTCCACCTCTTCTTTCAAAATAAAAGTGTAATGTGTCTTTATACAGCCTAAATAAATCTTTGTTAACCTTAATCATCTAAATTGTGTAAATATGCATGACTAAGAATGGGGAACTTGAACTTTTTCATGTAAATGTATATTTACAGGAGAAGTTCAAAGTTCTCCATAATATTCACACTTTAAGGTAAAACAAAAATCATGGACTCGAGTAAGAGACGGGAGTGTAGTAACAATCAAATATAGATATTTTATTCCCATCTGACTTAAACATTACATATTTTAACTCTACGGTATATTACGGGGCAAAAAAGGGGAGGGTGGTTTTTATTTTCTTGCATCCCTAATTACCAGATGTTCTGCCCCCCCCCCATCATTCGTACCCTGCTCCTAGCACTCCAGTAACACACTCTAGACATAACTGGAAAGGGGAGTGGGTGCATTCTGCCCCAATCATTCGTACCCTGCTCTTTATTTTAGGCATCAGCAAACATGCTCAGACATAGGATGGAAAGGGGAGTGGTGTTACCCTACGCCCCTATACCCAATATTTTCTGCCCCCATCATTCGTACCACCCTGCTCTTAGCATCAGCAAATACACTCTAGACACCAAGCTGGAAAGGAGAGGTGGTGTACCCTTATCACCCTGATACTAGAAGTTCTGCCCCCCCCCCATAATTTTCACCCTGCCTCTTAGCCTCAGCAACACAGGCCTCTAGACATATGGTATGGAAAAGGGGAGGGAGTGTACCTACCTCACTCCACTGATACCTATGCTTCTGCCCCCACTCATTCGTACTAACTTGCACTTAAGCCCCAGCAAAACAAAGCCTACAAAGACACCAAGTTGTGGAAAGGGCAGTGCCGTGTTAATGGTTCTGCCCGGCCCCACCCCACATCTATTCGTACCTGCTCTAACCTCAGCAAACACGCTCTCTAATACAGAACTGGGAAAGCGGGAAGGGGTGTTACCCTACACCCCTATATTCTAATGGTTCTGCCCCCATCATTCGTACACTGCTCTTAGCCTCAGCAAACACGCTTTATAGACTATAGACAGAGATTGGAAAGGGGAGGGGTGTTACCCCACACCTTTATTCTAATGGTTCTGTCCCCATCATTCGTACCCTCCTCTTAGCCTCAGTAAACACGCTCTATAGACACAGACTGGAGAGGGGAGGGGTGTTACCCTACATCCCTATTCTAATGGTTCTGCCCCCATCATTCGCACCCTGCTCTTAGCCTCAGTAAACACGCTCTAGACACAGGTTGGAAGGTGTGAGGGTACAAGGCTCTTAGGCTCACCTAGCCCGATACGCTTAAATGAAGATCCGCTGACAGAGGGGTATAAAGTCTGCCCTCTCCGCTCTACTTATAATCTATTGCATGTCTCTTTTCATCCACTCTCCCTCCACCTTATCTCTCTCTCTCTTCCTCTCTCTCTCTCTCTCTTCCCCTCACTCTCTCTCTCTCTCTCTTTCTTGGTTATAAATATTCAAAAATAAAAAGCTAATGCATAACAAGCGTAGTATCCGATATGACATATACTCCATAATAAAGATCATCTTTAGGCGATATACAAAGCGGATAAGTTGTGCATTAATGTGATTGTCAATGTCTTTAAATATTTCAAAAAGCATCGTGATCGATAAACAGATTGTATTCTTGCGTTCTTCCCTCATGTAACCCCAATGACAGATTTTTTTATTTGTGTGTGTGTGTGGCTTGTGTGTGTGTGTGTGTGTGTGTTTTATTTTTATTCATTCAAGGTTCTGAACTACTTTATACAATCCCAAAAGCTTCCAAATGGGTTTTCAAAGGGAGGCTTTGAAACTGTCATAAATGGAGATTCCAATGTTAATACAGACAACAAATCTTGAGACAACTCATTTGAATCGAATTCTTATTGTAGGAATTTTGAAGACATGTTATATCGTTTTGACTCATACATGTATGCAAATGATTAAGGATTATGAGTTTGGGAACAGTAATTATGAATTTACATTGTTTATTGAAGTCCTCTGGGAAAAGAAACAGCATTGTGTTATAAAAGAAAGAAAAAAAAGATAAGTAAATCTTGCAATGTGCTATGGATATATTTGTATGCGGTCTCTTATCATTTCGTTGGATGGTTGCATGGAATTAAAAAAACACAATATTTAAAGATTATAATTGTGAACATATGATAAATGGTGTACCTTAAGCGGTCGCATTCTTAACGTTTCCCCAAAATTTTAGCAGGGTCCTATATCAGTTTAAATACAACTTGCAAAAAAAATAAAAAATAAATAATCTACAGTGTATTCCTCATAATTGCTAGTGGTAAAATAGAGGAAAAAAAATTATATCACTGTTTTACCTGATCTGACAAGAATACAATGTCCCATAATGTGCTTACATAGTCGTCGCTTATTTTACTATGCCAGATGATATTTACATTGTGGTTTGGTTTTCCACAGAGTGTTTACGTATGATTTTCGATTTCACACTGTGAATTCAATCCCTCACAATGTGAAATTGTAAATATATGATAAAAATTAATGAAGTATGGCGACAATTTCATACTGTGCTTGGTACTGTGGGAAACTGGCCCTGATTGAAGAATATATTCCCACAGTGTGTTCACAGTATGGTCACATATTCCATTATGTTAAAAAGCTCGAATTTAACATTGCGTTGGGGATTTTTTCACTGTGTGATATAGTTTTCCACATAGTGTTCACATGATGTTCGGTTTCACACAGTGAATTTAACTCCTTACAATGTGAAGATGTGCAGTCACAATGTTATGACGCTTGAATTTAACAATTTGAAGATGATTTATTACACAGTGTTTTGAATTTAACAATTTGAAGATGATTTTATACTCTGTTCACAGTGTGTTCACTTTGTGTTTCACACTGTTGGGACACTTTTTTTTTCTTTCCCATTGGCGGATCTACGGGGAGTTTAGGGGATTTAACCCTCCCCCCCCTTGGGCTCCCTAAAAAAATGGGGGGGGGTGGACCTTTGAGAATTGTAGAAATGATGACTAAAATATGCATCAGATTCCCCCCTTTCAAATGTCAAATTGAAAAAGCTCCCTACCGTGAAGGGTGGAATACCCTTTCCACCCCCCCCCCCCTCTCGGACGCTTCGCTCCCTTGCAGTGCCTGGCTACAAATTTTCACTCCGGGTCCCCCCCCCCCTTAGCAAAAAGCTAGATCCGCCCTGTTCCATCAGGGATGTGTTCTTTAAAACATGGGGAACAGTTCGTCAATGCAATAGGGGAAAAAGGTGTTCTGCATAGGCAATAAAGCAATTGATACTTGTTACAATGTAGATTAGAATTCTCGTCATTAGAATTGCAAAGGACACAAGCCTCTCGCTAGCGGTCCAGGCCACTTTCACGATCTCAAGAAAACGTGTAGCTCGTTCCAATGTTATGTTTATCGAGTACAAATAAAGTGACACTTCCTAAACAGAGCGTGCTTATTGCAGTACTCTATTTTATTGTTTCGACATGTTGCAAATTTTGAACACAACTACATACAACGTGACATTAAGGACGTCAGTGTTTGTGGTAAAATAATGTTTCCATCGAGCACGTTGGCTTATCACGTGTTCAGCATAATGTGTCACGAAAATCTTGCGTCAATTATGATGTAACTGGGTGTTCGATATCACAACCACGCATGCTCAAAAATGGCAAAGCTGTAAATTCCCCCCCCCCACCATGTTTAACATTTGTCAACCTGGACAAACAAAATTAATAGAAGAGGTAAAATCATTTGTGCGCTAATTTTCAATATAATATTTTATTCAAACTTTGTAGGTATATAAATTTTGCGCTGAGCGTGTTGTGATCACGCAGAATTATTACGACACTTGTTCCTTCCTGTAAGTATATAAATATTATAAACAATTCATTTTGTAATCTTTCACTTTGCCTCGTACTATTGTATTATGCAGTGTTTCTGCCTTCATGTATGACATTATCATTGCAAAAAGGGTATCAATGAGAAAAGGGGATAAATCAACTTTCCAACCGTATTATTAAACAAATATTTTAAAAATCATCCAAAGTATATCTAGACTCGAAGTCGAAACGCAGAAATTTCCTCGAGTGGTTTACTTGGGCGCATCCAGCTCATATATTTATTTCCTCCTAAGGTCTTATGTATGCGTTTTTAACCCCACTAATAAGAGTATTATCATCATTGCGTTACAGAATAGCAATCAACATGCTTTGGCACTAAGGTCATGAAAGTAATTATGTGTGATCCAAATCATGAGATTCCTTTCATTGTGGAATTAAATTCCTTGAGAACAACAATATCTTTGCAGCCTTTCTCAAATTTACGTTCTGAATTACTACGCTGGATAACAATTAAGAGCAATGATGCATGTTCCAGTGCAATTGAGTCCTTGGCTACATTCAAAGCATTCGAATGTATCATTGTACATCTACAATGGTTTGTATTTCTTTTTTTGCTACAATGGAAGCATTATATTTCATCATGTACATGAATCGTAGTACTTTTTGACTCATGGGCTGGAGACATTGAAGGAAATATCGTGAATATAATTTCTCTTTCATGGATGTTTTCGCTATCCTGAGTGCTTCTGCAGATATCTTTATCGTTTAATGGTTGTTGGAAATAGTTACCTGATGATGCTACAAAATGTCTTTGAGGGGATGTACCTTGATGTAACCTTGAATGTTATATGAATGCTTATCAATAGATCCATCATTATACGCTTTCCTTTACGTTCTTTGTATTTATTTTCGCTTTGCCATTTAAGAGATTGTTAGTGGTACTATGGGCATGTTACAGTTATATCTGAATTCTTTTTAATGCGTTCCAGATATCCATAATTCAACATATCGTGAATTTTGATGATAATAAAACGCAAAACAGACACCGGGCTAGAATTAAGCCAAAGACATTTTTACCCCGTAAGATTAAAAAAAAAATCAAATTCGTCTCGTCACGGAAATATTATATAGTGTATCAATCATTAAGATCATACCTTTTATTTTTATTATCCACGAATCTTTCGAAAAGCATCAAAGAAATTCATATTTAAATCCCCCAAATTTCACTTACCGTTTCATGAAGAGCTTATTTCCAAAAAGCTCTAAATCCATTTTTATGAAAATTGAGTTATACATAACATTATTCTCAGACCTGTGTTTAGGTACACTCTAAAAACTGAAAGTCCCAGACCGGACCGACAAATGAAATAGCCAAAAACGAAAGCTAATATGCTATATAATACAACAATTCCAAATTAAGGCGTTTTTATTGTCCATCTAGAAAGTATTTGATTAAAAAGATGACCGAACCTCAACCAGGCCACCCCTCCCGAATACTTGTAAAATTACCCCTAATTTAAAAGTGCGAGTGATGACGTCAAAAAATGTTAATGGAATGCTACAGCAGTCCTGTGGCCAGGCATGATTGACTTTGCCCTTTCATTTCATAACAATAGAATTCTAGCTCACAGGGCGTCTATTGTCCTGACATAGCAATACAAACGTGTTTTCTAAAGGCGAAACGCAATCATGCCTAGCCGCAGGACTGCTGTAGCATTCCATTAACATTTTTTGACGTCATCACTCGCACTTTTAAATTAGGGGTAATTTTACAAGTATTCGGGAGGGGTGGCCTGGTTGAGGTTCGGTCATCTTTTTAATTAAATACTTTCTAGATGGACAATAAAAACGCCTTAATTTGGAATTGTTGTATTATATAGCATATTAGCTTTCGTTTTTGGCTATTTCATTTGTCGGTCCGGTCTAGGACTTGAAGTGTTAATTTCTGGGAGCTCGTATAGTGACTGCACTTGAAGTGCTATATCAGCACTTGCCCAAGTGTTAATTT
Source organism: Paracentrotus lividus (assembly GCA_940671915.1). Classification (NCBI taxonomy): domain Eukaryota; kingdom Metazoa; phylum Echinodermata; class Echinoidea; order Camarodonta; family Echinidae; genus Paracentrotus; species Paracentrotus lividus. The sequence goes on from CALNVZ010003428.1 coordinate 31,963,332, forward strand.
ATCAACTAAAAACTGTTCAATGTCGGTATGGGATTCGAACCGGGTTCCACCTAGACATTGAAGAGTACCGCTGACTTTACCAATAGACCAACGGAGATCTCGCTAACTGGCTTTAATTATGACAGTATAGTAGATGATTAAGGCAAATTTGAAGAAAGTTCGTCATGCAACAATATGATCTGTTAGCAGTCGTGAGATGTGAATTGGTCTAACGTGCTCGTCAGCGCTTCTCATGCAGGGGGACCCAGGTTCGAATCTCAACGAAGTCATGCGTTTTTTGCTCATTTTTGCTGAAAGTTCCGCTCACGTGAAAGTGCTAAAACAGCACTTTGAGTGCAGTCACTATACAAGCTCTTAAAAAGTGTTGATTTCAGCCTCTGAAAAACAGCACTTAAGTTTTTAGAGTGTATGATTCTCGATTTCACACTGTGAATTCAATCCCTCACAATGTGAAATTGTAAATATTTGATAAAAATTAATGAAGTATGGCGACAATTTCATACTGTGCTTGGTACTGTAGGAAACTGGCCCTGATTGAAAGAATACAGATTCCCACAGTGTGTTCACAGTATGTTCACATATTCCATTATGTTAAAAAGCTCGAATCTAACATTGCGTTGGGGATTGTACAGTGTGATACAGTTTTCCACGTAGTGCTCACAAGGTGGTGTTCGGTTTCACACAGTGAATTTCACTCCTTACAATGTGAAGATAAGGTCCACAATGTTATGACGCTCGAATTTAACAATTTGAAGATGATTTTACACTCTGTTCACAGTGTGTTTACTTTGTGGTTCGCATTGTGTTTCACACTGTGGGACACTTTGTTCTTTCCCAGTGGCGGATCTACGGTGGTTAAGGGAATTTAACCCCCCCCCCCTGGGCTCCCTAAAAAAAAAGCAATTAAAAATTAATTTAAAAAAAATTGGCACATACCTATAAGAAATGTAGAAATGATTACTAAAACATGCATCAGATTGCCCCATTTCAAATGTCAAATTGAAAAAGCTCCCTACATGGCAGGAGGCGGGAATACCCTTTTCAACAGCCCCTCCCACCCTCGGACCGCTTCGCGCCCTCGCAGTGCATGGCTACAAATTACTCCTAAAAACCCCCCCCCCCTAGCAAGAAGCTAGATCCCCTCTGTTCCATCAGGGATGTGTTCTTTTAAAAACATGGGGGAAAGTCTCGTCAATGCAATAGGGAAATGGTGTTCTGCATAGGCAATAAAGCAATTGATACTTGTTACAATGTAGATTAGAATTCTCGTCATTAGAATTTGCAAAGACACAAGCCTCTCGCTAGCGGGTCCAGGCCACTTCACGATTCAAGAAAACGTGTAGCTCGTTGCAATGTAATGTTTATCGAGTACAAATAAAGTGACACTTCCTAAACAGAGCGTGCTATTGGCAGTACTCATTTTATTGTTCGACATGTTGCAAATTTGAACACAACTACATACAACGTGATATAAAGGACGTCAGTGTTGTGGTAAAATAATTTTTCCATCGACACATGGCTTATCACTGTCAGCATAATGTGTCACGAAAAACCAGCGTCAATATTACGATGTAACTGGGTTACGAGCGATAAGTTAGTTCGATATCACAACCACGCATGCTAAAAATAATGGCAAACGATAAATTCCCCCCCCTCCCACCATGTGAACTATTGTAACCTGGACAAACAAAAATAAAGAAGAGGTAAAATCATTTGTGGCGCTATTTTTTTTGATATAATATTTTATTCAAACTTTGTAGGTATATAAATTTTGCGCGCTGATCGTGAATCTCGCAGAATTCTTACGACACTTGTTCCTTCCTGTAAGTAATATAAATATTTATAAAAAATTCATTTTGTAACTTTTTCACTTTGCCTCGTACTATTGTATTATTCAGTGTTTCTGCGTTCATGTATGACATTATCATTGCAAAAAGGTATCAATGAGAAAAGGGGATAAATCAACTTTCAACCGTATTATTAAAATAATATTTTAAAAATCATCCAAAAATATATCTAGACTCGAAGTCGAAACGTAAGAAATTCCTTGAGTGGTTTACTTGGGCGCATCCAGCCCATATATTTATTTCCTCCTAAGGTCTTATGTATGCATTTTTAACCCCACTAATAAGAGTATTATCATCATTGCGTTACGAATAGCAATAAACATGCTTTGGCACTAAGGTCATGAAAGTAATTATGTGTGATCCAAATCATGAGATTCCTTTTCATTGTGGAGTTAAATTACTTGAGACAGCAACAGTGGCGGATTACAGGATTATGAGGCATAGAGGGGACGCCAGGCTGGAAAAGGGGTTAAGCATCCAACATTTTTCTGAAAAGTGCTATGAGAATTTTCAAATTATAGAGGGGACGCGCCCCCGCCTGGATCCGCCACTGAACAATTACATATTTTCTTTGCAGCCTTTCTCAAATTTACGTTCTGAATTACTAAGCTGGATAACAATAAAAAGCAATGATGCGTGTTCCAGTGCAATTGAGTCCTTGGCTACATTCAAAGCATTCGAATGTATCATTGTACATCTACAATGGTTTGTATTTTTTTTTTTTTGCTACAATGGAAGCATTATATTTCATCATGTACATGAATCGTAGTACTTTTTGACTCATGGGCTGGAGACATTGAAGGAAATATCGTGAATATAATTTCTCTTTCATGGATGTTTTCGCTATCCTGAGTGCTTCTGCAGATATCTTTATCGTTTAATGGTTGTTGGAAATAGTTACCTGATGATGCTACAAAATGTCTTTGAGGGGATGTACCTTGATATAACCTTGAATGTTATATGAATGCTTATCAATAGATCCATCATTATACGCTTTCCTTTATACGTTCTTTGTATTCATTTTCGCTTTGCCATTTCAGAGATGGTTAGTAATACTATGTGTAGGTTACAGTTATGTCTGAATTCTTTTTAATGAGTTCCAGATATCCATAGTTCAACATTTCGTGAGTTTTGATGATAATGAGTTCCAGATATCCATAGTTCAACATATCGTGAGTTTTGATGATAATAAAACGCGAAACAGACACCAGGCTAAAATTAAGCCAAGGACATTTTTACCCCGTAAGATTTAAAAAAAAAATCAAATTCGTCTCGCCACGGAAATATTATATAGTGTATCACTCATTCAGATCACACCCTTCATTTTCATTTATCCACGAATCATTCGAAAAGCATCAAAGAAATTCAAATTTAAAATCCCCCAAATTTCATTTACCGTTTCATAAAAGCTAATTTCCAAAAAGCACTACATCCATTTTTATGAAAATTGAGTTATACATACTATTATTGTCAGACCTGTGCTTAGGTATAGTTCTTAGTTTTAAGATGAATTATGACAAAATGCAGATTTTAACAATCACCTTTCAACAGAGGAAAGTACAATTTGTTGTTATCAAACTTCTCTCTCTCTTTCTCTCTCTCTCCCTCGCTCTCTCTTTCTCTTTCTCTCTGAGTCTCTCGCGCGCTCTCTCTCTGAAAATTTACCCAATTGGATTTAGTGGCTTTTGGAAATAAAGAACATTAGGAATGCATAAAAGGATTAGCTTAACATCCTGTTATATAAATGATGAAGAAGGTCAAAGGTTAAAGATAATTTCATATTTCGACATGACTTCTCTTCATACACAGAAATGAACTGCCGCGTTTAATTAATCAAAAAGCAATCAAAGCAGTACACGCTTAAAATCCAGATTTGTTTTTGATATGCTTAATGCACCATGAATTCCTTTATGAGACGATGAATGTATGTACACTTACCCCTGAACAATACTGAATTGAAAATATGAAAACAGTTATTAGCTAAGATCATCAACAAATATTTTTTAATTTTGTAATCACAAGGCCTGTTATTACCTATTGGAGTTTATTGTGCTTTTGTTTTGATTTGATTTGTGTTTTTGTGATATTAACAAAGGTAATGGAAATATAAGAACCTATTTTTTTTTTTCATTTTCTCAAATATTGGTCAGAATAACTCATTTTGGATCCATCAGGGGCACATGCATGGTCATTTTTGTCTTAACACGCACACCTCATACTGACGAGCGTTTAAACAGGTAAAATGGTTTTAAAACGCAAGACTTGCAAATATTATTTGCTGGTCTATCGGTAGGGACATGGACCACCAATTAAACAACCCTGATCAACGGCTCTGGGTTTCGATATTTTTTTCTTAATATTTAATGACATTGACGTTTATTCTGTAGGCTAAGGTTTAGGTTTAGGTGAAAGGAAAGAGTTAGGGTAAAGGGGGTCGTATAGGGTATAACAAATTGAAGGGACAAAAGTGTGGTAGGAAAAAAATTGCATCACTGGACACGAATGAGTTCAGTGTGACCTGTGTTTTATAAAGTAATATTAATTCATTTAACCGTTTTCGGTGAAACTTTGTGTAATAGTAAAGCCAGTTGTGTAATAACCCGTTGTGTATACATTATACACAAAGTGATTGAGTGACCCCAAAGGTAAGGTAAAGATGGGACGACCAGATGGTTTACCTTAACCGTAACACTTTGTATATTCGCCTTCTCTTATGACACCACTAATAAAACTATTATAATCCGCTATATCGGTGTCTCTTTCATAAGTAATTGGTTGAAGACTGTGAGAAGAAGGAGGAGTCTTATGACGCTTAGATAAAATTACAATCACAAACAAATTGCTAGTAGATGTTATGTGTGAGATGGGGGTGTATAAAAGGATAGGGTTTGCAATCAATGGACAATTTATTCATTTCAGAAAGTGAGAAGGGAAGATGATGCATGGATCGGTTGATGGCTCAATAGGAGGGGATATGTGGATGGGTGGACTTGGTCCCCCGGAAGACAAGTGAACACATATTAATAGATATAAATGGAGAGAGATGGGAATGGAGGGAGATAGAAAGAGACAGAGACAGGGAGAGAGATAGAGAGAGAGAGAGAGAGAGAGAGAGAGAGAGAGAGAGAGAGAGAGACAGAGACAGAGAGAGAGAGACACACAGAGAGAGAGACAGAGAGAGACAGAGAGAGAAATGAGAAGGGTGAGAAAGACTGAGAGAGACGTCGAGAGACAGAGAGAGAAAGGGGGAAATGAGATAAAAAATAGAAGCATAGACATGATAGAAAAGAAAGAAGTAGAAAAAGGAATTAAGGGGAATAGATTTGGATGAGAACAGAGAGAGAAAGCAGAAGGCAGAACTGGCATAGTATTATTTGGAAGAGTTCAATGATAGGCATCAAAGGATTTAAACAATACTAACTTAAAGAGAGAAAGTAGCACCTGGAAAGAGAGAGAGAGCAGCAAGACGAAGAGAATGTAGGAGAGACAGGGGGAAAGATGGAGAGAGAGAGAGAGGTGGGAGGAGGAGGAGAGAGAGGCGTTAAGGTGTCAGCGACTGGAAAGTGTATATGCACAATGGAGTAATAATCTTTAAAACTATACGGTTTCCCCCGATGAAGTCAATCTGTAATGTAACAACCCTCTACTGTGTTGACTATCCACTAAAATAGGTTTGCTCTGCTCCTATTTATAGCCCCGTCCCTGGTGAAATAATAACAGCCGTCTCAGAAAGCGACCCCGCATCCCCGTTACCTTCATGATTGCATTTTCCCTCCAATACTGGCGCCATGATTGCTGGGTTACGGAGCTCACGGCAGCGAGCGAGCAAGGAAGCGTCACGCCTGATATGACACTGCTCACCAATTTTTCTCCAAGTTAACGGTCTCCAAAATTGAGCCCTCATCGTCCATGAGGAGGCAGTGTCGTCTGTTTTGCTGACTTTTACTCGCCGAATATATTTTTTTTTGTCTCGACGCGATTGCCTGTTCAATATCTCCGTGCATAGACCACACACTCGTGAAAGCATCTCGGCTCGACGAACAGAGGTGCGCCGTTGGCTTTGGGAAAAGATAATATTCTCATTTGTGTTCTGCAAAAGAATAATACAAACAGCATTGGATTCACTGTCACAAAAGTCTTTACATTTAGACTGAATTTGCTATTTTATTGGATTGTGACACCTTGGCACACGTAACCGCACTTCAGGACAACAAAAGTAAATTCATCCGAAAATGGTAAGTACAGTTCTAATAAAAGTGTTTTGTTCTTTGATTCAATATGAGTGATTGTGTGCATGAAAATGTTGATATGACATCAATTATATTAGGGCACAAGCCAAGAAATGCTACCGAATGATCTCAATGTTACATGTCACAATTGAATCAGTATTGTGAAATCAAAATCTATAAACATTGAATGACATACATAGAAAACAGACGCATTTGAAAATTACAAAGAGATAGTTGTAGTGCGTTAACATTATCAATGTGTAAATAAACAGTTTAGGTTTCTGTTGTAAACAAATATGCAACGTAAGTTGCGTTTGACATTCAATGAAAGATAAAACGTGTAATGTGGAAAACAAGGCAAATGCATTAAATTCCAAGAAGAATGTTAGGCAGTTTGTTCAGCCAGGCGTCTAAACCACGGATGCGTTCACATCTTCTTTAGATTTCCAGAGAAAAGAGGGTAATGTGGCAGGAGATTAGATGTATCATGCTAATCACCCCGTAAAAGGGCGCGAAAGGGGAAGGTTATGAGCAAAAGTTTCAAGACCAAACTGGTTTCCGATTATACAGCAGAGAGATTTCGAATAGCGCATCCTATGTTCCTAGCTAGCCTCGCGCCGCCGCATAGAGAGCTCGACTATGGGCGGGAAGGGACGGCTACATCGATGCGGAGCTACGCTACTCATGACATTATCGAGTAAAGATAGCATTGTATTCATGTCAGGTGAATGAAATTCAATTAAAATGGCGGAATAAAAGATAGGTTAAAAGTCGTGGCCTTAGAGGCAAATGATACCCAATCGATCAGTGTCTATATTGGTAGGTAAGGCCCTATAGAATGATGTGCATGTGTTTGGTATTCCATGGAATTTATGTTGTGCCGCTTGAACTTGTACTTCAAGGGAATCTACCGCGTCAATCTTCAAATTAAAGCGATGTTACCCTCAGGCGATTCATGAATACTTCACTTTGTATAGACTGAATCGTTGATTATCTGCTTGTATCACATGAATTCGTTATTGATGACAAGGTTCGAAGATTACAGAACAAAACTCTCTGAATTCAACAAACCGGTTTAGGATTAAGACCTACTCACGCTTAGATATCTATTCGTATCTATTGTGGTATATTATCACTACTTAACTAAATGTAAATGACAGGCTCCACCTGAGGTTAACAAAGTCTGACCTTAACACTGTGCAGTGAAGTTTAACCCCCCCCCCCTCCTCGCTGTAGTGGTGCGTCAAAATACGGACATGAATTAACCATGAAGTAACACAAACACATTAAAGGAGGACTCCAGGCTGAAATTGAAATATTTGCAAAGAAAGTAAAATTTAACAAGCCAAACACAGAAAATTTCATCAAAATCGATGAAAAATAACAAAGTTATGCATTTTTTAGTTTTTGATTTTTTTTGTAAAACACTTCTTGGCATTGTCTTATGAATATTCAAATTAGCAAACTGGTGATGTCACAGTCCCATTACTTCTTGTGTATTTTATTATATGAAATCCTATTTATGCATTTTTCATACATTGCGTATAAAAAAAAATATATCCCTCATACTGAAGTAGGTAAAAGCACTTGTGACCTTGAACATCCCACAATGAGTATTCCTCTTTTTCTTCTCTGGGGCAGAAAATCTGGATAATTGGTACTTCATACAATAAAACACAAAGGAAGTAGTGGGACTGTGACATCATCAGTTTGCTCATTTGATATGCATGAGGTTATCCAAGAAATGTTTCTTTAAATTTAAAAAGAACTTTGCTATTTCTCAGCCGATTTCTATGAAATTTTCAGTGTTGTGCTTTTTAAATTTTACTTTATTTTTCTAAACATACAACTCCAGCCTGGAGGAGTCCTTTAAAGGGAATTATCCCCTCAGAGAAATTTGGCTTCAGTGAATGGAGACAAACCCCCAAACATATTGGTAAAAGTTTCAGAAAAATCAGGCAATGAATAAAAAAAATATGAATTTTTAGATTTTGAAATCACTTATGATATGGAGATCCTCCAATTGGCAACGCGACCATGATGTGTGATGTAATGCAGGGAGATCTTTCCCTATCTATTGTACACATTGTACTAAATCCTCTTTTTTCTCGATTCTAAAGGGAGAATAAAAAATATTTTTATGGGTGACATGTAAATAATGAAAGTCATAATATATCATGAAAAAAAGGTGTTCTATCATTAGAATGAAAATAAAGAGACATTTTGAATAATTTTGTGCACACCATACGGGGAGTTCTCCCTTTGTGACATCACAAATGGTGACTGCGTTGCCAATGGGAGATTTCCTATGTCATCAGAGATCTCAATATTCAAATACTCATAACTTTCTTATCATTTATCCAATTTTCACCAAATCTTCACTAATGTGCTTATTTGATATTTCTGCATCCACAGTAAGCCAGCTATCTACAAAGGGACAATTCTCCTTTAAGAGATACACACACATTTCATTTAAAATTGATTAACTGATCTGAATTAACTACATATTTCTCTATAAAGTCAGATCAATGTTTGAAAAGGACATTTAAAAAAGAGCAAAGTGGCCCTTTTCGTAAACTGTCAATCAACATATTTATTGGACCTTATCTTGATTGCACCATCGGACAAAAATAAAAATTTACAATATACTGTTAGCCCCCCCCCCCCACTTCCTACCTCGCTCTAGCTCTCTACTATTAATATTCAAACGACTCATCGTTTTCATTCGCGTGTGATGAGAAGGGTGTAGGAGGTCGGTTTTCGCCGCCTCAGTGCGCTCACTGGCTGTGGTTCTTCGGTGCAATTCTATTTCGCGGATTCTCAATCGCACCAACTGCGAACTCCGATTTGTATCAGCGGCCCCCAGAGCACAATTTTCCCTTCAACATATTATTATAACCCCCCTTCTAGACTTTGGTATTTTATTAGTGACCTTGTATCTTATAATTATGTGGAATGAGGTGCACGTGACCCAAATTTCATCCAGTAGATCATCCCCGTTCATCAACTGCCGATAGAACTATTCTTCTTTGTCTTTAGTTGTAAAAGGCAAACTACTATTTTGTTCGTAAATTTTAACATGATTTTACCTATTTTCATGTTTGCACCTTTGTTTGCGACAATGTCTTTTTTTCTTGATAAGTAATATATTTTTATTTTAAATCTCCAAATATATCGCATAAAAATCAAACTTCCCAAATAATGTATTGATAGTAAAGCAGCATTCAGAGTGTTGAACCTCTACGATTAGTTTGTATTTCCATTTTTTTTTCACGGAATGCATACAAACTTATTCTACTTTAATTGGCAACAGGGTAGTTCAGATTTAGTAGTCGCATATTAAATAAGAAGGAATATAATATGCAAAGAGATGAGATAGAGAGGGTTGATATACGACAGGTATTTGACAGATATAGACAGATATGAATTATCGCATATTAAAGTAGGATCAACCCACATCCATTTCCTTTGAATACGTTACATCTACAACATAATATGATGGTATTCTTTAGGTTTCATCAAAATTATTTGGACAAAACTCCATCTTTTTTATATTTATATTTATTCAGAAAAGTGTTGTAATCATATTATCTACGTGGGCGTGTTTTACCTAAAATAGAACCAGTTATAATGATTGCTGAGAATATCAGAAACTGTAAAAACCAAACAGTCTTTACAAGGTTGTGCATTAGAATGAAATCAGCGCACACTCATTGAGTGCATTTTCATTTCTTCTTCCATCTCAAATGGATACCGAAGAAGTGGGGAAAATTGCTTCTACTTCTAATATATATGTTTAATTTCACCGCAAGATTTTTCGCTTTAGAATAGAGAAGCTTGCAATATGCAATAAATCATACAGTGTGCTCCAACAAATTTGACATCGTCGTCGAAGCTTGGGTTATTCTAATTTTAGCGCGATTTGTTATTACTGAAATTAATTTGGTGGATTAGATGGCCGTGCCTCTGTTTAGCGCGGGAAATAAAAGAGGCTTACTCGATGAAAGCGCGCGCATCTTAGATCAATGTTGACTATTAATGGGGTCACACCAGTAGGAAGGTCTATAGCATAGAGAAGACCCCCTTAGCTCCAGCCTTCTAGCAAGCATGCTAATAACGGCTTGGTTTCACTCCAAACACACCTCGGGGAATTGGCCTGCCTGTAACTTTGATGTCGTATCGATCCGTCGTGTGCTAGCTTGCATCCCATCCAGACTTAGAGATGGAGCACCTGCGCGAATGGGAGGGTGGATGGCAGAGGGAGAGAGAGGTCGAGAAAGAGAGCAGGTGAGAGAGTGAGAGAAAGAGGGGAAGAAATATAGATATATATATATATATTATATATATATATATATATATATAGCACCCAAACGAATGGGAGGGTGTATGAAAAAGGAAGAGGGAGGGTGAGTGGGTCAGAGAGTGTGGGAAAGAGAAAGAGACGGAAAAAGAAGGAGAGTGAGAGAGCAGATGAGAGAGTGTGAGAAAGAGGGGAAGAAAATATAGAGAGACGGGAGAAAGAGATGTAGCGCCTACACGAATGGGATGAATGTATGACAGAGGGAGAGAGAGAGAGCAGATGAGAGATTGTGGGAGAGATATGTGTGTGTGTGTGTGTGTGTGTGTCTCTCTCTCTCTATGTGTGTGTGTGCGGTGTGTGTGTGTTTGTGTGTGAGAGAGAAACAGAGGGAAAAGGGAGTGATAGATAGCACTATGCACGAGACTGTGGGAGGGTGGATGATAGAAAAGAGAGACAGAGAGACAGAGAGACAGGAGAGAGAGAGAGAGAGAGAGAGAGACAGAGTGTGTGTGTGTATGTGTTGTGTGTGTGTGGGGTGTGTGTGTGGTGTAGTGTGGGAGATAAAGAAAGAGAGAGAAATAAAGGGAGTGGAAAAAACAGGAGGAGAGAGAGAGAGCACCTGCATGAATGGGAGAATGTACGACAAAGAAAGAGAGAGAAGGGTTGAGAGAGAGTGACTGAGTGTATGTGAAAGAGGTAGAGAGAGAGAGGGAAAGACAGCAGAGGGAAGAGATAGATAGAGAGAGAGAGAGAAAAAGAAGGATAGATGCATGGAAGAGGAGAGAGAAGGGGAGAGGGGAGAAAATTGGGCACCTGCACCTATAGAATAACGCAAGGTAGAGAGGAAGTGAGATAGAAAGAAGGAGAGAGAAAAATAAACGGGTAGAAGGAGTAAGGGGAAAAAGAAAGAAATTGATGTCATGGATGAGAACAGAGATAGAGAGTGACAAAAAAAATATTAATGACTGATTGCATACATCAATCATGTGCACTGTGTATAGAAATTATCCTGGGCTTTTGTTATGGGAATAATACGTAACTATAATTTGTTTTAAGGTCTGTTGAGGAAAACAGTTTCGTAACTGAAAATGAAGTAAAATTTTTAAAAAAAGAAGATACATACATTATACTATATTTTTAAAAAGACCCCAAAAAGTCTGTAGTGGAAAACAGTTTCGTAACTGAACATGCTGAAAATGAAGTAAAATAATAAAAAAAATAATAATAACATACATACTATAAAACTAAAAGGACCACCCAAAAAGTCGAAAAATTAACCAGACGAAATAAGCTACTAAAAATGTGTCAGATTGCAGCATAAGGGAGAAGGGGTCTGAACGAAATATTTTTTTCCAAGGATGATATTAAATTTGTTTAAAGAGTGGTTTCCGAAATAATTGGGGATGCACGCATGTTGCGCCCATCCCCTGGTTCCGCCTCTCTATTGTTGGTTAGACAGCATACTTCTGTTTTTGTATACCCTCGAACAAAAGTGTACAAGATTTTGTCGTTTAACTAACAATAACTTGGTTTAATATAAACATTGACATATATATAAATATATATATGGTAAGATTTTTTTTTAATGCTAACACACACAAAAAAATAATAATTTGAAGTTAAATGGATGGCCCCAAAACAAAATCCTTAATTACTATTATAGGTTTCTATTCATACAAGGACAGCTCACCTTTGCTTATTATGTTTTGACCGCATTTAGACTCGATTCCATTTTTTCTAGGGAACTGTTTTGTGGCTTGTATCAAATTATCTTGATTGAAAGCCCGTCACCACCGCAGAATTATCATCACGGTATAGTTAAAAGGGAAAATAACTGATGATCAAGTAGGTTAGGAGCTAAATAATTTTGAATAAACCATGATATCTAGTGGGCCAAGCGTAATACAATACCGTATATCTGGGATTCGATTACTTTTTGTATATATTATCATAAAAAAGGAGTATTATAAAGTAATATCGAATGGCCGTAAATGAAGCTGTTGTTAGATTGTTAAAAAAATTGAAATTACTGGTGTTCTCTAAAAGAAGCATAAATTTGGATAGATTTTGGTGCTATAAATTATTATGATAGTTTAAAGGATGTTTATCAAAATTTGAATAAATCAAGGAGTGGTCCATCATTATCGCGCCAAACATTATTCTTCTCATAGGCCATGAGCATCAAATATCCGGCGGCAATCTCACACGCATTCAAGGTAAGAACAGGAAGAGGATGAAGACGGGAGACAGATCATGGAAGAAAGAAGCTAGAGAGACAGGAGAAGAAACAGAAGTAGAAAGACAAACACATGGAGAGAGGGACAAAGAAAGCGACAGGAGTACACACACCTAAGTGAGAAAGAAGAAAGGAGGCAGGAACATACGACCACAAAGACGAGAGTAAGGATAATGCGGCAAGAACGAAGCAATAGACAAAAACTCAGAGGAAGAGTAACAAGGAAGGAGAAAAACGCGAGCAACAGATGAACCTGAAGAGAGGAAAGCGAAGAGAGAAAATGAAAATGGACAAAAGTAAAAGAGAGGAAAGGAGAGAGATGAAATCAACGAACTACATCCATAGGCGGAGATAGACGAGACGAAGAGACACAGAACAACGAGAAACGTAAAAAGAACTCGAACCATAGAAGGATAGAGATGGACGAAAGAGAAATAAAATGGTTAAAAAAGGAGGAAAGAAGAAATATAAAGAAGGTTATGTTTTCAAATACATGGGCCTTGAAAAATGGTATGTTTTCGTACATGCCGCACCACTTTATCATGGCATGTTTTTTTTTTTCTTATTCTACATACATTTTCTGTACAACCACACCCACGTTTATTGTTAGAAGACCATTCCAATTTTTCAATCAAATATAGAAATTGTTAGACATACCACATGTCTATTGTGACATTATTGCAATAAAATTATGACTCCGAAGGGGAGGAATTAAAACGGAAGCTCTCAGATTCAAGCATGAACAATGAACGTTTGATTGTGTGAAGTATATTTTTAGAGCAAGCGCCA
>CALNVZ010003428.1:31979232-32010933 GCA_940671915.1 Paracentrotus lividus
TATGTGACCTGCACTGACATTTTACGGCGAGTGGTTTATTGGAAAGCTCGTCTGGAAACTGGCTGGCCGGGGTGCATGCTAAAGAATCAGAAAGCACGCAAGGCCAAGCCGAATCATATTTTGTGGCTGATTAAAGCGAGCTGTATTTGATTGGACAGGTGAAATTTAATATAGGACCTTGCTCCCGACTATTACATTTCTCCCAAATTCCCATGTGCCATGGAATGCTGGGGTCTAGGGATGAAATACGTGCATTGCTTACCCAGTATTAAAGGGGACTTGTGTATGGTATTGAATATGATAATCCTGTATTATGCACTATGCACTATAATCCAAAGTCTTAAGTTCTGCGAGTGCATGAATTGTTTTTCTTATGAAGGAGTTTTAACAAGCAAATTTGAAGTTAACGATTAATTGTATATGGAAATGAGAATGACTGTTTTTGATGTACCTGTATTTTATAAATATTACAAATCTTTACAAAATAACCCAATTCTGCTAGAAATCTTCTCTGGCTGAAAACGACGGTTGCATACCTATTCCAAGTCAAAGTGATGAGTGAATTAAATTGCCGATTATTAGTTTTTCCAGTGAAAAAATGTATCATGAACAATGTAGCATGAACAATGTATCTTACAGGTACAGCAAAGAACAATTAGAGGGGAAATATGAGATAGTGGTCTTCTCATATCTTTTTTTAGATCCATATCAATTCTAGTTGTAAACTTAAGGGGAAGAGGGCGCTATCACTCTACGCAAAGCGAACGCGGCCATAGACTTTTTGTATTTTGCACAGTTTTTTCACTTTGTTTTCTTGATTATGGCGAGCAACTACCTTTTCAAAGAAATGATCAACTTGAATAAGTACGCTAAGAGTCTGAATTTTTCAAAAATAGGAATAAATTATTGCAAAGGGAAAAAAAAGTCCTGTCACTTGTGTCAATTCCAAATCCTAGTAAGATAAAATTCCTGTACAATATGGCCAATTTTGCTCTCAAAATAGCTCATACGCTGCATAATCATCTTCCTCGATTAGGCATAATTATATTACACCTTAATGATCAAGCAGTTTTTAAAAGCTTGAATTCTCAGCTTTCCAAATATGGTACATTCATTTTGATTGGTTAAAAAAAAGTTCTGTCACTTTGAACATTATCACAAATGAATCTTTACTCGATGGGTCAATATTTCCGCATATCACATGCATATCGCATGTGGACGGCGTCTTCGCAAGATGTGACAAAATCACTATTTATATACACAATCGTTAGGAACATAAATCTATGTGAAATAAAGATTCTGATTACAACTTTAGCACAATGGTGTTATAGGCTTGCCAAAATGTATTTTTCCCCAATCTGGTCTGAAGCATCTACCTACGAAAACTATGATAAAAGTTCAATTATTTATTTCTTGTCCATGACTAATTTCCTCGAACGGATCAACTGACAATTCCATTTTACCGACAGGGAAGTTTTCTTAGGCGAGTTTTTGTACGCTAAGTAATAATTCCATGCAGTTGTCAATCGGTCGCTTCCCGCCGTTAGCGCGGGTTTTGTTGACATTAATGTAGAGCTGTATAATTTTCTGCGCGGCTCAGCTGCATGTATTTCCACTAAACTCATGAATGTAATGTTGCGTTTCCCCTCCTCAAATAATGGACGCGTCTTTATGTTAAGATTTAATGTCATACGTTAGATTTACATTTCACGTGGAGTAGAATTGATATGAAATGTCTCGCTCAGTGTATAGGTTTTTTTTAAAATTACCAACCACGCCGTTAATTTGTGCTACTCTTGTAAGAAGCATAATTGCAATATAATAATCATTAATATATATTAAAACATAAACGTTATATACATCACTGTACGTCATTTAAACAAAATCTTGAATTCAACTAATGTATTCTTCTCTTCAAGTTCCTTCTAATTTGTTAACCCTGAGATCATATCCCTTTCTTCTTCTTTTCCCTTTATTCTTGGCGTGCCCATCTAAACCTGCCTTGGTATAAAGTGATCATTATGCATCCACATTTTGATTAGCACAAGATAAAGTTTCTTTTTTGCCTCCTCCAAGCCACTCTACTACGTAAGGATACCATGTAGTTGGACGAAGCTAAGGGATTTGATGCCAAATTAGCCGCAGACTCTTAGGGATACCTTTCACCTCCGAACCTGATCTTTCTCTGTAATGGTCGGATGCTCTCAATTTGTCTCCGCCATCTCACTTAAATTGAGTGCCTTAACTTTAACATAAAACACCGATATCTCTTCTGCATTCATGCTGTCAAAATTAGCTCATTTTATACGACATTGCAATTTCGATCAATTTTCTTGTCGTCCATTCCCAATTGTGGGTGAGAGAATACACGATACAATAAGTGCGTATTTTAAAGACAGCACGAAGTCCAAGCTGCTATATGCATTTACTCGCCAAGGTCTATTTTTATGATATATTTATATATTGCAATAAATAACGGTAGGCCCTGAATATGTTAATTATAGTATACTGTATAATTACATGTATGAAGAGCATAAATGATAATGATTTAATCATTATGCGCTATATAGCATCAAATATTACTATTATTATTATCATTATTATTATTATTATAATTATTATTATTATTATTATTATTATTATTATTATTATTATTATTATTATTATTATTATTATTATTATTATTATTATCATTGTATAGCATTTCAATTGCATTTAATTAAATTGAAATTTTGACATTTTGAATTTCTATATAAAATACAAGGTCATATTATACAATAATAACATAATTGAAGTACATTTTTAATGACATAAAGCTACATTTGGATATAGAAGAAATTAAAAGAAATGTATACATACAAAAAATTAAACAATGCGAAATGGTTCAACCGTAAAATCGAATAACGCTTGACAAATTGGATAAACCAAGCACACTAATAACAAAATTGATTACAATTTAAATATCGATCACATTAAACTATAGAAGGTGACAGAGAGAGGACGGGGAAAGGAGATATTAATATACGTATTTAGAGAGACAATGAGATACAAAGTATAGAAGAAGAAGAAAAAAAAAAGAAAGGCAGAGAGGGAAAGCGATGAGCGACAGATTTAAAATTATTGTTGAAACACAGGGACCGTCTCAAAACTGCTCCTGTCGCGAATACATGTTTCATGTGCACATTTTCCTTTTGCGTTGATTATTTCAATGGACACAGCATATTCCTTATCATAAAAACAAAACAAAACAAAAATCTGAAAGTGATTGAGATTTAAATGTTTATAAGTTAAAAGGCATGAAGTCGCTTAGTCATTAAAATAAAACATCCATCTCTTATTATAACTGCAAATGCCATGTATCATTTATTAATTTATATAATAATTTATGCATATTTGATTGTCTCAGTTTATAGTTTCTAACATGTACTACGATTTATGGGTATGCTAATAATAGCTACTCTTCGCTATGTAAAAGATAGTATGGCGAACTCTAGCAGTCACTTTTTGTGATTTTTTTTTTGTGAAACCTATTATGATGCTGTTGAAAAGCAATGTTCAGGGCTTCATTTTACACAATATTACTTACACTTATATTTTGAAAAGCTCAAAAAAATTACCGAAAAATCTCAAACATTCTGATTAGTGATTAGTGACAACTCGCCGTACCTTTGACGTGCAACTCCCTACGATGGATTTCGTAGAAAATTCGTGCAGCGGAGGTACCGTTCAGGTACAATGCATGTACGACGTGCAGAAGGTTTTTACAATACCCTTACTACAGAAACGCAGGAATCGCAGAAGTTGACCCAGGACCTTTGCGTGCATTGCACATGCAACGCAGTCTACGTTGATGGCACGTGCCCCGTAGCCTACGACGAGTTGTGACCGCCGCATTATTCAATCTATTTTGATTTGTTTTTAATGTCAATACGAATCAGCAGCCTCGAGTAGCACTACCTCAAGTCCTCAAATACTCAAATTTCTTCCGGTTCCTAACCCATAATGCAACATTCTGAGCAGTTCAGTGATGTGATATAGGCCCGCTTGAAAGATAACACACTTATTCATACCGCGATGGTTATGTTACCAAATATCAAAACAAATACATTTACCCTAAGAAAATTAGTTTCCATTATGGAAACTAATTGTATATGATATACAAATACAATTAGAGACTAATTTATTCACCGTATTATAATAGTTATCTCATTAGGTAGATTTTAAGACTAGTGCCCTGTAACACAAAGACTTACGATTGATTAAAAGTTACGGCTGATTTTTTCTCGGTAGTCTCATTTGGAAACCAGGTACAGTCATAGTTTGGATATGATTAAGAGTAGGGTTAGGGCTAGAGTTAGGATTCAGATCATCAACTTTGGAGCATCCTGTCCATGATGAGGCTAACGAGAAAAAAATCAATCGCAACTTTTTATCAATCGTCAGTCTTTGTGGTACACCCCATAGATTTTATAACACACACTTAGTACTGTTCAGTTCGCCCTCGCTTTAAAGAACCGTTAATTTCTGTCATTAAATAATTGAGAACACATACAACAATAAGTGATAATTGCACCAAAATGATTCCATTGCGAACAATAGTTGGATCTCTAAACTGCAAAATACAAATATCTACAATAT
Organism: Paracentrotus lividus; assembly: GCA_940671915.1. Classification (NCBI taxonomy): domain Eukaryota; kingdom Metazoa; phylum Echinodermata; class Echinoidea; order Camarodonta; family Echinidae; genus Paracentrotus; species Paracentrotus lividus. The sequence continues at coordinate 31,983,871 of CALNVZ010003428.1, forward strand.
TAGAGGTTAAAGGGGAGACCCTCAGCAAATAAATGAATAATACCTTTAACATCAGGTGAATTTGAAATGAATGTCTGGAAATGTAATCGAGCCTGCCGCTGAAGCTTCATGTCGTATTCCCCTAAGGAAAGCATGTGTGTGCAAATGCACTTTAGGCTAAAAATATGACAAACGGTGCCTATTCTTTTTGAGATTCTCACAATTGTTAGTATAATGCTAACCAAATATTCGAATAAATTTTGTGTTTTGACTGTATTGGTTTCAGGTCAGTTCTTTTCTACCACATACACGTTTAATTGGAAACAAAAATAATTGAGGAGGGCGGGGAGAACTGCATGGTACACAATCTCTAACTCGGAAAAAATATAACTTTTAATAAAATAATTTGAATCCTGCTAATAATCCAGGCGTTAAAGTGCGAAAATTGTCAAATCGACATTTTTGTCCCATTTCACCCACATCCTCCCTGTTTCTCGTTTATGAAGGCGCATCTGTATAATTATATGCATATATTTTTTAATAGTCGTTTTAGTTCCTGTGTACATCTTTGGAATGATGAAAATTCATGTCTACTGGCCCCAATGAGTTTTTTGTAACTGCGAAAAGTTGGTGTAAAGGGTAATTAGAAACAAATCAGTAAGGAACTGCGATTCAAATTTTAATGTTCTAAAAAAAGTCGTAATAAAAAAAGTCGTTTCCGTCCTCTCAACCTCAATTGGTTTTAGCTGACACATGTCTAATTGCTTCGCTTTGCTTTCCTATGCATGAAGGGAAAATATTATGAGTGATGATGTCTTGCTATTAGATATCCTGTATAATATGGATCTGATACACTACAAGCTCACCAGATCTACTCATGATATTGATAGATGTATAGAAGCAATGATATGAGCAGAGAGAGGGCTTTAATTGACCTTGATGAGGTAGACATATGGTCCTACCTTGTTATTGGCACGCTAACACTCCAGCTCTTTACCGAGTCATGACGTAGCCATACCAAGTCGACACTATTCACTGGGGAGGCAACATCCACATGATACCGAAAGACAATTACAACTGTTCTAATGATACTCATGACTTTGTGTGAGTTTATTATTATTATTTTTTTTTTTTAATGCTTACCCCCCCCCCCCCCGCCCCCTCCCAAACCCACACAGCCCACTTGGAAGACTTTTTAACGCAAAGTTTAAATGAAACAAAATATTGGACGGTCAAAGTTAGAAGATTGCTCACGCTTACTTTGTAACTATTTTGTAATCATTTTTTAAACAAAGTGCGAAACTGACCAGAAACGTATGATATGAAAGAAAATCGTAATCAATCATCTTTGTTTACTGCATTTGTTAAGTGATGAAGATAATTCACGATAAAACAGATCACCTCATATGGAAAAAAAGGGATTCAATCACAGTATAGCGAAACAATCTGGCTTTGATAAAAAGTTATTTTGGTCCAAGTTTACGCAGCATGACTCTTAGAGAATAAATCTTAGGAACAGATTAATAACAAAAAATATACCGAGTGAGTAAAAAAAAACTTTACACCTAGAAAAATGTCAATAAAAAGAAAACCAATTTATAAACCCAAAATTATTTTACATATTCCGAAAGAGTAACTCCTCCCGCATCTTCCGGTACCATTTTTGTGTGGTATGTCTTTACGCTTGGATGAACACGACGCATTGTGTGCGAACATGTCAATTTCGAATTGTGCCAGAATGGGAGTAAAATCAAAACAACAAAAAGCTAGAGAAAGGCAACTTCATCCTGATTAAAATAGCATAACTTTTTAACGATAATGTCTTCCGCTTAATAACTTGGCAGGGGCGTTGTTACACATATTGACTACATCATGTATGAAAATTAGATTACCTCGTGAAGTAATGCACGAATGAGTACACATTAAAGAGCAAATTGCCACTGACAGACCTAAAAAGTCCTCCTAATACTTTTGAAAAGTGATTATTTTGTCTTTGACGTGTGCTCACTCATGCCTGACTCTTCAGATCTATCTTATTTTCATACAAAATGTAATCAATATGTGTAACAACATCCCTGCCAAGTTATTAAGCGGAAGACATTTTCGTTAAAAAGTTATGCTATTTTAATCAGGATGAAGTTGCTTTTTTCTAGCTTTTTGTTGTTTTGATGTTACTCCCATTCTGGCACAACTCGAAATTAACATGTTCACAAACAATGCGTCGTGTTCATCCAAGCGTAAAGACATACCACACAAAAATGATACCGGAAGATGCGGGAGGAGTTACTCTTTCGGAATATGTAAAATAATTTGGGGTTTATAAATTGGTTTTCTTTTTATTGACATTTTTCTAGGTGTAAAGTTTTTTTTTACTCACTCGGTATATAAAAAATAATGGATTAAAGTGACTTTTTCCCACAGTTGTTATCCCCTTATAAAAATGTAAATGAATTATAATTGCATCAACATTGACGTGCAGGATTAACCGCGGTATATAGATCTACATACAAATGATGATTGGATTGAAGTGCTAGGATTTGAGATGACAAGGTTCAGACAACGTGGGTTAGAGTCCCGAAGATTAGCAGTAAGTGAATCTCAGTTATTTTCATCAGTTCACAAAGAATACGGGATGATAACCTGAAACTGAAATCAGATAATCGATTTGAACGCACTCATCACGAATACACTTTTGTTAGTGTAAGGTTTCCGTCCATTTTTATATATTTCAGTGAAAAGGACGCTTAATACAAATTGAGCGATTCGCCATCCATTCAGCAACATGTCCGCATATCCTTGAAAGTTTACCGTTAATGTTTAAAACGTTCCTAAATATAATTTAGCGTTCTTCACCTTCGTAAGAGATCCGCAGATTTTCACAGGAATGGAAATCGTAATTCGCACATCTTCAGAAGACAGTGAAAGTTCACTTGCGCCAAGTGGCTGGTTGAAGAATACAAAAATTGAGAATTCATTACCTATGTTCACACACACACACATCCACACAGACGCCCTCATTTACACATACACAAGCCACATACACACCCACACCCTCACCACACACATCCACATATAGCCCCTCCCCCACACACAACTACACACGCACCCTATCTTATCCACAACAGCACACACACAAATACACACCCATACCCTAAACACACACACTCACACACACACCCTCACTCACACTCACAAAAATTTGTTAGGGAATTAACACGTCCCAAACATTCGTTGATGGTCTTGGTAAACAAAACATCAAAGGGGAAATGAAACTGTGAATGATTTCCTCTGTGTGTGTGTCTGTGTGTGTGTGAGTGTGTGTGTGTGTGTGTTGCGTATGTGAGGTGGATAGGTGTGTGTGTGTGTGTGTGTGTGTGTATGTGTGTGTGTGCGCGTGCGCACTTGAGATTGTCTGTTACTCAGTCATGCTGCCAAGATCAAAATGAAAAGGGTACCAACATGTGCTAGGAGGATGACTTTACCAAGACATACCATGAAAACCATGATTAAATGATCATACTTTTCACAAGACAACTTCAAAATGATGGGACATTTTTATTGATTCACTATGTATATTATAAGCACTGAATGTCTCCCTTCTTTATGAGATAATTATAATAACAAGATGAACGTGATCTATTCAATGGTAGTATTAGTACAATAAAAAAAAAATAAAGGAGAATTGTGTGGAATGCTCTGTTCTGGTCGCGTTTGGGTTTATGTTGGGATAGGACAGAAAAAAAAAACCGTTTTAGGACATAATCGATAACTGTTCATCAAACACGGACGACATTATAATGGTGGATTTCTGTTGGCTTTTTCACTTAATGCAATTCGATCCAACTAAATGCCAAATTTGCGCTCTTGTTTGCATTTGAATTAGCACTGCCATTCGCTTCCTCTATTCATACGTCTTCTTCTTCTTCTCTCTCTCTTTCTCTCTCACTCTCTTCCTCTGTCTAACTCTGCCATTATGTCTCCATCAATTTTCTCTCGTGCATCGCCTAACATGGATGTTAAATGTGGCGGATTGATGTATCTGACAGCATATTCAAAGTACGCATATTCGATGGAGAAACAAATTTGCAAATTTACACGATCAAACACATATGACATGACCTTTTCCTAAGATTATATCGTTATTTAATTTCTTTATTGGTTTTCTCAAATTTTAATGCGCTAATTGTTACTATTTACTATTCAGAGCTTATCATATTGAAAGTAAAAGGATGTACAAAATAAAATAAAATGTATGTAAGATATTTCTTGCATTTGTTATGTACAATTTACTCACTGACTGTTGACTGTATTAAACTGCGTTTGACAAACACATAACAATAATATCCTTGTTGATCAAGATTGATAAAACATTACCTAGCATCCCTTGATTTCTCCAAGGAATTGAGTTTATCTCCTCTTTCCCATCAAACCTTTGGATCTGTTCAAGGTAGGATATAAATAATTCACTTATCTGCCCTAGAGACCTCAAATTTCCCTCAGTAGCTAAATTCCCGTGAGGTATGTATCGTTACACAAATTCATTATTATGCAAAGTTTATACATGACGAGGAGAAAATGTGAATGCTTCTGGAATCCCAGTGTTTAAATTTTCTTCTGTCCTTTTTCACAAGCCGATTATCTATCGACGAATCCATATTTTGCCGCAAGGTTGGGATATGGCGAATCTCTATAGTTGAATAAAGAGGATTGGAACGCAAGACTTCAGGAAATACCTCACTCTAAACGTGTGTTTTCATTCCCTAATCAACGATATCCGAGTCCCCAAATCACAGGGACTTTTCTCCGCCAACCCCTCACCTTAGCAGTCTGTTCACATTACCACATCTTCCAATGGTTCTTTCTGGTACGTGTGTTCTTATGTGTAATGTGAGGACCGTTTGTAGGCATCTTGTACTTTGTAACACTGAAGAATTCATGCAAGACGATAATATCGTAGTAATAGGAATGGTCCCATGTGTCCTTGCACTGTGTAAAGATGAGGTGATATTAAGCTTGCCTTCAGGCGCCATTTTACCGGTCCGCGCTTTCGTAAATACCGCCACGAAGTAATGATACCACAGTCTTCGGGTTATTTAGAGTGATAAGATAGATACCTACATGCACTCTCTACATCGAGGGTCTGTGCATGTTGTATAGGCACGTACACTAGAGCAAACAACTCACAGAGTTGTATTTCTATTTTGCTTTCTGCATTGTGATGGTTATCTCTACGAACCTTCACAATGTCTTGTGCATAGTAATGAGGAAGCAAAATGTGTGTCGTCTAGGGAGTATGGAAAAAGTCCGATAAAGTGTGAACTTGAAAAATGAATGCCATATTAGGTAGTGCTGTATAAAGGGATTAATTCGTTTTGGGAGAGACGGTTCTTTGAATATTTAACTACTTTGTCAGCTGGAATAAAATTGATATTTTGCATATTGCAATCTAAGATTACTAATTTTGAATACATTCACCATTTATTTGAGCAAATTTGATCCTGAAATGGCTGAAAAATCGAGAAAAAAAGTTTGTCTCACATGAGTTTGCGTTGGCGTTGGCGTTCGGTTTGACCATGGTATGGTACTACACTCATGTTAAACCAGTGCGAATTCCATTCGAACGTGATACCCAACAAAAGCGCTGTGTGTTCTAACGCTGAACCTATAGGCCCGTATTCTCAAAAGTCGCCTAACTTTAAGCCTAGCTTAAATCTGTGGCCTAACTATGGCTGGCTAAAAGGGAATCAATCCCGAAAATAATTTCATCATAATTATTTTTGGAAGTGAAACTATTAAAAACTGTTTGGGAATGAAGTACAAAAGTTCCCCTTACAATTAAAGCACAATTCCAGAATTCAGTGAAGGTGATAGGAACATACAACATAGACAGATTGATTCCCTTTTAGCCAGCCATAGTTAGTTAAACCACAGATTTAAGCTAGGCTCAAAGTTAGGCGGCTTTTGAGAATAAGTGTGAAGTTATAATGAGCGTACCGCTGAGCTTGACGGTTACAGCATCCCTCTCGGACAGAAACACTTAGCTTCGACGGAAGTCATGAACGGAATGTCACACAATTTCTTACAGATATCTTCTTTTATGCATGAAGAGTAACATGAGTCTACTTTAAGCTATATTTAGCAGAATCAAAGTTCTTTGCACAAAAAAAAAAAAAAACCAAAACATGTATTAACATTCATGATTAGGATGACCGATTCGTGTATTGAATAAAATGTGGTTCATGTGCAGTGATTTAGGCAGACGTGTACGAAAAAGAGGGCACTTTTTGAGCATTAAATATTTAAAAAGCTATGAATTAAACATATCCTTTGATTTCTTATTATCAAAGCAAATACAACTTAATGGTTTGTATATGATATAGTCATGGATACGGTATGAATTTGATTGAAATTAATTCAGTTATTTCACAGTTATTCGAATGAAATAACATTCATAATCTTCCTTTTTTCTCTACCCCTTTCATTCCCCTTCTATTTCCTTGCGAAGCCCCTTTAAAGCATTATTGTTATTTTATTTTTAATGTTTAATATGATCGTTCCAACAGAAACAACATAATCAATTTTAAGACAATAATTAACTTTAAAATGTAATATGTAAGTATAACAATATTTAATATCCATCATAAGAAACAAATTATGTGATTTTGTGGACATTATTGTTTTCCCTCACTTGCTCGTTTCGTCATTTGTCTACTTTCTGCGATGCTAAACAAAAACAAAGTTCTGCTGTGATTCTTTATAAACGAACCGCATTTCCTTTTCCCGTTCTTGTTTCTAATCTCAATCGCTTTCCATGTTCCTCCCATCCTCCCTTTCTCCCTCCCCTTCCCCCCCCCCCTCTCTCTCTCTCTCTCTCTCTCTCCCTCCCCCTCTCTAGCTCTAGCTCCCAGTCCCTGTTAACATATCTCTTTATGAAAAAAACCCTCAGATTTATATGACCTCATTAAAACACCGTATGACTGTTAATCACAATCCAAAAATAGAACCACATCTAGTTGTGATATATATATTTTTTTCCAAATATTATCAGACACATCTTTGTATTAAATAATATCAAGTTTGTTGGGCAACAAAATGTGTTATCCTTCGTTTACGTGATACAAAGAGATGTATGGCGCTGATGTAAAATACAAGTTGTATGCCACTAACAATGATATTTAATAGGATAAACGTGTCATTTTGTAGAGGATAAAAGTACAACTGTGTCGCTCCGAAAACGTGATAAACGAATGTTATAGGTAGTATGCAAATTAATTTGTGTGTCCTTATCTCTATAGATAAAAGTAAATAATATATAGGAAAAATTAATTTTAAAATTCATATCATATTGCCGTAATTTTGTAGTAGTGAGATAATCAAATGCTCAATATATATATATAGTTTCCATGTGGACCTATACACTAGCTTTATTCATTGAATGAAATGAATTCATTCTTACACAGCTTCATGAAAAGGGGTGTTCATTTGAATTCCAATATCATGCTACATAGCATATTATTCTACCCAGATTTCCATTATAAACCTTCATCCCACCTTTATCCCTGTTATATTAGAAACTAATAACGGTTGCGAAACACTAAATTCTGTTATTGTGACATCACATACAGTACCCAAAGCTGTAGTTCGGTTTGGGGACACTGACTTTGTATTGGACCGGGTTTTTGATTTGCTATCTTCCCAATAAAATCATGAGTGTGTTTTGCTGTAGGAAGATGAAACCTGTCCACGCCGACACTAATGGCACAGTTAGAGCATACATTTTTACGTCTAATAGAGCAAAGATGCACATTTCGCCTTTGCGATTTATAAGTCTTCCTGTATTATGTTGTATTTCATCCATAAAAACATTTAATGTTATTGACCATTTCTTAAAGGAAAAACCTGACCTTACTGTCCTAAGAGCAGTCATTCTGAAAAATTAAGGGAAAGAAAAGAGACTGAAGACAACGAATCACCATATTTTCAGATAGGATTATACCAATTAACAAAATCATGTGGGAATGTTTCGTATTTTCCCCCAGCTACGTACAAGGTAACACTATTCGCAATTTAAAAAAAAAATGCTCATAGTTTCTCTAGAAAATGGCAGAAAAATGAAAACATCCAGAGAAGAAATGGAATTCTTTGGGCCGTTGCCAAGACGTTGCCAAGGAGATTGTGCGCCTACAATCTGAGGTCGTGATTATCCAGCAAAATGTAATAAATGTGTGAAAAATTCACTTATGGCAGTATAAATTCAATGTAGTGACCACAGGAAACCGACTGTAATCGAGGGGATAAGATTGCATTGAAACCCATTTGCAACACTGCCCCAAATGTCCACTGCTTCTTGTAATACTTCTGACAAGTGAGGTTATATTCATCATGTCTATAGTCTTTTGAAGCAGAACATAATTATCCATATCTTTTGGAAAAGGATACCCCCCGGTGTTACCGAAAGTTGCATGTGTCCATGTAAAGTTGAGAGAAGATACATATTCATAACTAAAAAATGCATTGGAACACTAAATCCAGCTCAAGTTAATTTCTTGTAATTTTAATGTTTTCAGAAAATACGAATTCAAATAAGCATATATACATCCCTTAGGATCAGCTTTCCACGTTCACTAGAATGTCACGTGATAAAAAAAAAATATTGAGGAGGGCCAATCGTTTTTCATGCATTACATATATAATAGCAAGCTTGCATACATGCACTTGACAAACCTGACTTTTCATCCTTCTTTCTTATCGATTTGTACTTCGTCCAACGGTCATCGGGAGCGTGTAGGGTGGGGGCATGGGCTTAAAATAGATATATCTTACTTTTAGAAAGTACTTTATTAGTTCTAATGACGTCATAATCTTGAAATGTGTCAAAGTTGAAACATATTGTAAAATGCATTCTGATATAGTGATGGGGTTGATATTGTGATCATGTTGGTGTTTGTTATTATTTGTTTTTGTTTGTTCGTTTGATTTTCCTTTCCTTTAAAGATCATTCTGTGGACGAAAGCAGACATAGTTAACCGTGTGTGGTAATCGTGTTATTTACTTACATATTCGTGATTTCGTGGTTCATTGTTAATTATTACTTCCCCAAATCATCGTTTTATTCTTCTTTCTACCCTTTTCTCCAGTATGGGTTCGTAAATCACGCCTTGGAGTTACTGGTACTTCGGGAACATGGCAAAGACAAGTGGGAGGAAATCAAGTAAGTTAAAACATTGCTTTTATGGCTAAATGTTAAACATAATGGTTGTACATTGTTTGCCTGGTATTATAAAGCATTATAAACGGGAATTAATCAAGTAAGCTAATACATTTCATTTAATATGGTTCCATGTTAAACATATAATGGGTTGTACATTGTTTTCCTGGTATTATAAAGCATTATAAGCGGGAATTAAACAAGTAAGCTAATACATTTCATTTAATATGGTTCCATGTTAAACATGTAATGGGTTGTAGATTGTTTTGACTAATATCAAAAAGCCCACAAGTGGGAATAAATCAAGTTAGCTAAAAATTTGCATTTAATATGGTTCCATTTTAAACATGACATGAGTTGTAGATGGTTTGCCAGGTATCATAAATCATAATGATGGTCCTAAATGTTATAACAATCACAAGTCATTATCAATGATGACATCGTTCGGCGTCTTTTTCCTCTATTTTTGTCTACGAGTTAGTGATTATCATCAGCAAAAAAAGAAAGTATACCAAATACGATATCCCGCAGTAATTTTGATCATTACTCCGGTATTCATCACCACTTATGGGGTACTAAAGGAGTTATTCCTGAATTTAATGGCTCGTTCCTTATTAAAGAACAATAACATATGTCCCCAAAACATAACCAAATATAAACAAACCCTCAAAGGCCTCATCTTTTAAATTTCATTATTCACACTAAAAAGGCGTGAAAATAACCATGAATATAATATGTAGCTGTGGTAGGCCCTAATGGATTTACAGAAAAAAGGCCCCAAATTGATTCTAAAATGATTATCATGAAGAATAACAGGCAAATCGATAAAAAAACAGCTTACGAAAAGTCGAGTTTATTAAAAATGCATAATGGTACGGTAGATACGCGGCTAGAATAATTTTGACGGCCCGTCTAACTCAATCGTTGTATTTATTCTCTTTGTTTATCATGCAGCCACTATGCATTTTTTGGACAAATTGTTTTAGTAGGTTTTATTCATCTATAGTTTTGAACACAAAACATATATTATGTTTGATCCTGTTAAAGTTTCGTCTTTAATTTTAAAGTTCATGAGTGCACGATTCCACCGTCTACGTATCCAACATCGTAAAGAAATTGGGCGTTTTACGCTTATTACAGTCATTACTACTGCTTCAATAACTTTCTAGTGCACTTTTACACTCCAACTGATTTTCATCGTTATGTACACGTGAATAAGGAATCATGTCAGTTCATTTTTCATATTCTTCACAATCGTGAGTGACGTAAGAGTTTGGTCTCAGTCACCGCAGAAGAATGCGCCGGCATATCGTCAATCCAAGATATTCGCTATATACAAAAATATTGCTAAAAAGGATATAGGAAACGCCCAAAGTATTGAAAGAATATTAACTCTTATAATTTTCTACATGATCCAAGATGCTTGTAACAATGAAGAATGTTATAAGAATTTGTTTTATAACTATGGTATACTTATGGTAATGGCTACAGCATGTAATACTTTAATAAATTTCATGATATCGAATTTTGACGTTATCAATTTTTGGAGTTAATAAGGGGCAACCTCCGGAAAGCATTTAAAATTAAATTAATAATTCAAATTCAGTAAAAACTTTCAATAAATTATAGCATTTGAAAATCTACTCAAACATTAATACATATTTATTTTTGCACTAATCACAATGGGTGAAGTAAGTTTACATTTCCGTGCGATTTAGACATACAAGAAACTCATTTTTTTTTAATACTTCGAGTATGCAAGGCCTGTATGCCACACTGTCAGCAGAGTCGTCAATTATTCTGCTGTAAAATACAGTATGGCTTTTATTTTTCCCTTAAACATGATTTTAAAAAACACTAGATCAGAATTACCGTATTTAGTTAAATAATCGAGCAATTTGCATTTTTCCTGTAAAAATACATTTTTTTTTTTTTACCAACGCAGTATTATTGTTGTGAACTATTTGCATATGAGTGTTTTTAGGAGTTTTCCTTAAGCTACGAATTTGTTCAAGGGGAAAGCTCAATTTTGGAAGCATTAACCAAACATAAATTATGCATTAGATAACAAAATCAACAATGAAATTCTCGTTAAATTTTACGAAATCCAGCATCGCCTAAATATAGGTTGACCGAAGTGACCGTTTCACGAAATATGGTCAGTGAATCAAAATGAATAAATACAATTACTGACATCTGTGGCCCAGGGCAATAAAAAAATCCGTAATAATAAATTTTCATAATAATTGACCTTGACCAAAGCTAATCAGAGAATTTTACACCACCCCCCCCCCCATTGATTTGTTTGCGGAGTGGACATTTATGTAAGGTTTGCAAAAAGCTGACATCTACACTGTAAACAAAACAAAAACAGAAAAAATACAGCAAAGTGATGTCAGCAAAGTCGCCATACAAAAATGTAATTTAAAATACAGTTTTGCTGTAAATTTCTCCCTTAAGAATTGATGAAAGAGAAGGAAAAATATCATTAGAGTTTTATAGCATACGTATTTGGTTATAACGGAACAAATGTGTTACTCCTGATGTATATTTTGTATTTCTCACGTAATTATTTGCAGGAGAAACTTACTACAAAACTGTTTTTTTAATTACATTTTTTATGGCGTCTGTGCTGACAGCAGATTTGCTGTAAAAATACATATATTTTTTACAGTGTACCACTATTCAAATTTGTAATATTGAATAACATAACAAAGCATACATCTCAGTATGAAAATCTGGTGACTGTTTAGATTAAATAGAAATCTCTCAGTATCATCAAAACACAAGGACAACAATGACTGACCTCTAGAAAGTCAATATATGTATACACATGCAATACTTATGACGTATACAAGAGGTATATATATATATATATATATATATATATATATATATATATATATATATATATATATATATATATATATATATATATACTAAACATACAATCATCATGCAAGTATATAAATATAGAAAGGAGCTGCCTTGTAAACTCTAAACTGTTCCCTAGGCAGCTAGCTCCTCAGGTGATGGATGTATTTATGTCTGAGGTGAAGATTTTTTCCGACCTAGTAAGGGTATCAGCTCGACCGTGATACAGCTATCCCTAACACATCTCAAGGGAATAGGCATGTTTGCAACCATTTCAGAAAGAAACCCGAGATTGTTATAGACCTGCATAAGACCCACTTAAGAGTGTCCCTCCATTTTGAACAAATGGAACACATTCTAATAATAGTAAGTGATGTATTATGCTTGTAATTACACGGAGCTGTTTTCAAAATGTTTTCAAATTGATGAAAATTCCCGAGAGTTTTCGACAAAGCCGATGTAGCAAGCTGGCAGTCACCTGATATGGGGGTATATCATTACATTATTACATGCTGGGTTCCTGTGCTATATATCGGTATGATCTATTGCTTGCCGAGAAAACAGAATATATTTGGCTTGTGATGAACGAGACCAATCTTGTGCAACATGATTGCGTGTTGAAATGGTTTTGTTATAATTCTGTATTCATCCATTTCCGATGGGAAAATAAGTTACTAGTACTACGATCAATTAGATAGAAAATCAGAGTGCTTTGCAAATATTGCAGATATGATATAAATCTTATGCAAATGTTTATTAAGAAGAAAATATCACGATAAAACTGTTAAAAGCATCTTTAATTTCGAGGGTTGTTTTACGATATATGATATTTTATATATTCATTCAAGGAGTAACAAAATGGTAATGCATGTAAAATAAATAAATAGAAAAATGGAATACAAAAAAAAGTTAGTCTGGCAACGCATGAATTCACTGAAAATATATTTTGAGAGAAGCGGTTATTATTATCACTCCAACCTAGTTTTAAAACAAAGGTCTTTGACGCACAATTTATCTACAACAACCTCTGTAGGGATTTTCCTGATTAAATATAATCCCACGGATATTTCATCTTCAATACCTCTGATATCAATTACGAGAATAAAAGAGAGAATAAAACCAAGGTGATCCTATTCTAAATGCAAATTGATTTTTTATTTATTCATTTTTTTTTCATTTCCCATGTCTCTAACTCTACCGGGTGAGTCAAAAAAAACTTTACACCTAGAAAAATGTCAATAAAAAGAAAACCAATTTATAAACCCTAAATAATTTTACATATTCTGAAAGAGTAACTCCTCCTGCATCTTCTGGTACCATTTTTGTGTGGTAGGTTGTTACGCTTGGATGATCACGACGCATTGTTTGCGAACATGCAAATTTCGAATTGTGCCAGGGTGTGGATGAAATTGAAACAACAAAAGCTGACAAAAAAAGCAACTTCATCATGAATAAAATAGCATAACTTTTTAACGAAAATGTTTTCCGCTTAATAACTTTGGATGGGTATTGTTACATATATTGTCTACATTTTGTATGAAAATTAGATTGACTCGTCAAGTAATGCACGAATGAGTACACATCAAAGAGTAAATTGCCACTGACAGACCTAAAAGGCCTCCTAATACTTTTGAAAAGAGATTATTTGTCTTTGACGTGTGCTCACTCATGCCTCACCCTACAGATTTATCTCATTTTCATACAGAATGTAGTCAATATGTGTAACAACAACCCAGCCAAGTTATTAAGCGGAAGACATTTTCGTTAAAAAGTTATGCTATTTTATTCATGATGGACTTGCTTTTTTGTCAGCTTTTGTTGTTTCAATTTCACCCCCACCCTGGCACAATTCGAAATTTGCATGTTCGCAAACAATGCGTCGTGATCATCCAAGCGTAACAGCCTACCACACAAAAATGGTACCAGAAGATGCAAGAGGAGTTACTCTTTCAGAATATGTAAAATTATTTAGGGTTTATTAATTGGTTTTCTTTTTATTGACATTTTTCTAGGTGTAAAGTTTTTTTTTGACTCACTCGGTATATACGGGGGAAGCTACGAATTTGCGTTTCCATTGTGTGGATATCGAAAATACAGTGAAAGGAAATTAATCGTAATATGACAATACAATATATCGTCAATCGCTTTTCATAATGCCCTTTTCATTCTCTCTCTCTCTCTATCTGTCTCTCTCTCTCCCTCTCTCTCTCTGTCTCTCTGTCATCAGTATAAGCTAGGGTTATACTATGATCAGTGGTATAGAGTCATGTTCTACTCCCCCCCCCCCCAACATCCCCTCCTTCTCTATCCGACATCAGTGTATGCTCTGTTATGATCAGTGGTAGATGTGAACATGTTCTATTTTATTTGCGAGTGTTCACCTAGAAATGATCTGTTCTCCTTCATCCCCTTCAGCTCTCTCTTTCTATATCTTTCTCTCTCTCTCTCTCTCTTTCTCTCTCTCTCTCTCTCTCTCTGTCATCCTTATACGTTTGGGTAATATCATATTCAGTGGTTGTGTTAACAATTTATCTTCTATTTCTTCTCCCTCTCTTTCTCTCTTCCCTCCCTCACCCTCTCTCTCTCTCTCTCTCTCTCTCTTTATCTCGTGTTGTATCTTATATTTGCTGGACACATTACAAATATCGATAAAGGGCCTAGTATTATTGTTTTCTATTATCAATATTATTTTCTGAATAGAACTAAGTCAGATCCTTTTGTTTTGTTTGTAGAATTTAAGAAATCTTATGACAATAACAAAACAAAATTCTTAAATCACCATTTAAGCATCAACGTTGAAGAGAACGTTTCTAATTTCAGTTACATATTTTTTCTATAACTTTTGGAATATAGTTTACCTGAGAAATAAACTGTTCTATCGCCAACTCGGTGGCGCACTTTCATATTTAACCTTATCCCGCGAAGGTCTGAAGTATTTCATTCTCGATATGGATATAGCCTATCAAAAATAATGGACGTCGTTATATTACAAGTTATGCCAATACAAAGGACTCCATTATACAGTATAAAGCATTATTAATGTAATGACTCTAAACAAATTTATGGGAACAACTTATGGTATGAAAAGCCTTACTTTAGGACACTTTTCACGTCATTTTTTTTCTTTTAAAACAATATAAAGATTAATGGTAAGGAGAGAACACTTTGAACAAACTTGATAATCAAAACTTGAAACTCGAGAAAATAAATGGAGACATGTCTCCACATACCTTCCCACAGTTTGAAAGTAAACGACACAACGAATAAGCCAATGCCTTGTAACATAAAATAGATAGGCTCAATCTTACGATCGATTGTAATATTTAGTACACGGTTCACCATAGACTTACGATTGACATCAATCGTAAGATCGATCGTATCTTTTATGTTACAGGACACAGCTCATGTAAGGATCCTTACTAATAATGAATCCTTGAAATCGGCCACTTGACTGAAGATGGACATGCTGAAAGTGACAGGTCCTCGGTCGTCCATAAGAGGAGGGAAATTATTTCTTTCTGAAGCAAGAAGTAGGAGCTTCCGTTTTCTTTCATGCTTGTTTTTGTTTTGTTTTGTTTTTAGTGCAGGCATATTGCTACTATAAGCACACAGAAGACATAATACGTGGAGCTCGTGTGTACAGACATGCAGGAAAATTGATTGAAAACAATTACATTTACAGAAATTTAAGAAATGATGCGATGTGTAACCAAAATGGAAGAAAATATCTAAATGTATAAGGGTGAGTATGTTCATGGCTGTGTGGATATCAATATAATTTTGTTTGCATTTGAATGAGAGAGGGACTGCCTATAATGTTAATGCAAAATGAACTCAATTTATAACGATTCGAGAAAAAGAGAACTGAAATTAAATGGATGAAAAGGGAGAAGTTGAGAAAAAAATGTGACCGCAAAAGCATGCGGGTAAGCCACATGACTGTGATGGTACAAGTTTGTTTGATTTGATTTGCTTTGATTTATATATATTTTATACATTTCCATTATGTATAATAATATTCACAATTTTCAACATGTATAGTAGACAAAATGATCGTCATAACAGGATGAGCTTGAGTTGACGTCTTAATCATGATAAACTTCGCATATCATTGACAACAGTGAAAGCAATAATTCATTCAGTTTTTCCTCATTTCATAAAATCATAAAAGAATTTTATTTTGTACCTGTCACATTCACATGCAATTCAGTCTAGGTTTATATGCGTAACGTCTACGATGAAAGAAAGGTATAATTCCAAGGGCGAGGCGTTCCCCTGATGCTGTAACATATAAACTACAAAAATAAATGGGCTTTGAATATGACCCCTCTAAAATTGGATCAAGTTTTTCTTTTTATACATACAGTATATCACATCCCGTTTTGTAACCTCGTAGAGTGTCATAACAGATTTCCATCGCGTGCTAACATTTTAGCTATCCTGTCAATTCAATATCATGTAAAAGTTTTCAAGAACAAAATTTCCGATTTGAAAAAAAAAAAGTTAGATCAATCAAGGGCAATGCTTTGTACTGAGATCCACTACAAATTAAGCTTCATTTGTGTAGATTCATTGATTAGTATAAACATCATTTATTAAGATTGTCTGCGATGAAGATATATGATAATGATCTTTTGAAAAAGTAGTAGGTTACAATACACAATAATATTCATGGAGTGAAGATTAAATATTACATGCGGAACCAGATCAAAATAATTGTCGACAAATATTTGATCATACATGTTCCGGGAAACGAAATCCACTCGAGTATTCTTTGATGAGCTCCAAAGGAAACTTGAAGTGGTCAATACTAGGCCTACGTATACGGGAGAGCGAACATGCATAGAGTCATGCTGAAAAAAAAATACAAATTGAAAATGTAAAAACTATTCATAACCTTACAGGTGGATAGGAAGGGGGAGAGCGAAAAGAGGGAGAGGGGGAGTCAGAGAGCGGTGTCGGTGAGTGTGTTAAAAAGATGACAAAAAGGAAAATAGCGATAGCGAAATAGAAGGACTGAAAGGGGAAAGATGGAGAAGGAAAGAGAGATGGATAGAGAGAGAGAGTGAAAGAGAGGTGGGGTAAATGGAGAGGAATAGTTACACAAAACAAAGAGAGAGAGAGAGAGAGGGGGGAGGGAGAGAGTGATAAATAGAGAGGGATAGTTAAACAAAACAAAGAGAGAGAGAGAGAGAGAAAGAGGGGAGGGAGAGAGAGAGGTAAATGGAGAGGGATAGTTACGTAAAATAGAGAGAGAGGGGTAGATGGGAATGGGGGTATGAACGTCAGAGATAAGATTGCTTAAGGGGAGGAATGGCAAGGTGAAAAGATACTGTCTTAAAGGAGGGGTGTTAGAGAGAGAGAGATGGTAAAATAGAGAGAAAAACGAGGGGACGGAGAGAGAGACAGAGAGAGAGGGGGTGTGGGGATGTGAGAAAGAAGTAGAGGGGGTTCGATGAACAGGGAAAACAGTGAAAATGTGATTAGCTAATTTTTTAAGGGGGAGCGGGGGATAGGGAAAGAATAAAGAGGGAGTGAAGAGAGAGAGAGAGAGAGAGAGAGAGAGAGAGAGAGAGAGAGAGAGAGAGAGAGAGAGAGAGAGAGAGAGAGAGAGAGAGAGAGAGAGAGAGAAAGAGAGAGAGAGAGAGAGAGAGAGAGAGAGAGAGAGAGAGAGAGAAAGAGAGAGAGAGAGAGAGAGAGAGAAGATGGGAGATAAGGATATGCATACAAGAACCCTTGTCTTGGTTTTATCGAGGAGGAATAAAGAAGAACCAGAGTGCAATTAGATGAAGCTGGAATCACGGCGTCTTATGGCAAGCACGTTCCAGACAAGCAAATACTGCCAATGACAAGAGCAAACCCAACCCTACAAGCTGTCAGAAACTTGATATTCAATAACCCATTTTCCAATCCTTAGTGAATTGTCTTACTTATATCCTTATCCGATATATACCTTAAACAAAATACATCATGGTATGGTATGGTATGGATTTTCCAATCCTTAGTGAATTGTCTTACTTATACCCTTATCCGATATATACCTTAAACAAAATACAGCATGGTATGGTATCATAACTTTCAGGAATCAAAATAGACTAACTGTTATTGAGCCGAACGATTTGATACCCATTTAATATAATCAAACCGTTTTAAAAAAGAGGGTCATAATATAGACAGCTACACCTGGTTTTGTTTTTTACTTTTCTTCTGACGTAATGTGTAACTTGAGATTAGTAAAGGGAAATTAATGGGAAATGAAATACTTCAATATCTACGGTAGATTTCGCCACCAACTCAACGGCCCTTCGATTGTAGTACATATCTTGAATTATGAAACAGAAATTAGCATCGCAAAGTGCTTCATAATATTCGTTTGTGAGTTGAGAAATTTGTTATCCCAAAGATTAGATTCTCCGAAAATAAATAGGTAAATCCAAAAGTAATATATTATTCTTTTCATCGAACATTAGAAAATCTGCACGATATAACAATTCCATTTCCGAATTTAAGAACATTAAATTATTTCAATTTCGAATGAAATATCCTCATTTCATTTACCGATTGGAGAACCTTTTTTTTTTCACTTTCTCATTAACAAACAATTTTATAATATATTTCGGAATAATTAACCTTCGGACTATTGCATTAAAATGTTCGTCAGTGGAAATGTTTATTTTGGACCAATAAACCTTCAGAACAACAAATTACCCCCAAGGCTTTATACCTTATTTGCTCGTTCCATCTACATGAATTTGTGTGGACATTGATCCACAAGGGTCCGCAACTGTCGTTGATCCTGGGCGACGAGGACTACTTCGTTCCAGGGTGGTCTCCGTCTCTTCTTCAAGTTACCCCAGTGTCAAGAATGTTTTTCACTGCTGATGCAGTAACATAGTAGCGATTTATTCGTTTCTTATCAATTATTGCCGCAAATGTTAGACGTTTTCTCATTCATCATATTTCACCAAACACATATCTTGCATTTGTCTTCCCCTAGACGCGAGGCTTCAGTGAACATCGAAGGCAGTTTCCTTGTCCGTATCGTCTACGATGACGTCTTGTCTTACGACCTCGTCGGAGCCGCCGTCAAAGTACTCGGTAAGTATTCTCAAAGGGTGACTAAAGTTAGTCCTTCAAGAATACCAGTCTTTTTCGTTTTAATGAAGAGTTTAATTCCAAAAGGTTTTACATCAACTTTTGAAGAAAATTGGGTTATTTGTTTATTAGTACGTAACTGCCCTACAACAAAAGTATTTATCTATGAAATTCACCTTTTAATTGTATTTTTCCATAGAAGCCTGTGCAAATTTTGATGAACACACACACACACACACACACACACACACACACACACACAAATTTTCCTCCGAAGTTTGATATGCATAAGTGGATTTAGGTCCTTATGAGGAAAACATGTTATCAGACATGTTAACTATAATCTTAATCTAAAGTAGAGCTTGTCGAAATTTTAGAGGAAGAAAAAAAAAATGTCCCGAGGACATAACGCTATATTCCATATTTCACGAATACGTGAAATCGGTAAATCATAATTCAATGATATTCATTACGAAATATATACCTTATTCGAGTACAAAAGATACTGACAGATTCATTGATTAGGTAACATCATACTTTATTCCTCAGGGGAAAAAATGAATATTTTCCTCCCTCATGCCCGCACTCGACGTTAATGTCATTATTTTTTTTATTGTGCACTAGAGACTCTCATCAACATAATTATTACAACGACGTTGTACCTGGCGATTGTGTCCTTTTGAATTATTTCATGCTTTATTATCTTAATAATTATGAGTAGTCATCCAAATGATAATGACTGAATATTGCCATTTACCAAAACCTTCCTGGGAAGAACTCAAGTTATCATTGCAGTATATGGAGGGAAAATAATCTGATGTTTCCGGTCACTTGCACATTTTTCCTTATTTTTTGCTTTATAATACGTTTTACATCTTGATTGAGTAAATACACTAAAAATGAAGGGTCAAAATAACGTTTGACTTTTCATCCGGGCAAAAAAAAATAAATTACCCTTTACGGATTCGTCAACCTATTTACCCGGAAGCCTTTGGCCAGGATTTCAGGTCGATGGAACCTTGCTGACCTGGAATCTGGGTCCATGGGGGCCCATACACTTTTATGGTCAATTTTATCCGAAGAGAAATATCACCTATACTGACCATGAACCGTGTCGATCGGAACCTATAACCTGGAATCTGGGTTCATCGGGGTCATACACTTTGACACATAATCTAGGTCAACGAGTTCCGTAGACACGGAATCTGGGTCAATCACAGCCTTTGATCCAGAACGGATCCAGAATCAGGATCAAATTAACCCGGAAAGTGAATGGCCCCGATCGACTCTTCATTTTATTTTTTTTAGAATGTAGCATTTTCGGTGGCGTTGGGTCAAATCCCACAGCTGCCATCACGATTTCAGGTAATAACAACAAAAGGAAATCAGGAAGAGTTCAATGTACCTTAAATGCAGGAACAGGCAAATTACAGTATACGTCTGTTAGAATAGAACAAAACCTATAACATACAATTTTTGAAGATGTTTTATTGTTAAAAACGTTTAAGTTTTAAATAGCTATTAATCACGATTGAATTAGATTATAATGCACTATTTAAGGAATTACAAAAAATGCTGTGTATAAATGCCATAGATTATTCGTGGTAATAGCAGAGTCACATTAGTGAAACCGACCCCTAACCGACATCAAACCTAACAAAACATTACATTACCACGAATGGCAAGCTAGTGCTAGATTTGGAGTCAATTTCATTAGTATGACTCGGCTATTAGACCTTGCGCTTGCTTACCTTGATAATGTTCGTTGGTGTGATAAATGAAGCTGAGGTCAAGAGGCAGAGAGAGATGCTTTCCAATAATCCTATTAAGAGCCTTCCAATTAACTACCATGGCAAAGATCGTGCTGCGCTTAATTATCATGTAGTCTTGAGGTCCAGAACCCTTCCGAAGAGTGCAGAGTGATCTATCATGACACATCTTTTGAGTTATTATCCATTAAAAACATTGAAGATAAGACAATGGATATTATAGTATCATAATACAATAATGAATTATAATATGATAATAACAAGAGTAAATTATATTATGATAATGAAAATGATTTGTTCGTCGCTGTCAATTTGCAATGCATTTCAGAAAAATAATTTCTTTCGTATCTCATATAGAGTCATTGATATTACACGTCCATTTTTTTTCAAACAGAAAATTCCATTTTTAAAAAGCCACACATCTTTATGCATTTATGTGTTTATAATTAAAGTACCATTAACCAAGATGTACATGACGTACTGATTCATGAGCGACTCTGTTGTCAAATCGTTGTAATGCGTCAAAGAGAAAAACAAAGACCACTTTACATGAATCTACAAGAAATCGAGACTGCATATGAAGACTATAGTCACCTGGTAAAATAAATGGACTGTCTGCTCACCCCACAAAATGACTTAAAGATGATTGGGCTCCATACACTAACCAAGAAGGATGGCAGTTAGAACTGTCAGATGTCATATCGCAAATCAATATGGCTCGCCGACCGTTTACCTTGAAATAATAGAACAAACTGAAGAGAAGATCGATGACGTATAAGTATGAAAATGAAACGATAATTGTGTGGCATTATGGAATTGTAATGAAATTAAATGAAATTTTATTTAATGAAAAGGTGAAAAGGGTATGGTTTATTTTAAGAATGAAATTGATTTTGAAAACCAGAAATTGAATGATATTCTTTCTTCATAGAAATTCATAATTCATACATGTATAGTAAATTCACATTTGCATCAAATGTTTTTTTAGAGGGTAAGAAGTACCTTTGAATATATTTTTCTTGGTTTTTATCTTTCTATCTTCAGATATAAGCGCAAATGAACTGTTGGAAGCATTCGGTCGGATGTTCTTTGAGTTCTGCGTCGAGTCTGGCTATGACAACATTCTGAACGTTCTTGGATCGACGACACGCCACTTTCTGCGAGAATCTGGACGCTCTCCATGATCATCTTGCTTCCATCTATCCAGGAATGAGAGCTCCTTCATTCAGATGCAGTACAAGAGATACGATGGCGCTCTGTTCTTCACTACTACTCAGAACGACCTGGACTGGAACACATCGTCATCGGATTGGTCCGCAGCGTCGCAAAGACCCTCCATGCTCCGAGGTCCATGTTGAGATCATCAAGAACAAGGGCGAGGACTGCGACCATGTTCAGTTTGCCATCATCGAAAAGAAACGGTCGCGAAGATTGAGGAGCAGGCGCAACAGAACTTACTGGCTCTGTCCAAGGAACCAAAGATCAGTCCCTCCACGCTCTGTAGGATCCTGCCCTTCCACATCATGTTCAGCGCAGACTTGAACGTTCAACAGGCAGGTAACTCCATCCAGAGGATTGTACCCATGATCAACAATCCCAACTGCAAAATGACGGATTTGTTTCATATCGTGCGCCCTCACATGGAGTTCACCTTCAAGTCTATCCTCAGTCACGCCAACACAATCTACGTGCTTCAGACCAACCCTGGAGTAGTCAACTCCACCACCCCAAGGAATGGCTCCATTCCTGCACTCAAGCTCAAAGGACAGATGCTTCATGTTCCAGAGTCTAACGTCCTGCTCTATCTTTGTTCACCGCATGTTATCAACCTTGATGAGTTAAGACAACGTGAACTGTACCTGAGTGACATACCTCTTCACGATGCTACCAGGGATCTTGTACTCATTTCAGAGAGGTTTGAAGAGGAGTACAACTCACACAGAAGCTGGAGATCCTGACGGACAAGCTACAGCAGACCTACCGTGAGATCGAAAATGAAAAGAAGAAAACAGACAGGTAAATTTTGAATTCATTCTAATATTCAGAATCGACTGCACGTAGCAGAAGTCCATAAAATGTACATGTAACTAAGGGGGCCGTCACACTGAGGTCGTTCTTATAACGTTCTTGCCCGTTCTTGCCCGTTCTTTAAAAAAAATGCTGAACGGGCTTTGGTCGGGTTGGAACTTATAACTTTGAAAAATAATTTTTTTGAATACGATACTAGGCAGTTCATAAATAGTTCTCGTTACGTCAATTCCGTCTTTATCGCGTCCGCAATACGTTTTTATCCAGTTCAGACCGAGTAAATGGCTCGTTCACTCTATACCGTTCGTAGCACGTCCAAACCGTCACTAAAAGTGCCTATGCGCAGCATGATAAAAGTGAGGGTACCATGTTCGTAGTACGTCCTTCTCGTTCAGAGTAAGTCCTACCCGTTTAAGGAACGTTGTCACTACGTTTAATTTTAGAACTTGAAGCCAGTACGATTTTTTTGAACATGTTCAAAAAAATCGGAATGCCTTCCGTTCTCTCCGTTCGGGCCCGTTCGCCAAGTTCGTAAACAGATTGTAAACGGTCTGTACTAGATTCTAAAAGGTCTGTACTACGTTCAGTCCGTGTGTAAAACAGATTGAGCCCGTTCACCAAGAACTACCTAGAACGCAGTGAGAACTAGCTCAGTGTGACGGAATTATGACATGCCGTTCTGTTTTAAAATTGAACGTATGTTCGTAGTACGTCCTTCTCGTTCAGAGTAAGTCCTACCCGTTTAAGGAACGTTGTCACTACGTTTAATTTTAGAACTTGAATAATTAATATACAATGCTCGTTTATATGACGTCCTAGCACATCTTTAGAACGATTTAAGTACGGCAATTTCGTTTGTAGTACGTCCATCTCGTTTCAGGTACGCTGCCACCCCGTTAAATTTAGGACGAGATGGGCGCCCGATTTTTTTGAACACTTTTTTGGAAATCCGACCGAGCTAGTCCATGAAGTTCGTAAACAGATCGTAATAAGTATTTACTACGTCCACTCAGTTTACACACGGACTATGCCCGTTCGGCAAAATTTGCAAGGACGTAGTAGGAACGAGCTCAGTGTGACGGGGGTATAACACATTTAAACAAAGAGGAAACTAAAATAAAGTAAAACTAAAGTTTAACAATGCCATTTTAAGGCCATTTTATTGATAGAAACATCCAGTTGCCCCAAAATTAGATTTTAATAGCCGGTAAGGAATTGAATGAAACGTCTAGCACATAAAATTGAATAAAATTTACCAGTCCAATAACCTGACTCGGCTGTCTCCCGAGTTGACAGAGTGCTTCGTGAAGATTTGTTCTGTTGTGGTTTTCAATCCAACCCCGCATCCTCTTCAACCTTACTCACCTAACCATTATCCTGTCATTCCTCCTCTTCAGGCTTCTCTATTCCATTCTCCCGCCATCCGTTGCTAACGAGTTACGTCACAATCGCCCGGTTCCCGCCAAAAGTTTCGAATGTGTGACGTTGATGTTCAGTGGTATCAATGGATTTGGAGACTACTGTCGCCGCTACTCACACGACGCTATGAAAATTGTTAGCCTGCTCAACAGCGTCTACACCAAATTCGATGTTCTCACGGAAAGGAATCCGGATGTCTACAAAGTAATTATTTGATATATCAATATGATGAATGGTTAAAAGACATAAAATGAGATTGTGAGCATTTATTCTAGTCAACATGTATAAAGCTTTATATCTACCGGTACTCAAAAACTCAAAAGCCAACACACATTTTGAATGAAAAGCTTTTGAAAGGTAACAGAGACTTTGAGTATATTATTCTCGCTGCGAGAAAAATCAAAACGGCCTTTTACAAGAACCAATTTTGAAGAAAAAAACAAGAACCAAAAGCGAAGTTTTCAACTAGGCCTATTAGCTTACCTGTTACAAATACTCAAAACGTCTGAAACCAACAGAAAATGAATGAATCGCTTTTAAAAGTTTATAAACAGTAAGAGTATTTATTTTTTCCACGAGAAATTTTTCAACGGCTATGTGATCGTGAATAATGATAACCAACCTTTTCCCTTGTAGGTGGAGACTGTGGGTGATAAATACATGGCAGTGAGTGGGTTACCTGTCCCCTGTGCTGATCATGCTCGATGTATCGCTCGGATGGCCCTCGATATGAAAGAACTATCTGCAGATGTCATGATGGAAGATGAACCCATAGTGGTAGGTCTCAAAGACGTATCTGTGTGGTATGGCACCAAGTCGTTCTTAAAGTTACGAACGACTTAACAAACGACTAGTCATCAGTTCTTGTGCTAAATGATTGAGAATGTGATTAGTATAGCACCCAAGCACCCAAGAACACGATCCAGTCGTTCTTAAAGTCATTCGTAACTTTAAGAACTACTTGGTGAAACACCACCATGAACACCTAACTCCTAGACAACAACTCCTAGGATTACAACCGTCTATGACAATTGTGCCCTAGGACATCTTCTTCTTCTTGAGTCTTTTTTTTTTCTTCAAATTTTCCTTTGTTTTTGTTCTGAAAATTTATTAAATAATGTACGTAGGCGATCCCATCTGGCGAAAGGGAGGTTATTGTAGGTCAGCTTGGGAAGATAGGTCGGGCAAGAGTGGGCATACCAGGTGATAACTCATGGTTTCTTCCTCTCCACATTCGCAAACGGTTTTGTCTTCACTAATAAAGCCCGGTTTGGCTTTTAGGACCTTTCGCCTGCCAAATCCAGTACTCAGGCGATTAAGGTCATGAGGAAATTTAACACCAGGGACATTATTTCCCAGGACAACTGCCCTCGAGGGATATTTTCCTGGGACTACATACCCCCAGGAATACCACCCCATGGTTAGGGTTAGGTTGGAGTGGTTGGGTTCATAGAGAGAAAAAAAATATGTATTTGGGTTGACTTAAGTTTTAGACGTATTTGTCTGGAGTATTTGTCGGTAATTGTCCTATGTACATGGCAGATCAATGACAACATATTCGCCAAATATATCAATTTACAAAAAGCTAGTAAATTAAAAAAGAGAAAAAGGTAAAAGGAGAGCATGCCATGAACTTAATGCAATTAAGTGACCTATATCAAATTAAAAGCAAAATTTGAACTATTTTTACAAGGCAAAAAAAATTTCATAATGGCCTCTGGCAAATGCATTTTTGTGGATGTATTTATTGACATGTCGGTTTCCCCCTTTCTTACTCTAATTGAATATCTGAATCAATGAAGCACAAAGTGCATTCTACGATGACTTATACTGAATGGTCACTCAGATTAATATGACATCCATATAGATGGCAATATGAGATTATTGGGTTTCTCAAATTTCTCCCGCTTAAATAGGCCATAGAATGCATCAGTCCTATGACCACCGTTTTCTGCTTTACACTATCCCAAATTTGTTTTCATTCTTCATTGTATTGTACAGTGTGTTCCTAAAAAAAGGGTAACCGAAGTTCAAAGATCGGTCGTTTCAAAAAGTATACGATTTATTTTTGTGATTTGTTTACTAAAGTATTAAGTAACTCATCAGCATTAATTTGAGATATTCCTTACGTCGAAACTGTCGTGGGTCTCAGTGTTAGGGTCCTTTGAAGGTAATAGGTACACAGCCCACTTTTTCCAAGTGTTTGGTTTGTAGGGTAAGAAGCAAACCTTTTTAAAGTAGTTGGTGTCATTGGGTCTTTTCCAGCAAGTTTCCAATGAAGGGAAATCTCATTTTCCAAAGGACCTATCTCAGTAGTAATGAGATGGGTTCGCGAGTCTCTTTAGTCTCTTGAGTCGTGGAGACGTCATGGTGACGTCGTGGTCACGTCTCTGCAGACTTCAGCGTCTTGGGAAAATCAAACAAAAGTCTTTAAAGAAATCAAACCTGTTCGACAGCTTGGACGTAAGCAATATCTCAAATTAAAGCTGATGGTTACTTAATATTTTACTAAACAAATCACAAAAATAAACCATCTACTTTTAAAATGACTGACCTTTGAACTTCGGTTACCCTTTTTTAGGAACACATTGTATAATTATGACGAGTTTTATTCGTTAGGGATTGAACCTACATGTACTTATTAAGCAACTTCAGAGAGAGAGAGAGAGAGAGGGGGGGATCTTCTCTCTT
>CALNVZ010003428.1:32010958-32015958 GCA_940671915.1 Paracentrotus lividus
AACGTTTGACTTTTCATCCGGCAAAAAAAAATAAATTACCCTTTACGGATTCGTCAACCTATTTACCCGGAAGCCTTTGGCCAGGATTTCAGGTCGATGGAACCTTGCTGACCTGGAATCTGGGTCCATGGGGGCCCATACACTTTTATGGTCAATTTTATCCGAAGAGAAATATCACCTATACTGACCATGAACCGTGTCGATCGGAACCTATAACCTGGAATCTGGGTTCATCGGGGTCATACACTTTGACACAAATCTAGGTCAACGAGTTCCGTAGACACGGAATCTGGGTCAATCACAGCCTTTGATCCAGAACGGATCCAGAATCAGGACAATAAACCCGGAAAGTTGAATGGCCCCGATCGACTCTTCATTTTATTTTTTTTTAGAATGTAGCATTTTCCGGTGGCGTTGGGGTCAAAATCCCACAGCTGCCATCACGGATTTCAGGTAAACAACAAAAGGAAATCAGGAAGAGTTCAATGTCCTTAAATGCAGGAACAGGCAAATTACAGTATACGTCTGTTAGAATAGAACAAAACCTATAACATACAATTTTTGAAGATGTTTTATTGTTAAAAAACGTTTAAGTTTTAAATAGCTATTAATCACGATTGAATTAGATTATAATGCACTATTTAAGGAATTACAAAAAAATGCTGTGTATAAATGCCATAGATTATTCGTGGTAATAGCAGAGTCACATTAGTGAAACCGACCCCTAACCGACATCAAACCTAACAAAACATTACATTACCACGAATGGCAAGCTAGTGCTAGATTTGGAGTCAATTTCATTAGTATGACTCGGCTATTAGACCTTGCGCTTGCTTACCTTGATAATGTTCGTTGGTGTGATAAATGAAGCTGAGGTCAAGAGGCAGAGAGAGATGCTTTCCAATAATCCTATTAAGAGCCTCCAATTAACTACCATGGCAAAGATCGTGCTGCGCTTAATTATCATGTAGTCTTGAGGTCCAGAACCCTCCGAAGAGTGCAGAGTGATCTATCATGACACAATCTTTTGAGTATTATCCATTAAAAACATTGAAGATAAGACAATGGATATTATAGTATCATAATACAATAATGAATTATAATATGATAATAACAAGAGTAAATTATATTATGATAATGAAAATGATTTGTTCGTCGCTGTCAATTTGCAATGCATTTCAGAAAAATAATTTCTTTCGTATCTCATATAGAGTGCATGATATACACGTCCATTTTTTTTCAAACAGAAAATTCCATTTTTAAAAAGCCACACATCTTTATGCATTTATGTGTTTATAATTAATGTACCATTAACCAAGTATGTACATGACGTACTGATTCATGAGCGACTCGTGTGTCAAATCGTTGTAATGCGTCAAAGAGGAAAAACAAAGACCACTTTACATGAATCTACAAGAAATCGAGACTGCATATGAAACTATAGTCACCTGGTAAAATAAATGGACTGTCTGCTCACCACAAAATGACTTTAAGATGATTGGGCTCCATACACTAACCAAGAAGGATGGCAGTTAGAACTGTCAGATGTCAATTATCGCAAATCAATATGGCTCGCCGACCGTTTACCTTGAAATAATAGAACAAACTGAAGAGAAGATCGATGACGTATAAGTATGAAAATGAAACGATAATTGTGTTTGGCATTATGGAATTGTAATGAAATTAATGAAATTTTATTTAATGAAAAGGTGAAAAGGGTATGGTTTATTTTAAGAATGAAATTGATTTTGAAAACCAGAAATTGAATGATATTCTATTCTTCATAGAATTCATAATTCATACATGTATAGTAAATTCACATTTGCATCAAATGTTTTTTAAGAGGGTAAGAAGTACCTTTGAATATATTTTTCTTGGTTTTTATCTTTCTATCTTCAGATATAAGCGCAAATGAACTGTTGGAAGGCATTCGGTCGGATGTTCTTTGAGTTTCTGCGTCGAGTCTGGCTATGACAACATCTTGAACGTTCTTGGATCGACGACACGCCACTTTCTGCAGAATCTGGACGCTCTCCATGATCATCTTGCTTCCATCTATCCAGGAATGAGAGCTCCTTATTCAGATGCAGTACAAGAGATAGCGATGGCGCTCTTGTTCTTCACTACTACTCAGAACGACCTGGACTGGAACACATCGTCATCGGATTGGTCCGCAGCGTCGCAAAGACCCTCCATGGCTCGAGGTCCATGTTGAGATCATCAAGAACAAGGGCGAGGACTGCGACCATGTTCAGTTTGCCATCATCGAAAAGAAACGGTCGCGAAGATTGAGGAGCAGGCGCAACAGAACTTACTGGCTCTGTCCAAGGAACAAAGATCAGTCCCTCCACGCTCTGTAGGATCCTGCCCTTCCACATCATGTTCAGCGCAGACTTGAACGTTCAACAGGCAGGTAACTCCATCCAGAGGATTGTACCCATGATCAACAATCCCAACTGCAAAATGACGGATTTGTTTCATATCGTGCGCCCTCACATGGAGTTCACCTTCAAGTCTATCCTCAGTCACGCCAACACAATCTACGTGCTTCAGACCAACCCTGGAGTAGTCAACTCCACCCCCCCAAGGAATGGCTCCATTCCTGCACTCAAGCTCAAAGGACAGATGCTTCATGTTCCAGAGTCTAACGTCCTGCTCTATCTTTGTTCACCGCATGTTATCAACCTTGATGAGTTAAGACAACGTGAACTGTACCTGAGTGACATACCTCTTCACGATGCTACCAGGGATCTTGTACTCATTTCAGAGAGGTTTGAAGAGGAGTACAAACTCACACAGAAGCGGAGATCCTGACGGACAAGCTACAGCAGACCTACCGTGAGATCGAAAATGAAAAGAAGAAAACAGACAGGTAAATTTTGAATTCATTCTAAATATTCAGAATCGACTGCACGTAGCAGAAGTCCATAAAATGTACATGTAACTAAGGGGGCCGTCACACTGAGGTCGTTCTATAACGTTCTTGCCCGTTCTTGCCCGTTCTTTAAAAAAAATGCTGAACGGGCTTTGGTCGGGTTGGAACTTATAACTTTGAAAAATAATTTCTTTGAATACGATACTAGGCAGTTCATAAATAGTTCTCGTTACGTCAATTCCGTCTTTATCGCGTCCGCAATACTTTTTATCCAGTTCAGACCGAGTAAATGGCTCGTTCACTCTATACCGTTCGTAGCACGTCCAAACCGTCACTAAAAGTGCCTATGCGCAGCATTAAAAGTGAGGTACCATGTTCGTAGTACGTCCTTCTCGTTCAGAGTAAGTCCTACCCGTTTAAGGAACGTTGTCACTACGTTTAATTTTAGAACTTGAAGCCAGTACGATTTTTTTGAACATGTTCAAAAAAATCGGAATGCCTTTCCGTTCTCTCCGTTCGGGCCCGTTCGCCAAGTTCGTAAACAATTGTAAACGGTCTGTACTAGATTCTAAAAGGTCTGTACTACGTTCAGTCCGTGTGTAAAACAGATTGAGCCCGTTCACCAAGAACTACCTAGACGCAGTGAGAACTAGCTCAGTGTGACGGAATTATGACATGCCGTTCTGTTTAAAAATTGAACGTATGTTCGTAGTACGTCCTTCTCGTTCAGAGTAAGTCCTACCCGTTTAAGGAACGTTGTCACTACGTTTAATTTTAGAACTTGAATAATTAATATACAATGCTCGTTTATATGACGTCCTAGCACATCTTTAGAACGATTTAAGTACGGCAATTTCGTTTGTAGTACGTCTCATCTCGTTCAGGTACGCTGCCACCCCGTTAAATTTTAGGACGAGATGGGCGCCCGATTTTTTTTGAACACTTTTTTGGAAATCCGACCGAGCTAGTCCATGAAGTTCGTAAACAGATCGTAATAAGTATTTACTACGTCCACTCAGTTTACACACGGACTATGCCCGTTCGGCAAAATTTGCAAGGACGTAGTAGGAACGAGCTCAGTGTGACGGGGGTATAACACATTTAAACAAAGAGGAAACTAAAATAAAGTAAAACTAAAGTTTAACAATGCCATTTTAAGGCATTTATTGATAGAACATCCAGTTGCCCCAAAATTAGATTTTAATAGCCGGTAAGGAATTGAATGAAACGTCTAGCACATAAAATTGAATAAAATTTACCAGTCCAATAACCTGACTCGGCTGTCTCCCGAGTTGACAGAGTGCTTCGTGAAGATTTGTTCTGTTGTGGTTTTCAATCCAACCCCGCATCCTCTTCAACCTTACTCACCTAACCATTATCCTGTCATTCCTCCTCTTCAGGCTTCTCTATTCCATTCTCCCGCCATCCGTTGCTAACGAGTTACGTCACAATCGCCCGGTTCCGCCAAAAGTTTCGAATGTGTGACGTTGATGTTCAGTGGTATCAATGGATTTGGAGACTACTGTCGCCGCTACTCACACGACGCTATGAAAATTGTTAGCCTGCTCAACAGCGTCTACACCAAATTCGATGTTCTCACGGAAAGGAATCCGGATGTCTACAAAGTAATTATTGATATATCAATATGATGAATGGTTAAAAGACATAAAATGAGATTGTGAGCATTTATTCTAGTCAACATGTATAAAGCTTTATATCTACCGGTACTCAAAAACTCAAAGCCAACACACATTTTGAATGAAAAGCTTTTGAAAGGTAACAGAGACTTTGAGTATATTATTCTCGCTGCGAGAAAATCAAAACGGCCTTTTACAAGAACCAATTTTGAAGAAAAAAAACAAGAACCAAAAGCGAAGTTTTCAACTAGGCCTATAGCTTACCTGTTACAAATACTCAAAACGTCTGAAACCAACAGAAAATGAATGAATCGCTTTTAAAAGTTTATAAACAGTAAGAGTATTTTATTTTTCCACGAGAAATTTTTCAACGGCTATGTGATCGTGAATAATGATAACCAACCTTTTCCCTTGTAGGTGGAGACTGTGGGTGATAAATACATGGCAGTGAGTGGGTTACCTGTCCCCTGTGCTGATCATGCTCGATG
>CALNVZ010003428.1:32020958-32035135 GCA_940671915.1 Paracentrotus lividus
TGCAGGAGAAAGTCTAATTTTCCTGCTTTATGAAAATACCAAACAATACCAGGTTGTGATCAATCTTCATACTATAATAAAAAAATTTCCAATTGTACCATTTTATTTGACACAGACTGTAGTAGCCTCTTATTTTTCACATGAATTTCTTATTTTTCTTTTAGCTGTCTGATGGAGCCCCAGAACGAGGACCCAACCTTCCAGTTTGACTTCAGAGGGATGGTACACATGAAGGGTAAACCTAAACCATGCCCTTGCTACCTACTCTCCAGGAAGCCTGCAGAATCTAAACCTGAACCATAAACATGCTGTCATCGACAAAATAACTAAACTATACAGTGCATCCCAGAATAAATTAAACCCAACTTAGAGAGCCTCATATTAAAATTTCATAGCTTATGTGACATTAATTTTTATGTCATGTGGAAGAATGACTCATATCCACTGATACCAAACTTTAATAAACCTGTCCTGTCATTGGATGACCGAGTACTTGAGCTTTTAAAAACCTCCATGAATATGAGCTTGTACCAAGTTTGGGCAGAGGCAACCCTGGTTATCTGATCATTCATCCATTGATTGAGGTAAGCCTTCTGAGTCCATTTAAAAGGAACAAAAAGTTGCTTGGACTACTGAAATGCAAGGGTTGCTTTTGCCCAAACTTGGTACAAATCAAGTTTGATGTTAGTTTTTGACAGCTGAAGTGCTTGGTCTTCTGTAACAACACAGGTATTAGTTTGGTATCACTGGATAGAAAATGAGTCACTCTTTCAAATAAAATAAAAATAAATGTCGCATGTGTTATATTATTTTGACGGGAGGCTCTCAAAAGGTGGGTTTACTTTTTTTCTGGGATGCACTGTATACATTAAAACTGCTGGACAATTATCCGGTTTGCTGAGCAAGACACAGCGAAGTACAGTATTATATACATAGAACATGAGAAGATGCATACTATGACCCAGTTTATAGGCCTATCTACTTGGTCAAACAGCAGATGGGCTAAACCCATTTGGTCTACTAACGATTCGGTCTAATTGCCAATTCCTCTAATAGCCAAATCGTCTTTTTTTAAATTGCATAATTCCCAAATAAATATTTAGTCTATTACCATTTTGTTACTGGGAGTGACCAAGTGGGTTAGACCAAATGGCCATTGGATGAAATGGGAATTATACAAAGTGATATATCGACAAAGTGGTAATTAGACAAACTAGTTGAAGATCAAATGGAGGTAAACAATGAGGATAAGACGAAACAGGCATTGGTTAAATTGGTTTCAGACCAATTGGCAATTTACCTTTAGCCCTACATTTGTTTAAAGATGTTCATTACTGTGGAGAACCTAACGGCATTCCCATTTCATTAATATTTTTTGACAAGGGGTTGTGTAAAGAAGTAGAAATACTATTTTGTAGCTTGAACTGGTGATCATTTTTCAATACCTATCATCATATATAATATGTATTCATTGGTTTACCAACTGTGATAATTATGGATCATCTAAAGAAATTTAGTTATTCCTGATATTCATACCATTGGAAAGATAATTTATTCCCCTTTTTATTGATATCCTTCTTGTAATTATCATGTTATGCTTCAATGCACAGAATATCAGAATATGGAGAAAAGTAAAAAGTCAAATGTTGCAAAATGCATTTATCAAAGCGAAGTTCCGCAACTCGACTTAAGGCTCTGATAACTTATGGGGTATTTTCTAATTTTTATTGAACTTTAGACCATTGTCAAGATAATTTATTCCTCTTTTCAATGACACCCTAATTGTAACGATAGTGTTGTTCCTGCATGGACAGAACACCTGAATGTTAGGACAAGTTAGAAGTTAAATGTTGCAAATTGAATGCCTATTGTGAGTATTATTGTCTGTTGCGGGTAATAACAATGCATTTCGCAACTTTTCACTTTTTATTTTGCATTATATCCGTGAGTTATGTGCATTCAAACATAAAGGTTACTATTGCAAATAGGGTATCAGTAAAAAGAAGAATAAATGAACTTTTTAGTGCTATAAAAATTGACAATGATTAAATCCCCACATTAAAATGTATCAAGGTTCAGAGTTGTGTTACAGAAATTTAAACTGAAAATTATCTTTCACTTTGTCATGTATTCAGGTGGTATTCAGGGGTTCTTGGGACCCAGGTATGACATCACCATGACAAATAAGGTATCAATCAAGAGAGGAATAAATTAACTTGACAATGCTATAAATTCAATAAAAATATTCTGATATTCTGTGCATTGAAGCATGATACAATCATTACAAATAGGATATCAATAAAAAGGGGAATAAATTATCTTTCCAATGGTATGAATATTAGGAATAACTAAAGCGTACCTGAAAAGTTATCATGGCCCAAAGTCGATTTGCGAAACTTTTTGTGAGGGGTTTATAAGGATAATAAATATGAACATATATATTTCAAGAGATGATATGAGATTTAAGAGATATGAATAAATATTTTGCAGGTTTTTTTTTTTAATCAAATCAAATGAAATATTAATGATGAAAGAGAAGCTGAAAAGAGGACTTATTGCCATGTACATGTACCTTGTATTTTCACAACAAATTTGATGAAAATTATACAGTCTTAAATTTATAGAAGGGAATGAGCATAAGATTCTTCAACTGGAAAAAAAAAAAGAGATTTGCAAGTGTAATGTATTTAATATAAATTTTATACAATGTTGTAAATACAGAGGAAGATATGATATTTGCAAGAATCGACCAATGTGTACATTATATATTCCGGCTGATAGGTATATAGAGTGTTTTAGTTTGTACTGCTCTTTCATGTTGCATATTATTGATGGTAACTTTTGCCGAACTTCCATCGAAAGCTGCATTTTGATTGGCTGTTGAACAATGTTATCGTGGTTACATAGTTACCATCAATGGCAGAGATACTAGTTATGGTAATTTGCATCCAACAGGGCCAGGTGTTTCAATTATATTGTAATTGTATTTTAATCGAGTGTTTCAAGCAATATTGAGAGTTTTAGAAGAGATATAGACTTATTTAGACTGAAAAAGTTTATTTGATAATATGCAAAATCTGCTATTTATTTAATAGAGAATTTTAAAAAATGTAAATAATATTTTGTATAAAAATATTTATTCAAAATGCAGTGTGATTTTATCACATACACTGTATAACATGTTAATACAGTTTAGCAGAAATAATTGCACACTTTTAACTTAGGCTAAACTACAACTCTTTTACCATTTAAAGAAATCAGATTTATGCTCCGAAAGGGAAAAAATATACAGCTCGATTTATAAAATATGCTTTATACATACATATACATGTATGAGAACATAAACATGTAATAAGAGCGTGTTGCAAGCGGATTGAAAAAAAAAGAAGAAAGCCTTATTAAACACGAGACTCTGACGTTGCTGTATTACATGTAGTCACAAATTTAATACAGGCAGATTGTAAGAAAAGGAGCAGATTCAAAGATTTATAGACAGAACGATTATGACATTTTTTAAATGGTTGTTTGTTACAGACGTGGCTTTTATTATGTTGAAAATCCACTTTATGAGAGAGATGGAAATGTAAATAAAGATTGAAAAATAAAATCAGCATACACTTAATATGAACAGCTTATTTCTTGTGCTTATTTGAATTTACATAGTTTGAATCTGGAGAAAAAAATACTGAAGGATAACTATCATAAAATGTTTAATGCATGTTTAGAATCTATAGCATCTTATTGATTTTACGTAAATATCTGATTGGCAAATTATTCATAGATTGTGGATAATACTCAATCATGGTAAGGCACAGACATAATGGATAGATACATATTGCACATTTGATAAAATTCTTCCCCCCCCCCCCACAACATAAAGTTTCACATTATTATAAAGGTAGTCCGTTAAGACGAGCATGAATACAATAAGATGTTACAACAAGGTCATTTTCCCCATCTCAATTTCAAACTTGAGCAATTGTTTAATTGTGCCTACAAGTAGGCATGTGTTCAAAGATCGATAATAAGGTACAAGTAATAAGCTAATTTTAAAACATTTTCGCAAACCTTTTAAATTGGACATTATAGCAGGTATTCAGGTATTCAAACAACGAATAAGGAATAAACTACAATATTTGCATTTGCTTGTGCTGCACGCAAACTATGGAATGGGTTACATATCGAAGTCAGGAAAGCAATATCAATTAGTAGCTTCAATTCAAAACTTAAAACACATCTATTTAATTAATTACAAGCATATCAGAAGCTAACTAGCGCAGTACTAGCAGAAATACTTTTTGTTGAATAGTTTCTATAAATTTACTATTATTATTATTTATTTATTAATATTTGGAATCTGGTTTGCACACATTACTTGTTATATCTGGCAAACAAATCAACTGCCCATCATAGCAACAACTAATGTATGATAAAAAAATGTATTCCAAATATTTCAGTTCATTGTTTAGTGACAGATTGTTATGATGCTCTGTAAAATTTAAACGTCTGCTTGGTCCCAGGCACCTTGTTATATCAGGAGTGGACAGATTTCGCACAAAAATCCTTTGAATGTACTTTTAATACACCATTAACCCTAATCCCAGTGGGGGAGGGGTCCTTTTTATGACATTTCATTGTACATAGTTTGTTATACGACTCCGCCAATTTCCAAGTCAATCAGTTCATCATTTAACAAGATTTGGGAAGGGGGCATTTTGTTCCCCCCCCCCCCCCCCCCACCTCCAACAACAAAAAAATTAAGTGATCAATATAACCCAAAGGATTTTTACAGGGTTATCTAGAGAGCCATACATGATTGAGGTGAACTTTAACCTATAGGAACTGGAGCAAACTGTATAAGATGTATTCGCCTCTTGTATCATCTTTTGTTTGGGGGTCCCATGTATAGTCAGGTGCCTGTCAGTGTCAGGCCCTGAATCATATATACACCCATCCAGAATAATTCTGTCATTCCAGAACACAGTTTAAAGGCAAACGTTCTGAGGCATCATATATCCTGCCATTTGAGCATTTGCTGTATTGGTCCATATTTCCCAAATGAGGAGGGGGATGGTGCACATTCACTATTAACACATTTAATCTTTCCTGAACACAGTCCCTTGGTTAAAGAGGAGACAAAGGCCAACGTTCAGACACCCTTTCCTTCATGCATTTGCCATATTAAGATGCCATTTTCACACCCAGCAAAATATGTTTGGGCAAGCCTCCATGGAATATTAGATCAGATTGCATTTGTCACATAAATGAGCTAGTCTTTATCCAATGGCTTTCTATGTGGTAAGTTAGGAGACTCTTGTTTGGAAGCAAACAAGTTCCAGTATTCCATATCTTAAGGATGCATAGGTTGTGCTGATGAGAGAAGCTGCTCATGGGAGAAGATTTGGAAATCAAGGCATTTGTCACAGAAATCAGTTAGTTTTTATCCAATGGCTTTCTGTGAGGTAGGTTAGGAGCCTCTTGTCTGGAGAAAAGCTGCTTAATTAGTCTTTATCCAATGGCTTTCTGTGTGGTAGGTTAGGAGCCTCTTGTTTGGAAGCAAACAAGTTCCAATATTCCATGTCTTCAGGATGCATTGGTTTTGCTGATGAGAGAAGCTGCTCCGGTGACAGGATGGTGAAGGATGGACAGGACGGGGTATCCCTATCAGGACCAAGCTGAAATTGAAATTGGAATGAGGTAGTTATAAAGAATTTTGTTTTACACTGGTGAAAATCAAGAAGTGAATTCACAAAAATCAATGTCAATAATACTTGAGCAAAACACAATGGATGTAAATTTCAGGTCTTAAAAAGAAAGTCATTTGTTTGCCTCTCCCCATCTCGACCAGAAATATCGTAAGTCGTTTTTTTTTTTCTTTCTCTCTTTTTGTTCAAATTTTTGCACAAATTTGATCTGCAGCAAGATTTTCATATAAAGACCGTCGTTCACAGACTGGGAAGCTGTTGCTAGCTCTCTTAGCAAAAATGAAGACGTAATAAATGACATATCATGGCCGAGGTTAAAAACCCAACAAAGCAGTTTGTTAACTCCAATATCCCATATCCCAAATATACACTAATAAGCCACGTTTGGCAGTATCACAGATGACATTCAAATATTAAGATCTTATAAGACAACTACCCCCAGAAAAAAATAGGGTAAGGGTTAGATGTAGAGTTCGGGGGTAGTTGTCGGGGGGGGGGGGGGCAATTGTTAAGGGCGTAGTTGTCCGTGGACTCTTTTAAACATGGAGAGGTTTTTAATTGTACATTTACAACTAAGCAGTCCAAAAATAATTGAGGAGCTTCATGCATGAATTTTGTTTCCCCTTTGACCAGAATGCTTCCACTTGTGTTATTCTGTATGTCTAAACAATGACAACATGAGCATGAATACTGTACAGTTTACTCCCATATCATGAAGTATTCAAGACCGAGACAACTACCTCTTTATAACAAAATGTCACTATGCTGAAGATATACATGTAGAAACCAAAGTGACATTTTCAGATTTGTGAAAAGTGGGACTGGTAAAACTGCCTCATTATAACAAGAGTAGACTGTATTCATCCAGGTGGGTTTCACAAATTTGTATAAATCCTCTTGATCTGTACGGGCCACACAGAAACATTATTAGCACCAACAGTAGGCCCTGTTACAACCAGTAATGTTGTCACACCAAAGCATTATTTACATCTGGGATCAACCTTTGACATCACCATATGAAAGACTTGACTGGGCCTACTGTTAGTGCTCTGTTACCATTAACAATGTTCCTGTGAGACTGGTACAGATCATGCACATTGCAACTCCTAATGCATGATGGTTTATATCCACTTGGTCTACTAGCAGTTGGTCTAATTCTCTGATTGTCTACTACCACATGGGCTAAACCCATTTCGTCTACTAACAATTTGGTCTAATTTCCCTTTGGTCTGACATATACAATGCACTTGGTCTACTTATCACTTGGTCTAATGACCACTTGGAGCAATTGCCAATTCGTCTATTTACCTTTTGGTCTAATTGCTTTTTCGTCTAATTCCAAAATGAATATTACCGGTTAGTTACAAGAAATGACCAAGTGGTGATAGACCAAGTGGATATCAGACGAAATGGACATTAGACGAAATGGTAAATAGGCCAAGTGGCAATAAGACCAAATGGCAATAAGACGAAGTGGTGGTGGACGAAATGGATTCAGACCATGTAGGATGAGACTAAACCTGCATTAGTCAAAGTGGGTTTAGACCAATTGGCAATTTACTTCCATGACATACCTGTACTGCAACTGCTACATAATGATCCTCATCAAGCAACATCTCTTGAAAGACCCAGTTCTTATCCTGCCTGCCACGGAGGTAAAGCTCTGTATCCATGGCAACCGATGAGGTAGATAGCTCCAAGGTTCCCAGTCTAAACTCAGCTCGCTGAAGGTCAAACCCAAGCCCAATACCAAGAGCTTTGATATAGCTTTCTTTCAGGCACTGCAAAAAAAGATGATTGTTGTATGGTCATTCATTACACATTTACTGTAAAACTAGATTTTTTGGCATGCATTATACTTTTATAAATTTGGCAATGATTGTGGCAAGTTTCGTGAAAGTAAAATGCAGTGAATGTTTATTTATAAAACATGCATGGAATGCCAGTACAATACTATACACTGTACAAGTAAGTTGTCTCAACAAATCGCATAAGTTTCATGCTAAAAAAAAAATTTGATGGCTCCAATTCATGAAAGTTTCATGTGGAGGTGTTAAACCACCAGGAGGCAACAGAAGCAAGGCCTATATTGAATACATGTATCTATAATTTTACTACTAATCTAGTGAAGTGGCAAAGGTGGACAAAATAATTCAGAGCTTTCAAATTATTTTCATCGCTTTTAGGAAGAGTATGAAATTAAAAAGGTCCACTGTCGTGAATTGCTCTTCAAATGCACTCATATGCCATCCAACATAAAAGAGATACGATCAATCTTAATATCGATTGTAACTCTTGGTACATGGTTTACCATAGACTCAAGATTGACATCAATTGTAAGATTGATTGTATCTTTTATGTTACAGGGCCATAGCCATATAACTACAAAACACAGATTAGATGTTTGGCCTGAACATCTTTTTTAGTCCCATACATGCATTTCTCTGTGTAGTGCATGTGTCTTTCAGAAGGATTGGGTTAATTTCTTCTTAATTACAAGCCCTGACAGCACACAACAATTCTCAGATGAATTGTTGTCAACCTTTTCAAATGGCTTTATTAAAGATACTTTCTTCCAAAATTCAATCTCATGACCAGAACTATAATTTGGTTTTAATATTATTCCTGGTATGTACAACATGTAGACAGGCAGGCCATTTCTACTGGCAGTAATGCATTTGCTCAGTCTTTTACCTACCAGGCAAAGTGGAATAAACAGTGACAATAAAATAAATGCTTACCCAATGTCTATAGAACCTATGGAGTTGCTGGTACTGTGTTTCCCCGGCCATTATGGTCTCCCATTCATGAGGGGTGAACTGCTTCTTCATAGTCCGGAAAAACTCCTCAATTTTCTGATCTGATAAGAGACAATTTGATAGACGGTTTTGATATTAATCCCAGTTTTCAAAATAATATTTCCCAGTTTAGGCCTACTATTAGACTTGAACATTATAAACATTCTTCTTCTCACCCAGATGCCTGTAAGTCCGTTGGCCCGTCAGTTAAACATTAAAAGTGTAAATGTAAAAACAAAATGGATACTGATTATTTGTTGTATTGCAAAATACAATGCAATATACATAATCCTAATAATGATGTGTACCGTTTGCAAATTAGAACTTGTGGGCCAAAAGAATTAGGAGAGCTTAAAAATGAAATGAACAGTAAATATTATTATATCAAGTATGACCCATGTCCTCATTTACACTGATGATTTGGTCGGTATTACTGTCTTCAGAACTTATGCCTTGGTCACAAATGCAATTACGAATGGTTATGCATGGCGTGCAAACGATTCACAATTTCGTAATAACTTCATAAGAAGGCCATACAAAACCACCGTACACAAACTGTTTGCAGACCACTTATAAGTTCAAAGATTGGTCGATGGTCTTGTCCAAGCTTGTATTCAACTTCGCACAAACCCTTCTTTCAAAAGACGAGCGTACAAATGTCATAAGAAAGATTTCCAGACAATTTTGTAAGAACTTCTCAAGAAGGCCGTACAAAAATACTGTTGAAAGGCCGTTTGCACACCATTCGTGGGTTCAAAGATTGTTTAATGGCCTTGTCCAAACTTGTATACAAGTTCGTACGAAACCCTTTTTTCATAGGACGATAGTACAAACGTTCGTAAGAAAGTAAGCTCCATCTACGAATCATTACAAACTCCAGAACTCCAGAGATTCGTACGAACACATCATTCGTATTCATAGTAAGCAAGTATCTACATTGTACATGAATAAGAGACTTGGTAACTCTCAAACACACAACAAAAAAAAAACATAAACTCACTTGGACGGACAACTTTCATAACATCCACACCACAGGTGAGGGCGGGCTCTGTTGCCATGACAGCAAAGTCACCATGATGAGATGCATTGAAGTTGAAGTTTGGATACGTTGTCTTGTCAACCGTTTGAGTATTCTTGAGGAATGGTTTGCCCCTGTCGGTCCTAGCTAGGTTGATATCAGACCATGGAATATTCAAGCATTCATTAATTGCCTTGCGAGCCAACAACCTCCCAGACTAAAATAAAATCAAAGAACATTACAGAATTGTAAATACCAATGTGCAGTGGACATTGTAGATTATGAATCAATTTTGTTTGATCAAACTTGAGTTTATATTGCATTGTATTCAATATTATTTTCTGAGAGATTTTTTTACTTGATAATGAAAATTTACGAGAAGGTATTTATTTGCCTTGCAGTGTACATGTAGGCTACCGTGGTCAACAAATGTATATGTGATCACTCTTGCAAAAAGTGTTTACTGGCTGATACCAGTTAGTTCAGGAGCTTTCAAGTGCTCCAGCAATGCTTTCTCAAGTGATGAAGACAAATTACATGCATTCTCCACAATGTTTGGCAGCAATTTTACAAAAGAAATAATTGGTACATTAACATTTTCAAACCCTTATTTTCGTGGTACAATTCTATTAATAAGATTTGTATCAATGCATTTTTAGGGTATGCATTTATTTTCCCAGAAATAATGTAAAATATTAATAACCATTATATTTATAAATATTTATATTAATAATTAATTTATATTAATAATTTAAACATTTTTCTGGGAAAATAAATGCATACCCCAAACATGCATTGATACAAATCATGTTAATAGATTTATAGTAATAGAATAATCTTATTCAAGGAGATTTACACATATACTAGATAATTCATCCACTTCAAAATCCACGTACATGATGTTGTGACTAACAATGAATTTGTGACCCCTTACCATTGAAGATTTAGCATCTTTTGTGAAGACAAACTGGCCGATTCTCTGTTTCTCCTCAGGTTGAATACTGGATGATGCTAGGAGCCATTCAGACTGGTCAGGCTGCCATGCGCTACACTTGAATGCCCATCTTAGACTCGTCATGTCGCTCTAAAAGAATATCAAGTGTATCTTCGTACTTTTAAATTGTATCTTAAATTTGTTTCTCATGACAGAAATTGATATGATTAGATACATTTACCAGCAACGGAACATAACTATGCCAAAATATATTACTATAAAACGGTCATAATTTAGAGATGAT
Source organism: Paracentrotus lividus (assembly GCA_940671915.1). NCBI lineage: Eukaryota > Metazoa > Echinodermata > Echinoidea > Camarodonta > Echinidae > Paracentrotus > Paracentrotus lividus. The sequence continues at coordinate 32,031,718 of CALNVZ010003428.1, forward strand.
AAAAAAATTTGATAACAAAAGGGTAGGAGAAGCATTTAAACACTGATAGCTCTAACTTCTAACTTGATATTTACTTAAAACGGTCATAATTTAGAGATGATAAAAAGATTTGATAACAAAAAGGTAGGAGAAGCATTTAAACACTGATAGCTCTAACTTCTAACTTGATATTTACTTTTAATAGCAAACTACAAGATTTTGGCATCATTGGGAGACTTGGAATATATAGCTCCGGAAAGCAGACATAACACTGATTTGAATTCTGGCAACTTATTAGTGGTGTTGAACCAGATGGTATCATATGAAAGGATAAAGATGCATGAGGATTGTATGGTGAATGAAAAATTAAGGAACAATACTCATTCAGTGGTGTATGAGTTTTTTTTTACAAGGAATTTGGCCTGGTCCTGAGCACCTCGTTATAATGGGAGTGGAATGTACATGAATCACGGCAACATAAATGTGAGTAAACTGAAAAAAACCAAGACAAGGAGTTTTTTTACTCAACCTCCATGAATGTCTTCAACATATTATTGCATGAGGACTAGAGGACTGAGCAATATGACCTCTCGTAATAAAACTCTACACATTGTACATGTGCGAAATGTACGATAAGAAAATAATTGGTACATGTACATTCCAGCAGAACATTTTATTACATGATTCAACTCCCCTGTTGATGATGCTTGCTGCATCTTAGAATAGTAAATTGCCACTTGGTCTAAACCCACTTTGACTAATGTCCATATTTCGTCTCTTCCCACATGGTCTAAAACTAATTCATCTATAACCAGTTCATCTAATTACCTTTTGGTCTAAGAACCACTTCGAATATTTACCATTTCGTCTGATTCCCATTTCATCTCATGTCCAGTTTGTGTAATGTCCATGTGGTCTATCACCTCTTGGTCAATTCCAGTAACAAAGAAGTTATAGACCAAATGTTCATTTGGATATTAGATGGAATTGCAATTAGATCATTTGGCTATTAGACGAATTGGCAATTAGACCAAGTAGTCATTAGACCAAGTATTTATTAGACCAGATGTAAATTAGACAAAATATTTAGTAGACCAAATGGGTTTTTCCCAAGTTGTATTAGACAAACGGAGAATTAGACAAACTACTGTTAGACCAAGTGGATATAAACCCTCGGAACTATATACAAAGTAATATTGTATATCCTACCTTGTTACTAGCACTCCTCAATGCTCCTACCAAGCTTCTTGTATGACTAAGAACTTGGAGTGTGGTATATCTCCATGTAGACACTACCAGCACATTCATCTAGTGTGGCCAATTTGAAGATCCAGTCAGGAAGTTGGTAATAACCTATGAAAGAAAAGGAAGGCGATCAATACCAAGGAAAAACCCAAGAATAAAATATACATCATACACAATAAAGTCAGAAAAAAACAATAGATACTCCTCCATATACCAAAGGAAAAGTATACCGTGTCAAAAATGGTCACAAGGAATTAAACAGAAATGCATTCATGGCAATGTCCTCATTTTATTCTATTGTCACTGAGGGAATGTACCTGCATAATTCATCGACACAATATGCAGGTATTAATGGTATGCATCCTAAATATGTCATCATCATTCATTACATCTTTTAAATTAGCCCCGGGAAGCTGCCACGAAGTGGCAGCGTCCTGAAAGAAACCCTTCAAAATTTTTTAAGTGCGATTTGGAATTGTTAAAAATACCACTAAGAATCGGTAAAATATAGCAAAAATATAATTCATTTAATGTCACTTACCTGAACAGACTAGATGCAAATCAGATATTCCTAAAAAATTGTGTGCACTTGCAGAAATCTTGTATTTTCCAGTCCATTTCAGAGTCTCCTCCGATCTCTGTCGAAATACTAGCGTGTAGAGTATATATATAGCTGCTGCCGATGTCGTGCATGCGTGTTGCAAACTAATCACCGCGAATGTGACTCATTTAACTACACTGTAACAGCAATTCTGATGCCATTTTTTTGCTTTATGATCATCATAATAAATGAGGACAGACATCCGGCTAGTAGGCTATTGTAAGAACATAAACTAATAAATAAAAAAGGTTTGTCCATCTTTTATTCCATAATTTTGACATTCTTGTCTGGAAAAGGGAAGGCACCTCATGTTTTGATGCTAATACATTTGTAACTCGCAGCCCGTACACTTCGTCAGGGGCCGGCCGCGGAGCGTTTTTGAAAGTGGAGGGGCTGAGCCGAAAGTGGGGGGGGCGACACAAAAACACAAAAGCATTCATTTGTACAGGTGGCAAAAAAGGGAGGGGCGCACCCCCCCCCCCCGGCTCCGCGGCCCCTGTTCGTGTACGGGCTGCCGCAGTAACTTTTAAATATGATTTGCGTACATGTACCTCCAAAAAATACACTACAATTTAAAAAAAAATATACATTGTAATACGATTACTAATGTTCACGACTAAAGTACACAGGACAAATGTGACAGCATCTCTGTTGTGCCTCTGCCCTTAGTCATGGTGGTTTTCAACAGTTTTAACGTTACACATAGGTATAAGAAAAGGCTACATGGACAGAATATCAAAATAATTTGAAGCCAATCATTTTGATCATGAGGCTTACTTGAAATATTCTTTATTATTCTACTAGCTGAAGTAAAACTTGAAAAATTCTTTTTCTCTTTTTTGGCCATCAGGCATCATTAAATAAATTACTGAACATTTTGGTCAATACCACTCATATAGGACGACGTTAATACTTTAGTATTGACATTGTAGTGAACGGCTGGTGATCAGTTCTTGCGCTAAATTGTAAATACTAAAGCATGTGTTAGTATACCACCCAGCCCACACTTACACTTTAATATTGCATGGTCAATTATAACTATAGACAGCGCTGTAGAAGGGATTTGTTCATTTACGTTGAATATTAATGGCTGACCTTTTTGAAGGGTCGACCCGGAAGTAGAAAAAATCGCTGTGCTTTTGAACAGCAGCGCATACGGCCCGCTAGAGCCGCCTGCTCTAGCCGCCTAGCTAGCTTGCTAGCAGACGGCGCTCGCGACCGGGGGTCTATATCGCCATGTACCGTACCTGCGATATGAACACAAGTTACGTGTTTGGAACTGATTTTTGCCTTCAAATATCAATCATTCATTGTTATGACAACATAAATATGTGGAAGAACCTATCTGCTCTTGTATTCTTGGAAGTTACATAAATTCAATGTGAGTATCATTTTTTAAAAAATATATTACTTGTGAGAGATTCGGGGTATACCAGCCCCACAACTAATCATCCGTCAGTTCCCATCGCTTCGCGGCGGGGACTGGTCAGTTTAGGTCAATTATAATCACGCTAGCAGCACCACTACGTGGGACTACTATCAAATACAGTGACTAATAATAGGTGCATAACTACATTTTTATATTAATATTTT
>CALNVZ010003428.1:32042990-32053200 GCA_940671915.1 Paracentrotus lividus
TGCGAGGTAACTCCACCCTTACAAAAATGTCTCTGTGGTATCCTATGGTATATTTCCTGAATGTCCTGTGGTATTCATATGGTATTTTCTGAATGTCCTGTGGTATTCCTATGGTATTTCTATGGTACAATATAATACATAGAAGACATAGGGAAATACCACACAGGAAAGGGTACCATAAGAATACCATACAGCAGTGCTGTGGTATTTGCACAAATACATATGTTGGTTTGCTGTATGGTTTTGCACAAATACCATATGTATGGTATTTCTGTATGGTTTTTGCACAAATACCATATGTATGGTATTTCTGTATGGTTTTTGGCACAAATACCATATGTATGGTATTGCTGTATGTTTTTTTTGCACAAATACCATATGTTATGGTATGCTGTATGGTTTTCTGGCACAAATACATATGTATGGTATTTCTGTATGGTTTTTTTGGCACAAATACCATATGTATGGTATTTCTGTATGGTTTTTGCACAAATACTATATGTATGGTATTGCTGTATGGTTTTCTGGCACAAAATACCATATGTATGGTATTTCTGTATGGTTTTTTGGCACAAATACCATATGTATGGTATTTCTGTATGTTGTTTTTTTGGCACAAATACCATATGTATGGTATTGCTGTATGTTTTTTTGGCACAATACCATATGTATGGTATTGGGGTGTATGGTTTTGCACAAATACCATATGTTATGGTTTCTTGCACATACCATATGTATGGTATTTGTATGGTTTTTTTGACAAATACCATATGTATGGTATTGCTGTATGGTTTTTGGCCAAATACATATGTATAGTATTGCTGTATGTTTTTTGGCACAAATACCATATGTATGTATTGCTGTATGGTTTTTTGGCACAAATCAATATGTATGGTATTTCTGTATGGCTTTTTTGCACAAATACCTATGTATGGTATTGCTGTATGGTTTTTTGGCACAAATACCATATGTATGGTATTGTTGTATGTTTTTTTTGGCACAAATACCATATGTATTGTATAGCTGTATGTTTTTTTTTGCACAATACCATATGTATGGTATTGCTGTATATTTTTTTTTTACACTTATACCTATGTATGTATTGCTGTATGTTTTTGGCACAAATACCACATGTATTGGAGCCTCTGTTACAATCGCCCCGTGTTACAATTATTGTCCCGGTTTCCCCTACCATCAGGGCTGCGATTTCATGTGATGACGGTCAGGGGTGGGGGGGAACGGAGACCCCGAATGGGAATTATTATAGACTCGAACGGAATAAGGCTTCCTAAATATTTGTATACCCAAAATTCGAAATAGAATGATCTATTTCACATAATTTATTATGCAGAAACTAATGACAATTTTAAGAATAAAGGTTGGAACAAATAAAACATATTCTACAAAATCGACCTGCAGACATAGTTAAATCGTTAAATCATTGTATCGTTGTTTGTCTGTGAGCGCGAAGCGCGAGCTAAAATTTTGCTCTATAATAAATAATCATTGTATTCACTAGTGATAATCACTACTAGAAAATACAATTCTGAAGAGCGAGTGAAAATCTCATTAATCACCGTTTTACAATACATATATATACAGTGTGTCCCACAAATAAATGCTAATGGCACTTTAGATGGGTATATATATTAAAATTACAAATATATATTGTTTTATCACTCTACACCCGTAAACTACATTCGTTTCTACAAATGGATGAAATTTCATGTGATATGGTCCAGAATCCAAAGATATGAGCATTTGTCATTACACATCGGAAAACCTCTCCATCCAGTTTGTATTGAGTAGTACGGATGTGTCGAATAAAGAAATCCAAGTTGATCATTAATACTTTGAAAAATATTTCAGGAGTATTTATGAAATTTTTATCACTGTAAAGTGCAAATCATTACCATTCTAATGATATGTCTCTCAACTCACCAATACCGCGCATCGCTGAACCCATTGTTCACTTTCGTCTCCTTGAGATGCGTTATTTAAAAGACTAAGAAAAAACCCAACTTTGATCATTAACATGATTAATGAACGTGAAAGTGAAGCACTCACAATTTTGCAAGACTTTTTCAGACAATGAGTTTCAGCGATGCGTAATATTGGTGAGCTTAGAGACATATCATTAGAATGGTAATGAGTTGCACTTTACAGTGATATAAATTTCATAAATACTCCTGAAATATTTTTCAAAGTATATATTAATGATCAAACTTGGGTTTTTTTATTCGACACATCCGGTTGCTACTCAATACAAACTTGGAGGGAGAGATTTCCTGATGTGTGATGAAAAATTCTCATATCTTTGTGATTATTGGACCATATCAGATAAAATTTCATCCATTTTCAGGAAATGAATGGTAGTTTACGGGTGTAGAGTTATAATAATATAATATTTGTAAATTTTAATATTATACCCATCTAAAGTACCATTAGCATTTTTTGTGGGACACACTGTATATGTTTGTAATCCCTTTCTGAATATGGTCACTTTTATTACGATACGACTGAAAAAAAGAATTTAAGAAACTGAAAGTTTATTTCCATCACATTTGGACAGTGGGCAAATACAAAAATTTATCCAAATTATTTAGAAAATAAAAACAAAAAGTAAAGCTTTGAAATCAAGGGGACACGTCCCCTGATTGACGCCAAATTTGGAGAGGAATTAATTATACACTAGATCGGATAAATAAAGCACCCAAAGAGACATATAATATAGGCTAATATCCAAAATTCCACATAGAATGACCTACCCCACACATTATACCAAAGTTACAAATAAAGCGTTGTAACAAATAAAAGAATAAATGAATATAGGGACCTGAAGAAAGATTATTAGTTTAATTATTGTTGGTGTTTTTTGTTTGCAAGCGAACCGCGAGCCGAAAATTTTGCTTTTTATTGACCTGAACTTGGTTATTTTACGCACACTGTGCCTCTTCGTCTATCATATGTACCTACTATTTTGTTAAGCTTTAAAAATCGAGGGTGGACGATCCCCAGAAAACAAAAATCGATGGGGGTGGGACTCGATCGCCCCCCCCCCCGTCCACCCGGGACGCCGCCAATACCTACCGTTGTGTAGTATTGTCACAGGATTTTTTTTTCTAAGGATAGTTCTTACAGGAATTGACTAAGTGGTGTTTGACCAAGTCGACTTGATTGACGAAATGGAAATTTTAGACCAAATGGTAATTTGACGAACTGATTGAAGACAAACATCCAACAGGGATGAAACCACGGGCATTAGTCAAAGTGGATTTATGACAGTTACTGCTGAAGTTTGGTAGTCGTATGGTATTCCTGTGGTACTTTCGTGTGGTTACTATGGTAATGAGCTCATTTGCATACAATGTTTTTGTATGCACAAATCAGTATTTTGTGAAGCTTCTCATTAACTAGTTATTGCCTGTATATTAATATTTTTATTTTAGGAAATATATTCCTAAACACAAGTAACATCAAAAGCGATAGTTTGACAATTGCATTATTATCAGAGATAAAGAAAATAACTAACTGTGACCCAAAATATATTTGCTAAATAGTGGTATATATACCAGAGTATGGTATCCTTGGGTGTCTAGCGCAGTCCTGTGGTAACGGCGTGTGGTATCCCTGAATTATCGGCGTGTGGTGGTTCTGGTCAAAACGGTATGTCATAATCCTGGTAACTGTGTGCGGTATTGATGTGTGGTACTAGTTTGGATAATGCTATTAGTATTTTTGCTGTATGGTACTCCTGTATGGTATTTTTTGTGGTACTTGTGTAAAATACCATAGGAAATCCTATGGTATTTTGGCTGTATGGTACTTCTGTATGTATTTTGTGTGGTATTTGTGCAAAAAACCATAGAAATCCTAAGTATTTTGGCTGTATGGTATTTGTGCCAAAAAACTATAGGAAATCCTACGATATTTTGGCTGTATGGTACTTTGTATGGTATTTTGTGTGGTATTTGTGCCAAAAAACCATAGGAAATCCTATGGTATTTTGGCTGTATGTCTTCTGTATGGTATTTTTGTGTGTATTTGTGCCAAAAAACCATAGGAAATCCTATGGTATTTTGGCTGTATGGTATTGTGCCAAAAAACCATAGGAAATCCTATGGTATTTTGGATGTATGGTACTTCTGTATGGTATTTTGTGTGGTATTTGTGCCAAAAAACATAGGAAATCCTATGGTATTTTGGCTGTGTGGGTATTCTGTATGGTATTTGTGCCAAAAAACCATAGGATAATCCTATGGTATTTTGGCTTGTATGGTGCTGCAGTTGGTAATTTGTGTGGTATTTGTGCCAAAAAACCATAGGAAATCATATGGTATTTGGCTGTATGGTACTTCTGTATGGTATTTTGTGTGGTATTTGTGCAAAAACCATAGGAAATCCTGTGGTATTTTGTATGGTACCGTTGCGTGGTACCACACGAACATTTTTGTAAGGGCACTGCACGAATTTTCTACGAAATCCATCGTAGGGTTGCACGTCGATGGTACGGCGAGTTGTGACCGCCGCATAAGTGTCTGTGTGACTGTAGCATAAAGTTAACGTATACCTTTGCGTGCCGTTCAATCGTAACTAAACAAGGCGCGTCCATTATTGATGAGGGAGAACAAAGTGACGTTGAAATACGGCTGAGCGGCCCTGAATTTATACACCGCGGGCAGCAACTATCAATAATTTGCTAACAAAAACTCGCATAAGAAGACACCCTGCAGTGGAATGGTATTGTCCGTTCGTTTGAGCAAACAACTCTGGAAGATGAAAGAATTGACCAACTTGTTCAAAATGACAGGACTTTTTTTTTAGTGAATTAAAATTAATGTACCATTCTCCGGAAAGCTGAGAATTCAAGCTTTTAATTGCTATGCGAACAATAAGCTTATTATATAAATAGTGTACAATCTATCGCGCAATATACTGGATTATAGGTACGACAAATATTAAATTATCCGCGAGTGCAGATTTGTTCTCCGAGGCCGCAGCCGAGGTGAAATAGATCTGCACGAGGGATATTTAGTATTTGGAGTTCGTATAGTCAGTAATGTTGCAAGATGGAGCGTTCACTTAATTATAGTAAATACCCTTACAAAAATGTCGTGTGGTACCAGCAACGGTACCATACAAAAATACAACAGGATTTTCTTATGTTTTTTTGGCACAAATCATACAAAATACCAAACAGAAGTACCATACAGCCAAAAACATAGGATTTCTTATGGTTTTTGCACAAATACCACACAAAATACCATAACAGAAGTACCATACAGCCAAAATACATAGGATTTCCTATGGTTTTTTGCACAAATACCAACACAAATACCATACAGAAGTACCATACAGCCAAATACCATAGGATTTCCTATGGTTTTTTGGCACAAATACCACACAAAATACCATACAGAAGTACCATACAGCCAAAATACCATAGGATTTTCCTATGGTTTTGGCACAAATACACACAAATACCATACAGAATACCATAACAGCCAAAATACCATAGGATTTCTTATGGTTTTTTGCACAAATACCACACAAAATCCATACAGAGGTACATACAGCCAAAATACCATAGGATTTCCTATGGTTTTTTGCACAAATACCACACAAAATACCATACAGAAGTACCATACAGCCAAAAATATCATAGGATTTCCTATGTTTTTTTGGCACAATACCACACAAAATACCATACAGAAGTACCATACAGCCAAAATACCATAGGATTTCTTATGGTTTTTTGGCACAATACCACACAAAATACCATACAGAAGTACCATACAGCCAAATACCATAGGATTCCTATGTTTTTGGCACAAATACCATACAGAAGTACCATACAGCCAAAATACCATAGATTTCCTATTGGTTTTTTGGCACAAATACCACACAAAATACCATACAGCCAAAATACCATAGGAAACCCTTGGTATTTCGGCACAAATACCACAGGATTTTCCTATGTTATTTTAGCACAAGTACCACAAAAAAAAATACCATACAGGAGTACCATACAGCAAAAATACCTAATAGCATTATCCCAAACTAGTACCACACATCAATACCGCACACACTTACCAGGATTATGACATACCGTTACGACCGGAACACCACACGCCGTAATTCAGGATACCCACGCCGTTACCACAGGACTACCGCTAGACACCAAGGATACCATACTCTGGTATATATACCACTATTTAGCAAATATATTTTGGGTCACAGTTAGTTATTTTCTATATCTCTTGATAATAATGCAATGTCAAACTATCGCTCTTGATGTTACTTTGTGTTTAGGGAATATATTTCCTAAATAAAAAATATTAATATGCAGGCAATTACTGTTAATGAGGTAAGCTTCACAAAATACTGATTTGTGGCATACAAAAACATTGTATGCAAATGAGCTTATTACATAGTACCACACGAGTACCACAGGAATACCATACGACTACCAAACTTCAGCAGTAAACTGCCATAAATCACTTTGACTAATGCCCGTTGGTTCATCCCTGTTGGATTTTGTCTTCAATCGATTCGTCAATTACCAATTTGGTCTAATTAATTCCATTTCGTCTCATATCAATTCTACTCTATGTAAATGTAAAGTTAACGTATACCAATGTGTGGCATTGAATCGTAATTAAACAAGGCGCGTCCATTTACTAAAGGCCAGACGCAACAAAGTAACTTGGAAATACGCTGAGAAGCGCAGAAATCTGTACAGCTGACTGCAATACAATAACTCGCTGTAAGAAGACTTCTACATTCGAATGGTATCGCCCGTCCGGTGAGGAGCAAATACTGCGTGGATGGTGAAAGAAATTATATGAACTTTTTCTCATGGTTTTAATTAGTAGATGCCTTCAGACCAGATGGAGGAAAAAGAACTTTTGGAAAGCTATAACATGATTGTGCTGAAGTTGTAATCAGAACCTGTATTTTACAACTAGATTGATGCCCAAATCAAGAGATCTCGCCAAGACGCCGTTTGCATTATTTCTATTGCGATATGCATGTGATTTGCGTAACATTACCAATCGAGAAAAAATCTCTTATAATAGTTCCAAGTGACAGGATTTTTTTTTAACCAATTGAATAAATATACCATTAATGGAAAGCTGAGAATTCAACCTTTTAAAAACGTGTGATCATTAAGTGTAATATAGTTTATGCGTCATTGAGGAGCAAGACTTTGAGCGCATGAGCTGTTCTGGGCCTCAAAATTGGCCATATTGTACAGCAATATGTTCTGACCAGAGCTTTCGAATGATTACGTGACAGGACTTTTTTTTCCCTTTGCAATAAGTAACCTATTTCTGAAAAATTCCAGACTGTGAACCGTACTCAATCAAACTGATCATTTCTTTGAAGGGTATTTCTCGCCACAATAAGAAAATAAGTGAAAACTGTCCAAAAACAGAAAAGTAAATGGGAGCGTTCGCTTTGAAGTAGATGTAGCGCCCTCTTATCTCTTAAGTTACAACTAGACATTGATATGAATCATGTCCACTTGGTCAAACACCACTTAGTCAATTCCTGTAAGAAACTATCCCTTAGAAAAAAATATCCTGTGACACATACTACGCAACGGTAGGTATTGGCGGCGTCCGGGTGGAAGGGGGGAAGATCGAGCCCACCCCCCTCATCGATTTTTGTTTTTTGGGGATCGTCACCCTCGATTTTAAAGCTAACAAAAATATATGTACATATAATAGACGAAGAGGCACAGTGTGCGTAAAATGAACCAAGTTCAGGTCAATAACAAGCAAATTTCCGGCTCGCGCTTCGCTTGAGCCTTGCAAACAAACACCAGGCCAATAATTAACTAATAATCTTTCTTCAGGTCCCTATTCATTTTATTCTCTTATTTGTTACAACGCTTTATTTTTACTTTGGCATTATGTGGGAGGTAGTCATTCTATTGTGAATTTTGGATATTAAGCCTATATTTATATGTCTCTTTGGGGTGCTTTATTTTACCGATCTAGTGTATATTAATCCTTCTCAAATTTGGCGTCAATCAGGGGGACGTGTCCCCTTGATTTTCAAGCTTTCTTTTTGTTTTTATTTTCTAAATAATTGGATATTTTGTATTTGCCCGCTTGTCCAAATGTGATGAGAATAAGTGACCATATTCAGAAAGGATTACAAACATATATATATATATATATAGATATATATATATGTATTAGTAAAACGTTGATTAAATGAGATTTTTCACTCGCCTTTCGGAATGTATATTTTCTATTTATGATTATCAGCTAATGAATACAATGATTAATGTTATTATAGAGCAAAGTTTTTAGCTCGCGCTTCGCGCTGCACAAACAAATACAATACACATGATTTCGATTTAACAATGTCTTCAGGTCGTAGTTTGTGGAATATGTTTTAATTTTTCCCACCTTAATTCTAAAATTGTCATTAGTTTCTGCATAATAAATTATGTGAAAATATATCATTCTATTCGAATTTTGGGTATACAAATATTTAGGAAGCTTATTCCGTTCGAGTCTATAATAATTCCCCATTCCGGGTGTCTCCGTGTCTCCCTACCCTGACCGTCATCACATGAAATCGCAGCCTGATGTACGGGAGACCGGGACAATAATTGTAACACGGGGCGATTGTAACAGAGGCTCCAATTCTATGGTATTTGTCCATACATGTGGTATTGTGCAAAAAACATACAGCAATACCATACATATGGTATATATATAATGTAAAAAAAAAAATACAGCAATACCATACATATGGTATTTGGCCAAAAAACCATACAGCAATACCATACATATGGTGTTTGTGCAAAAACCATCAGCAATACCATACATATGTGTATTTGGTGCCAAAAAAAAACATACACGCAAATCCATACATATGGTATTAGTGCCAAAAAACCAACAGCAATACCATACATATGGTATTAGTGCCAAAAAGCCATACAGAAATCCATTACATATGGTATTTGCTGCCAAAACCATACAGCAATACCATATCATATGGTATTCTGCCAAAAAAACATACAGAATACCATACATATGGTATTGTGCCAAGAAAACCATACAGCAATACCATACATATGGTAATTTGTGCCAAAAAGCCATAACAGAAATACCAATACACTATGGTATTTGTTGCCAAGAAATCCATACAGCAAATACCATTACATATGTATTCTGCCAAAAAACATACGAAATACATACATATGGTATTTCTGCCAAAAACCATACAGCAATACCATACATATGTTATTTGTGACAAAACCATACAAGCAATACCATACAATATGGTATTTGTGCAAGAAACATACATATGGTATTTGTGCCAAGAAACCATACAGCAATACATACATATGGTATTTGTGCACAAAAACCATACATATGGTTTTGTGCCAAAAACATACAGCAATACCATACATATGGTATTTGGTGCCAAAAAAACCATACAGCAAAACCATAACAATATGTATTTGTGTCAAAAACCATATAGCAATACCATACATATGTATTTGTGGCCAAATACCACACGCACTGTGGTATTTCTGTATGGCTTTTTGGCACAAATACCATATGTATGGTATTGCTGTATGGTTTTTTGGCACAAATACCATATGTATGGTATTGTTGTATGTTTTTTTTTGGCACAAATACCATATGTATTGTATAGCTGTATGTTTTTTTTTTGCACAATACCATATGTATGGTATTGCTGTATATTTTTTTTTTTACACTTATACCATATGTATGGTATTGCTGTATGTTTTTTGGCACAAATACCACATGTATTGGAGCCTCTGTTACAATCGCCCCGTGTTACAATTATTGTCCCGGTTTCCCCTACCATCAGGGGCTGCGATTTCATGTGATGACGGTCAGGGGTGGGGGGGAGAACGGAGACCCCGGAATGGGAATTATTATAGACTCGAACGGAATAAGGCTTCCTAAATATTTGTATACCCAAAATTCGAAATAGAATGATCTATTTCACATAATTTATTATGCAGAAACTAATGACAATTTTAAGAATATAAGGTTGGAACAAATAAAACATATTCTACAAAATACGACCTGCAGACATAGTTAAATCGTTAAATCATTGTATCGTTGTTTGTCTGTGAGCGCGAAGCGCGAGCTAAAAATTTTGCTCTATAATAACATTAATCATTGTATTCACTAGCTGATAATCACTACTA
>CALNVZ010003428.1:32056314-32079282 GCA_940671915.1 Paracentrotus lividus
TGGTATTTGTGCCAAAAAACCATAGGAAAATCCTGTGGTATTTTGTATGGTACCGTTGCGTGGTACCACACGACATTTTTGTAAGGGCACTGCACGAATTTTCTACGAAATCCATCGTAGGGAGTTGCACGTCGATGGTACGGCGAGTTGTGACCGCCGCATAAGTGTCTGTGTGACTGTAGCATAAAGTTAACGTATACCTTTGCGTGCCGTTCAATCGTAACTAAACAAGGCGCGTCCATTATTGATGAGGGGAGACAAAGTGACGTTGGAAATACGGCTGAGCGGCCCTGAAATTTATACACCGCCGGGCAGCAACTATCAATAATTTGCTAACAAAAACTCGCATAAGAAGACACCCTGCAGTGGAATGGTATTGTCCGTTCGTTTGAGCAAACAACTCTGGAAGATGAAAGAAATTGACCAACTTGTTCAAAATGACAGGACTTTTTTTTTAGTGAATTAAAATTAATGTACCATCTCCGGAAAGCTGAGAATTCAAGCTTTTAATTGCTATGCGAACAATAAGCTATTATATAAATAGTGTACAATCTATCGCGCAATATACTGGATTATAGGTACGACAAATATTAAATTATCCCGAGTGCAGATTTGTTTCTCCGAGGCCGCAGGCCGAGGTGAAATAGATCTGCACGAGGGATAATTTAGTATTTGGAGTTCGTATAGTCCAGTAATGTTGCAAGATGGAGCGTTCACTATTAATTATAGTAAATACCCTTACAAAAATGTCGTGTGGTACCACGCAACGGTACCATACAAAATACCACAGGATTTTCTTATGTTTTTTTTGGCACAAATATAACCATAAACCACCCCAAAAAGTCCCATAAGGAAGTAATAACGCCAAAACATATGTGATTCTTGGTATTTGTGGCACAAAGTACGCAAAACCCAAAATACTCATAACTGACAGAAGTACCTATGAAGGTGCAAAATCATACGTTTTCGCTATGGTTTTTTTTTGGGACAAATCCCACAAATATACTCATACAAGTATAAAAAATACAGCCAAAATCCATAAAAGGTCTCTATGGGTTTTTGGCACAAATCCACACAAAATCGCATATCAGAAGTACCTAAGCGGCAAAAATACCATAGGGATTTCCTTATGGTGTTTTTGGCCAAAAACCACCAAAATACCATAACAGAATTACATTACAGCCAGAATACCATAGGAGTTTCTTATGGTTTTTGCACAATACCACACAAAAATACCATACAGAGACATACACATGCAAAATACATAGGATTTCCTATGGTTTTTGGCAAACAAATACCAACAAAATACCATACAGAAGTAGCATACAGCCAAAAGTATCATAGGATTTCTATGGTTTTTTTGGCACAAATACCACACAAAAAATATCACCATACAGAAAGAATGAGTACCATACAGCCAAAATACCATAAGGATGTTCCTTATGGTTTTTGGCACAAATACCACACAAAATACCATACAGAAATACCATACAGCCAAAATATACATAGGATTCCTATGGTTTTTTCCAACAACAATACCAGAAGTCTACGCAAAACCAGATAGCGCATTGGATTCTATGGTTTTTGGCACAAATACCACCAATACAACAATACAGATAGACAGCCCAAAATACCATAGGAAACCCTATGGTATTTCGCACATAATGACAACAAAAATACCAGGATTTCCATGATGTTTATTTTAGCACAAGTATACACAAAACAATAACATAGATACCATAATACGAAACTCCTAATAGCATATTATCCCAAAACTATAAGCACAGTATAATTATAGCATCACACTTACTCAGAATTGAATAAGTTAAGTTTACCGGAAGGACATCCGACAAACGCCGTAATTCAGGGATACATACGCGTTACGACAGGAATGATATAACGCATACCACAATTGGATACCGATACTCTCGGTATATATACATATTTAGCAAAATATTTTGCGGTCACAGTTAGTTATTTTTTCTATATCTCTTGATAATAATGCAAATGTCAAACTATCGCTCTTGATGTTACTGTTTTGTTGTTAGGGAATATATTATCTAAAATAAAAATATTATATGCAGGCAAGTTAGTTAATGAGTAAGCTTCACAAAATACTGATTTGTGCATACAAAAACATTGTATGCAAATGAGCTTATTACCATAGTACAACGAGTACCATCAGGAATACCATACGACTACCAAACTTCAGCAGTAAATGCTGCCATAAATCCACTTGACTAATGCCCGTTGGTTTCATCCTGTTGGATGTTGTGTCTTAAATCAGTTCGTCAAATACCATTTGGTCTAATTAATCCCATTTCGTCTCATATCAATTTCTTCTACTGCTATGTCATGTAAAGTTAACGTATACCATGTGTGGCATTGAATCGTAATTAATTAACAAGCGCGTCCTATATTATCATAAGAGGCACGCATACGAACAAAGTAACGTTGAAAATGATCGGACTGAGAAGCGCAGAAATCTAGTACAGCTGACTGCAGTAATAACAAAAATTCGCGTAAGAAGATCCTACATTCGAATGGTATCGCCCGTCGGGTGAGGAGCAAATAGCTGCGTGGACTGGTGAAAGAAATTTATGAACTTTTCTCTTGTGGTTTAATTAGTAGATCTTCAGACCAGATGGAGGAAAAAGACATTTTGGAAGCCATAACATGCTTGTGCTGAAGTTGTAATCAGAACCTGTATTTTACAATAGATTGATGCTCCAAATCAAGAGATCTCGCCAAGACGCCGAGTTTAGCATTATTTCTTCTTAATGTGCGATATGCAGTGATTTGCTAACATTACCAATGAGTCGAGAAAAATCTCTTTATAATAGTTCAAGTGACAGGACTTTTTTTTTAACCAATTGACATAGATATACCATTAATGGAAAGCTGAGAATTCAACTTTTAAAAACCGTGTGAATCATTAAAGTGTATTATATAGTTTATGGCGTATGAGGAGCAAGACTTTGAAGCGCATGAGCTGTTCTGGCTCAAAATTGCCATATTGTACAGCAATATGTTCTGACCAGGCTTCGAATTGTATGTTTCAAGTGACAGGACTTTTTTTCCCTTTGCAATAAGTTAACCCTATTCTGAAAATTCAGACTGTGAACGTACTCAATCAAACTGATCATTTCTTTGAAAGGGTAGTTTCGTCGCACATAAAGAAAATAAAGTGAAAAACTTGTCCAAAAAGAAAAGTAAATGGGGAACGTTTCGCTTGAGTAGAATGTAGCGCCCTCTATCTCTTAAGTTTACAACTAGAATTTGATTGAATCATGTCGACTTGGTCAAACACCACTTATCAATTCCTGTAAGACTATCCCTTTAGAAAGAAAAATATCATCTGATAATACTACGCAACGGTAGGTTGGCGGCGTCCCGGGTGGAGGGGAAGATGAGCACCCAAATCGATTTTTGTTTTTTGGGGGATCGTCCACCCCTCGATTTTTAAAGCTTAACCAAAAATATATGTACATATAATAGAGAAGGCAAGGGCACGTGTGGTAAAATGAACCAAGTTCTCAGGTAATCAAGCAAAATTTCCGGCTCGCGCTCGCTTGAGCTTGCAAACAAAAACCAGGCAATAATTAAACTAATATCTTTTCTTCAGGTCCTATATTCATCTTTATTCTCTTATTTGTTCAAAACGCTTTATTTTTTTACTTGGAATTATGTGGGAGGTAGTCATTCTATTGTGAATTTTGGATATTAGCCTATATTATTTGTTCTTTTGGGGTGCTTTATTTATTTCCGACTATGTGTATAATTATTCTTCTCCAAATTTGGCTCATCAGGGAGCGTGTCCCTTGATTTTCAAGCTTTACTTTTTGTTTTATTTTTCTAAATAATTTGGATAAATTTTGTATTTGCCCGCTTGTCCAATGTGATAAGGATTAGGTATTCAGATGATTACAAACTATATATATATATCTATATTAATATATAGTATTTTGTAAAACGTTGATTAATGAGATTTACTCAGCTCTCTTCGGAATTGTATTTTTATAGTGATATCAGCTATGAATACAATGATTATGTTATTAAAGCAAGTTTTTAGCTGCGCTTCGCGCCACAAACAAATAAATACAATGATTAACGATTTAAATGTCTTCAGGTCGTATTTTGTGGAATATGTTTTATTTTTCATTTATATTATAAATTGTCATTAGTTTTGCATAATAAATTATGTGAAAATATACTATTCTAATTCGAATTTTGCGGTATACAGAATTTAAGGAGCTTATATCCGTTAGAGTTATAATTAGACCTCAGTATTAACCGGGGTCTTCCGTTCTCCCTACTACCCTGAGCTCATCAATACATATGCACGCAGCCCCTGATGGTAGGGAGACCGGGCAATATATTGTAACACGGGGCGATTGTAACAGAGGCTCCAATTCATGTGGTATTTGTGCCAACATGTGGTATTTTGTGCCAAAACATACCAGCAAATACATATGGTATATATATATGTAAAAAAAAAATACAGCAACTAAATACATATTGGTATTTTGCAAAAAAACAAAACCATACAGCAATACCATACATATGAGGTGTTGTGCCAAAAAAAAAACCATAAGCAATACATACATTAGGGTATTTGTGCCAAAAAGAAACATCAGCACATAAATACATAATGGTATTTGGTGCCAAAACCATACAGCAACTACATACATATGGTATTAGTGCCAAAAGCCATACAGAAATACCATACTAGGTATTGTCCAAAAACCATACAGTATCATAATACATATGGTATTCTTCTGCAAAAAACATACAGAAACATACATAATGGGATTTGTGGCCGAAAAAGGCCATATCAGACAAGTACAGAGTACATATTGGTATTTGTGCCAGAAGCCATACAGAAATACATACATATGGTATTGTGTGCCAAGAAACATAACAGCAATACCATACATATGGTATTTCTGCCAAAAAACATACAGAAATACATACATATGGTATTTGTTGCAAAAACATACAGCAATATCCATACATATGTTAGTTTGTGCCAAAAACTAACAATACCATATAATAACTATTACATATGGTATTTGTGCCAAAAACCATACAGCAATACCATACATATGGTATTTGTGCCAAAAAAACCATACAGCAAAACCATACATATGGTATTTGTGTCAAAAACCATATAGCAATACCATACATATGGTATTTGTGCCAAATACCACAGCACTGCTGTATGGTATTCTTATGGTACCCTTTTCCTGTGTGGTATTTCCTTATGGTACTTCTATGGTATTTTATTGTACCATAGAAATACCATAGGAATACCACAGGACATTCAGAAATACCATATGAATACCACAGGACATTCAGAAATACCATAGGAATACCACAGGACATTTTTGTAAGGGTAGACCCCTAGATCTTTGACCTTATCTGGTTTTATCTTTACCAAATTTTTTGTGCAAATTTAGCTATTGTGACGTATTTTGTTGCTCCGCGTATCCATTGTTATAAGCTGTCGTGCGCAACATTTTACTGTTATTACGCGCTCGCGCAACAAGGAAATCGATAGAATCGATACTCTCCCCATTCATTTAACACGGGCTTTACCCTACAAAAACCGAAAGTTATATTGTACATATGTACAATATAACTTTTTGAAGGTAGGTCGCGTGGTACTGATCTATCCAATGACGACGCGTATTTTTCTACCACTATTTACTATAATAGAATAATGCGGCATCAAGGATCAAAAATATGCACCGCATGAGCTATTTTGAGAGCACTGAAATATATATTGTACAGGAATTTGATCTGACTCGCTTTCGAATTGACAAAAGTGACAGGACTTTTTCTTTCCTTTGCAATACGTTATTCATATTTTTGAAAAATTCAGACTCTTAGCGTACTTCTTCAGAGCGAACATTTCTTTGAAAAGGTAGTTGCTCGTCAATAGTGCGGTACGGTATGTCACGAAAACATCTCCCGTGCAATATTAACGCCAAAATTTATTTTGGGGCATTTTTGGGTCCATTAGGGTCCAAGGTATCAGAAATCGAAGGGGGTCAAATTTTCAGACCCCTCCTTAACTCCCTGGGGGCCCTTTAGGGGGCGCCATATTGACCCAATAGGAAAATTGGGTGCATTCCTCCTCAAATCAATTTTAAAACATTATTTTTCATCTAAAGTTACCAGATATGTCGTATTAGTTCATTTTCAGTCGCATTCCATCTTAAAAGTTGAATTTTTCTTCCCATAAGAGGCCAACTTTGTGAAGAAATAAACCAAAAAAAACATTTAAAAAATGAAAATGTTAAGAAATTCGTCTATTTTCATTAATTCTGGCCAAACTTTAGAAATGATACGGTATTATTTAGTATCATACAGTTGAAGAGTTGCAGTTCACATATCACACATCATCAAAACAGCCATTTTTAGCTAGTTTAATGTAAAATATGCCCTAATTACATGAATTATCCCTAAAAATCTTACGCGAACACCAGATGGCGCCAAACAGCATTAAAAATAAATAATTGAAAAATCCTCTCATATATCATGTTCTGGGCACTCTAATGGCATGAATCGATCAGAAACAAGATAAATTTGATATATAATACTTTTCACATGGTTATAGACAATATCATGCATTCTCGTTCGTTACATTCACATTGACCCCCTACATTTATTGAAGCTAAGCAATGCTCTTCATTTGTCCCAGAGCATCAGATTGCGATGGAATTTTGCATGCACCTCATAGGAGATCTCGCCATAATATTCCAATAGAGCAGTAAATTATTTGTTTCATTTGTTTTGTTTGTTAAAAGAGTGTTTTGTTTTTGCATGATATTGCGATTATTGGTTATTATCGAAGAATTAAAAGTTTAAACATTAAAAGCCTAAATTTTATGACAAGAAATAATGATCTGAAATGGCTATATTGGGTATTATCATATAGACCATTATCCATGTCTACGTCTATTTCTATTCCTATTCTTGTGTCTTTCGATGTTTCACGAATTTCATCTGTACCTTTTGTTTATAATTATTCTTCAGTGTTATATTGCTTAGGATTTTTAGGACATATTTCATAATTTTATCCGGTGTCATTATAAATCAAGAGACAATACTCGACACTAGAGAGCATGCATCCACATTATAATTATGTAAAAGAAGCATAAAGCTCACAATGTTTATCAAGTCGATCTTCATCTTCACCATCAACGAAGGAAAAAGTTGCTTCATATTATACTCCTCATCAAGGGCGACGATTTCATGTCACGACTAGGGGGGGGGGGGTGGAACGGAAATCCCGGAAAGGGCATTGATAATACACTTAAGCGTAAAAAAGCGTCCCAAAGATTATATTTGTATATCCAAAAATTCGAAATAGAATGACCTACTTCGCACATTATGCAGAAACTTATGACAATTTAAAGAATAAAGCGTAGAAAAAAAAAGTATATTCTATGGATACATATAGCGACTTGAGGTAAGAGCATTTCATCTAATCATTCACTGTTAAAAATTGCTGTAGCTTTTTACAGTAAATTACTGGCAACTCTGTTGCACGGTAATTTACTGTAATTGTCTCTTAAAGTAATCTACTTTCAATGGTAAATTAATATAAATTCCCACTAGATACAGGAAACTACCATCAAATATACTGTTATTTACTGTGCAACAAAGTTGCCAGTAATTTACTGTAAAAGCTACAGCAATTTTTAACAGTGTTGTCTTATGTTTTGTTTGCGAATTTGTGCCCTATAATAACATTTAGCATTGTATTTGACATACATTTTGCCTCTTCCCTAGCTTCATTAGCTGATCACTTGACAAAACTGTTAACCTTTAAAAATCGACGGGGGGGGGGGGGGGGGGGGGGATCCCAAGAAAAAAAAATCGAGGGGACACGTCCCCGTCCCCCGGGATCGCCGCCAATGCTCCCCAAGGCTTCCAAGTTATACCTCTTTCAAGGTATAGCACATGGTCAAGGGGAGCTAAGGGGCATGACTTTTAGGGTGCGTGCGCACAAGATGATAATCATGATTACTAATCAAGTTCTTGTCCCACTGCTCGAGTGTCCAAAAATGGAATGGCTGGTCTGTCATCAGAGATTGGTGTCTGCCTAGCATATCGATAAAAGAATCGATGTCTTTCTCTCTTTCTCAATGGCCACTTTTTGATCATAAATTATGCTTTAAAAAAAAAAACACGTATGAAGTTTTTTCTCCTAGTACTTGTGTAATTTATGTTTAAATCAAAGTATCATTTTACAGTATATTCAGTTTTTGTTCTGAAGAACATGTATAATTTTGTCATTTTAATTTGTACAAAATGATTTCTGAGCTAAGAGAAAAATGTACACTGTATTTAGTTTGTTGTTATGAAGAATGTTTAATTTTGTCATTTATGATCTGTACAATATGTTCTTGATTTGAGAGAAAAATAAAAATATTATTACAAAACAAAAAAATGTCCACTTCCCTTTATTTTTGTTTCTTTTCTTTTCTTTACAGACAAGGGAAACGAGAAAAAGATATAGTCAAGTGGGTAATTAACAGGAAAAAAATATGTAAAGGCTTCCTTCGACTATAATATATAATTTTAATGGCGCTGACTGGGAATTCCAAAAAGGCATTGGTCAATCAATGCCTGTTTATAATGATGATGATGCAATTCTATGCTTCAACGAGGCGAGCGTCGGTCGGGTGGGTGTGCACTAGCTGCGTGCCCGTGCACCCCTCCTCCCGCCCCCCCCCCCCCGGCACAGATGTTCCGCCCCTGCCAAGGCAAAATAACAAAAGCACACCCACAAAACAGCTAGATTAAGTGACCTAACACATGGGCTGCGAAGACGGGGATGGGCTGGGGAACTTCATGACGTTTAATCGAAGAATTATAGTGTTCTAGAATAGACGGTTCCAACTGTTAATTTTTAAACGCCCCAAAACTTGATCAGTATGTAACTACAGATACGAAAGTGGAATTTTAACTGTGGGGTGTATTCGGTCTTCGGTGATAAATAACAGGATAAAGCTCGATTCTTGTTTCTTTGTTTTACAGGGTTTATATTTAGGCATATAGGTCCGGTTTACAAAGAGGCTTCCTCTTACTTTGTGCTTGGTACTGTATCTATTATGTCCAATGTACACATTTCCATAAATAGTCTTCTCTTATTTAAGTTCCTCCTTTTTTCTTTATTGTTTCTATCAGTTTATTATTTTTATTATGTTGTTGAACATTTTTTTTGTAATTGTTGATACGATGTTTTTGATGACCTGTACTTTGATTTGTTTTTAATGAATAAAACACTTAAATATTAAAAAAATAAAGAGGTAAAATGTATGTCAAAAAAAAAAAAAAAAAAAAAAAAAAAAAAAATTTAAACGCCCCTAGTAAATACACAAGGTATATCATAGCCTTTAGATACGGGACAGTATTTCATCTAAGGCGTAAGTGGGTCAAATTGACTTTCGCACCAATTTACTCACAACTAGCCTGAATTTATAAATAAGACAGAGTTTTTTTGCTTGGGGTTTAAATCACGTAATGAAAAATACGCTCATTGAAACGTAAGAACACCCGCCATCCCCTCCCTATTTCGTTTGTTCCAAGTTGGTATGACCTGCTCTTCTGATGGATTTGTTTTTAGAAGTCATTTCATACGTGCTGGTGGAACGAAAGTTTAGATTAAAATGGGTCGCGTTTGAAGTATGGATTGCTTCATTTCTGAGATGGGGTTCCCTTGACTGCCCTTAAACTGTTTTATCTTTTTATGAATTTATTATGTCATTTATGATGTACAAATTGGTAATTACGTTGACTTCCTTTATTAAATGCAAATATGTTCCTATGAAGCTCAAAATTTTCGCTCGCGCTTCGCCCTCATATTTTTTTATTTTTAAAGCATTTGCAGGAGCACAACAAGAAGAAAAAACTACCGTTTAATTCAATTATATAAATATGTACAACTTGGTGCATGCAGCTATATTTTAGGCATGACAGGTAACCAACCCCATCCCTATTCGCTTAGGATACCCTTCCCTCTATATCTTTACAATATAATAAGTGCTTCTTACAATGTTATATATTGTTTCTGTTTAATACAAGAGCTCAAAATTTGCCATGTATTCCTGCTAATATCGGGACGGCTAGCTGGACAAAGAGAGATTTTCCAATTAAAGCAAATAATATTAATCATGTTAATATGTAGCCTTATTCATTTTCCCTGTCATTACGATAAGCACAAAATACGTAGTTTTTCCTTTTCTCTATCTGCTTTTTTTTTTTTTTTTTTTTTTTTTTTTTTTTTCGTAACTCGGAAAATGTATCATCTTAATTTATTATCTTTTTTTATGTAGATAAAGATTATGTTACATGTTCAAGCGTTGGTAAACTATAATATCACAGCTTCATTTAGTTTTATCGTTACTACTTTTATTTTATGCAGGTTGGCAGTGGGCAGGAAAAATTTTGTAAAGAAGAAGACAAAATAAAAACTTTCAATTTGTTATTTTTAGTGGGCTCTGTACTGTGTGGGTGGTAAAACCATTCTTAACAAAAGAAAAGGCACAATTTTCGTAAACTTGTTTGTTAAAGTATTACATTTCGATATGTTTTTTATTTTGAACTATTAATGCCTTTATAGTGTCCAAAAGTTGATATTTAAGATAATTGGTTGAAAAACTATCAAGATGTGTTAGCGCCATCTGTTGTTGAGCGATCACAGTATATCTCATTTTAAAGACAAATTTGGGTTAGAATTTTACTTTTAAACGGTAAAAAAAGGCCATCTGAATTGTATGTGATGTTGATTCCTTATTTATTCCATTATATAATACAATTTCAACCCATTATTCTGACATTCTTGTACAAAAGAAAGAGAAAAACGCCACATTTGTTTAGATTTTATATTTTCACCCTTTATTTTCACCATTCTTTTGCCAATTTGGCCTCCTAAACAGGAAGGGGATATATTTCCATTATGTTTGATTATGTAGTATGAATTCCTCTCTCATCTTTGACAACTTTGCCCTAAAATTGGTGAAAACAATTTGATTTAGGGAGGAAGACACTTAATTTACCTATTGGGCCAATATGGCGCCCCCAAATGACTCCCCAGGAAGTGAAGGAGGGGTCTGAAAATTTGACCCCCGACGGTTTTTGCTTAGTATGACCCTATAGAAGCCAGAACAATTGAAAAATCAATTTTGGCAGTCATATTGCACGGGATGACATAACAAACCGCAATATCACAATAAAGAAAATAAAGTGAAAAACCGTGCAAAAATCTATGGACGCGTTAGCTTTGAGTAGAATGGTAGCGCCCTCTATCCATTAAGTTTACAACTAGAATTGATAAGAGCAAGGATGTACAAGGCTTGTACCTCCTTGATATGAGTAGTCAGGTGACTGAATATATGTACTGGTATCCTATAGATGAAGTAAAACCTGAGTGTCCTTGATGTACATGTAGCATACATATATGAAAAACTCTTTCAGCAATATAATGATACGTTATGTCCTTTAAGAATCATAACATTGCAGAAGAAGCTGACACGACTATTATTGAAAAGAGCGGGCCTATTTCCACATTATTCAGCCCTTCGGGTGATTGGTGAGTTTGGTATTGATCAAAACGAATTAATTGTTTTATGAAATAAACGATTCTATATCATTGTTGATGTTTTCAGAATATCATGATTATGACCGAAGGCTGATTTTCCTCTGCGGTTGTGCTTACTTATCTACATAATAATACAGGCATATATTTTGGTAAACACATGAGAAATAGAAAGTGAAAGGGATGAAGGATATTTTTTAAATTTGCATTAACTGGCGGAATATCGAGGGCGGAATAGCCGAGGACTGCCGGTTGCCGCCCCAAACATTTTCAACCCCAAAAATTTATGTTCTCTTTTCGTTTTATACCAAAAATGATTTTTTTTTTTTTTTTTTTTTTTTTTTTTTTTTTTTTTTTTTTTTTTTTTTTTTAAATAATATTATGACAGTGACTGTTGAAACAGTTGTAATTTTCTTGAACGTCTATGAATATAGGGTACATGCAGGTAATATGGGCCCCCTAAGCTCATTTGCCTAATTTGCATAAAATTACCAAATGGCACACAGTCTAATCTTTGTTTATATGAGTCAATAACTACTGCTCTAACTTTTATTGTGAAGAAAAACAATTATCACCAACCCCCCTGTCTGCAATATTCAAATTTTTACGTCATTACCAAAGTGCCCATATTACCTGCATGTGCAGGTAATATGTGCAAATGTATCTAATGTATGTTTTAAAAACTACAATGACTCTACCATGTCTGGAATTTGCTTAAAATGTTGAAAATCATTAACTTTAAGATATCATTTGGAATGATAAGACCCTTCAGTGAATACTTTGACTATATATTTCATTGTTTTGTATTTTGTTTATTATTTCTTTTTTTAAATATTATTTAAATATCATTTTCATTATACAAGTCAATATAGGCCTACAATAAGTTATTTATATTAATTATATATTGTGAATATACCCCAAAAATATCGTAGCAAAGAGATTGATGCCTCATCCCAATACTAAGTACCAGAATCATTTCCGCCATTTTGGATGGCCCATATTACCTGCACTAATGTTGCTGTTTCAGGCAAGCATTCAATGCCACATTGCACCCCTTCACTACAACAAATTGACCTGTACACGCTACTATGATCAAAATGAAACTATAAGCTTACTAAATATACAAAACAATTGAGGTTACCCCCTCAAACACTCTTTCACCATCACATTCTGTGAAATATCAAATTTTACATCAGGGTAAAAAAATGACGTATGTTTTACGTACCTTGTTGGTTTTCAGCAATTTTCTCAGAGAAATTTCGGCATCAGATTCTCTCACAACGATATATTTTCGTATACAGTTCATATGAACAGCATTATGGTGCTCACACCGGTCACCGGTCACCGGTCGACGGTCACGACATGATTTGCTTCAGGTGACCCATATTACCTGCTGGCCCATATTACCTGCATGTACCCTATTTATGCAAATCTACCCTCAGGTTGTTGCTATTAGCAACTGCCATCCACCACATTTTAGACAGCACACATGCTTCAAGCCTCGTGAAGTTAGAAAGCAATGTTTGTTTTTTCACCTTCTGAGTAAATTTGGTCATTTTTACAAATGTTTTATTATCTCAGAGGAGATCATAAATTAAGTTGGCCAGTTTTTGATTATAACAAACAGTTCTACCAAGCTACAAAACAAGGTTAGATATATGGCATGTTGTTGTCCCTCTTTTGAGCTGTAAGTTTA
The DNA here is from genome assembly GCA_940671915.1 of Paracentrotus lividus. NCBI lineage: Eukaryota > Metazoa > Echinodermata > Echinoidea > Camarodonta > Echinidae > Paracentrotus > Paracentrotus lividus. The sequence continues at coordinate 32,069,622 of CALNVZ010003428.1, forward strand.
CACATGTCAAATGGGCCTCTGGGGTTAGTTGGAACATTTTGAACGGGGTTAGTTGGAACATGTACTAAGTAAATAGGTTTCAGCTGAATGAAAATAATAAAAATAATATAATTCAACGAAGTGTTCCGAAATATTCCTATACATGTAGGCCTATATTATTGCACATTGGACAATTTTATTTTGGTTTAAACAAAATATAATGCAGAATGCTACTTCACAGGACTTCAGAATATCTGTATGTGAGTGGATGATATCAAGTGTAATAGAACATGAAGTTAACAAAAAAAAAATTGAACACCAATATTTAATATCTTAATTGGAATCAATAAAGCAAGTTAGCTGAACCCATGCAATAATGTTGCAGGTATTTTAAATATAATTTTATATAATGCACAATGTTTCAACTTACCCCATACCTTGTTCCAACTATAACCCCGTGTCTGGGGTTAGTTGGAACACTTGACATGGTCTTGTTGAAGATGGATTTTTTCCGGAAAAGTTCAAGTTCAAGAATTTTATGGGGTACATGTGTAGCATACTATATACACTCAAGCTGATTGTTTATTGTTTCTTGAAATAAATCCGCTTTTGTTTTACGGCCATTTTTGTGAAAAATGTTCCATATAACCCCGCTCTCCCCTATATTACCTGTGTTATCAATAATCATCATAGTTTATCTAATAGCTGTTCTCTCTCTCTCTCTCTCTCTCTCTCTCTCTCTCTCTCTCTTTGCAGCCAACCAACACTTATATTGATAATATCTGGATCAAATTCTGTGCGAAGCTATAAATCTTTGGCCATAATAATGGCGGGAATCAACACCCTTCAGGACCCATTCAAGCGGTGTCTACTAATAATACTTTTTTTGTGCCCTTGCGTTTTTGGAGATTTTACATTGTGTGAACAAAATTGCACATGTCATGCTAGCCCCGGGACGCCGCCACGAAGTGTGCGGGCTAGTCGTAGATGTCATGCATATACATACGTACATGACGAATATTCTGAATTAGAAGGACACTGTACCTGTCCAAGATTCGGGATTGTTCCAGAAAGTATTCTTCAGAATGTTTTGGATCTGAAGCTAGTTTTCTCTGAACTGGTCATCCTCACAAGGGGAACCATCCAGAAATTCCAGCAGATACGGAGTTTGGACATATTTGGTTTGCTATTCGTTCAACCTGGTGGGTTTCAAGGACTGGAAACACTTTGCACGCTAGTCTTACACAATGATTTCATGCATGTCCTAGAAACGGCTATGTTCTCTGATCTTGGTAATTTGACTAATCTGACTGTTGTGGGCACAACTAAAAAGATCCTCGCTCTAGAAAACGGTACCTTTGTTGGTTTGACCAAGTTGGAGTATCTTGATCTCAAAGGCAATGCCATTACCGGAATTGCTGAAGAACATTTCCGTGATCTTCAGAACCTACATACCCTAGATCTGTCTCATAACAACCTGAGTCAGATTAAAGCTAATACTTTCATGAATTCACCTTTGTTGACTCAGCTCATTCTTTCTAACAATCAGATTACAGAAATTGATCGGTGTGCCTTTACTGGTCTGACGCAATTGCAAAAACTTCTTTTGGATGATAATTGGCTCAAGGGAATGCCTCAACCAATACTTACAGCATGTACAGGGAGGCCAATTTTTGGACGGCTGCCAAATGATTTCAAGCCTAGTCTTGATCTTAAAAACAACCCCCTGCGATGTGACTGTCACCTGAACTGGACCTCTAATTGCGTGCCGCGAACGTTTCACTTCGAAGGGTCATGTCCCAACAATAAATCCATTGAGATAGTTTACCAAAATTGTCGTCTACAGTCACATAAGTGCCCACCAAATAACTCAGCTGTGTCAATTTCGCAATGGAAGCAACTGAATCTGACATGCCCCTTGGCTGGGGCATCCTGGACGACTCCCAAAGGACGTCACTTCCAGGAACATGGGGATTGTGACGATCTGTTCTGCCTCACCAATAGCGACTCATTGGTTCAAGTTTGGATGACATTCTCTGATATATCTGGAAATTACACTTGCCGTTCTTCAGATGGCAGTCAGGAATATATCTATCCCGTTTCTGTCAAGCGGCCTTCTATAGCGATGGTTTCTGGTATTGCAGCAGGTGGATTATTGGTTGTGGTTATCATGTCCATAGTAATTGGATGCAAACTACGCCCCAAACCACGTACAGTGCCAATAGACACACATCATGCAATAGACGAACCTCAAATGGATCAGTCTTTAGAAGAAGACGACATCAGCGCAGATGGAGATACGGACTCCTTACTGAGAACGGATAATAATATAGTAGCTGCAAATTTCATCGGATTTCAAAAAGACTCATTGAGTGAAAAGAGTTATATCTTGAAAAGTAATTCTCTGTGAAAGGTACCGGTATTTCTTAATATATGTTCTTATAAATGTTACTAAATTCAAATTTGGAAATTAGACGGGCGCAGAATGCAATTTTATCAGTAGTTCTCACCATAAGTTTTTGAAAATGTTGCTGAATTGAAATTTGTAAATAGACATGAAATAGGGGCATATAGTACGGCAAATGTGAATGAAAAAGAGCCGGCGAAAAGGCAATTTATTAATCATTTTATTAACATTTTATATAATGCATATAAAGATGAAGGGTAAATTTTTTAATCTTTATCCGTGTAAAAGAAATTATACTTTTCAGACTCAAATTGACCGAGACAGCAGAGTCGTCAACCTATTGATCAAGAATCCGAATCAATCGGAGCCTTTGACCTAGATTCTAGGTCCATTGGGGCCATACACTTTCCAGTTCAATTTGACCAGGAGAGAAAAGTCAGCGCAACCTATAATAATAATGATAGTTGCGATTTTGTTTAGCGCCGAATAATATGATACAATTTCATTTCTATAAGCGCTTTGTAGTTATTATTACCCTGGTCATCGGATGCTTAGATGTCATTATGACAACCACTCCCAAAGGAATCATTTTGAATCATGGCAGCCTTTAAGATGCACTCGTTCCATTCCTGCCGGATACCCATTTTGCACCTGATTGTGAGGAGAATCATGTAGACAAAATACCCATGCTCGAGGACGTTAGTGCCATATATGGGGAATTGAACCACGGTCCTTGCTTTGTCAGTCAAGTGATACGACCAATAGACTATGACACTTCTACTATAGTGACAGGAATCTGAATCGATCGGAGCTTTTGACTCGGAATATGCTTTCCTTGAGTGCCATTTAGCTTGGATCCGGAATCCTCGTTTTTTAAAGCGAGAATCGGAATCAGAATCAGAATCGATCTGAGCTTTTGACTCGGAATACGCTTTCCTTGAGTGCCATTTAGCTTGGATCCGGAATCCTGCTCGTTTTTTTACCCGGAATCTGGGGTCAAACTCCTCTAATTTCTTTTTTTTTTCTATGTAAAAATGATTATAATGTTGTGTTTTTTAATCAAAATGTATTAAATGAAAAGAATGAAAATCGATTCTCTAAATTCCCTCTACCTACTTTTTAGCTGCTGAGGAGACCCTTACTCTTTTTATCTTTGCAGTAAGATTAGGAATTTTCTATATAATAATAATAATAATAATAATAATGATAATAATAATAATAATAATAATAATAATGTTAATCCTAATGAAATTAACAAAATAGAAGGGCGGAAAGTGGTAAATCACTCTCTATGGGGCCGAGGAGTGACCTCTTTCCTAGTCCTCTACCTGCCCTTTTGCACCCTTTTCCACCAATTTTGCTCTTTGCAGTATTTGCAGAATCAAGTCACATAGACAAAACTATTGGTTGGATGAAACGTAATTCTGATTAATAAACCGATATAGCATTTGAATCAGTGACTTAATAATTGAAAGGATAAACTTTTTGTTCTAATTTTTCCGAGTCGTATTTTCAACATGAATGTGGTTTGACTCTGGGTATGATGGCTGAAATGAATCAATAAATTGTTTATATATACATGTATAATATAATACGAAGTAAATGTATCAAGTTCAGAAAAGTGCTCCAACCGAGGGCCTCCACCAAATCCAACTAGCTTCAGTGTCCTGATGAGCCGCCCGTGGTCGAGGCGCGAAACCATTGGTAGACCAGAGATGAGGAAAATTAATATATATATATATATAAATATATGTATATTTAAATATATAAATATTTTTTATGTTTTAATTTTTATTTTTGCCTTTTCGGTTACGTTTTGGTTTTGTATGTTCGTGTTTATATACATATATATATATATATATATATATATATATATATATATATGTAATAATAATAATAATGTATTTGTACAGCGCATTTTCCATTATAACGTTCAAATGCTCTTTGTACATAATTTCACTTTTTTTACTTTACACTTAATTACAATTACAATTATAATACTTATAACACTAAGTAATACGTAACACATATTAGGGTGTACATAATACATGATATGTATATTTAAATATATAAATATTTTTTATCATTTTTATAATTGTTTTTTATTTTTATTTTTGCCTTTTTGGGTTACGTTTTGGTTTTGTATGTTCATGTTATATATATATACTATATATTTAAGTTAAGTATTATTCAGACGCATTGGTAAGCAGAATCTTTTTTATTAATTTTTGTTGGAGCTACTTACAACTTTCGTGTTGTGACCCGCGTCACGCGATATTTTTTTATATATTTTTTTTTTTTACGTTACTACACTTTACTGTATTTTTCATAAAAAGTACTTGTCCCATTTATACTAACTTTTCTGAACTTTAGTCTGAGGCATTAGGTAATAATAAGCCAAACTTTTATCACCACTTGTAGACTTTTATTTCAAGTCAACCGCCGTCTGAAACCGTTAACGTGACCCGCGTGACAAACAAAAGTATATTAAAAAAATGAAACTCGCCCCAAAATTGTCAGCTGTTACCTATAAAAAGATATCAACGATGCATTTTATTTCTTGCTACTACCGCACTGTAAATAAAATCAGATTTACACCATTTTATTGTAAAACTAGCTACTCGGGAACCAACCCCCCCCCCCCCCCCTTATATAAGTATTTGAAGTTGCAAATTTCACATCACGGTGTCTACATGGAATGGCTGTTTTAGGTTAATATTTTTCAAGAACAAATAATTTCTGTTGTTGTTTTTTTTATAGATCATTGGTCTAAACATGTATTTTATTGTACATACAGCTTTTTTTTTTAAAGAACTTAGCAATTATAAATATTTTATATTTATCCGAATATAATATTTTTTAATCATGTAAATAATGAGACCAGTATTTTAACTTCCATGCAGGCTTTCTTTGTATACATTGATCATATTGATTATGACGCTTGTTTCGTGAATTATATATTAGTATTATGTTAATAAATTAATCTTAATCATAATATACACTGTTCGTCATTAAGGTAGAATATTTGTTTTCTAGCTCCAGCGACACTAGCTTTATTTTCTTGAATGTGTTCGTCACCACTTTCAATCTTCGGGATCCGGGCTATATTTTGGAGTTCCCTCAACCCCTCTCGGGGATTTTCCTTCCAAAAAAACTGTCACCCCCAAGATGGTAATTTTTGTCATTTTTTTTTCCTTATTATTTTTGGGGCCCCTTTTTGTTTACGCGACCAGTGGCGTATCTAGGGGGGCAAGGGGGGCACGTGCCCGGGCGGAGCTTCAGGGGGGCGCAAAAAAAGGAAAAGGAAAAGAAAAGAAAAAAGAAGAAAAAGAAAGGAAAAAAGAAGAAAAAGAAAAAGAAGAAGAAGAAGAAAAAGGAGATCGGTGATCCACAGTGGAAACTGGGGCCATGTTTCCTCCCATTTCAAATTTTGCCCCCCCCCCCCTACATAGGACCACTAAGTTTAACTTTTTGGCGCCCCAAAGTTTTTAGTCAATTTCTAGGTTTAGTACCTTCTTGGTTTCGGGTAAATTTTGCGCCCCCTGTATAGGCCTATATTGAAGATCAAATCGGCGCCCTTAACTTCAATTTAGCGTCCCTCTATAAAGGTTGAGATAAGTTATATGCCCTATTAATTAAATTTTAAGACCGATTTGACATCCCCTGAATTTCGATTTAATTTGGAGCCCCCTTTAAGTAGTTTAAGATCAATATGGCGCCTCAAATTTTTAGATCAATCCCCCCCCCCCACCCTTCGCTTCGGATAAATACATCAAGGTCCCTCTAAGTAAAAGGATATTTTTTATTGTCCGTGCTTTTTCTAGCTGCCTTTCCTTCCTTTTATAGTCCTTAACGCTCTTCATTGTCAATTGTCTTTGTTTCCATATTTTATGACCATTCGGTATTAAGACCTGCATGTTCCAAAGTTTATTTAAGTTTGAGTTCTCTAGAATTTTTCGCTCGCGCTTCGCGCTCGCATTGTATTACAGGTTTTAAAATCATTCGAGGAGGACCCCCCCCAAAAAAAAAAAAAGTTTAGAATTATCATTTTCCTACTAAAAAGAATCCGATGCATACACCTCCCATAACAACTTGTGCAATAGGCCTTTTGACACCCCGAAGGTAAGGCATTTTTTATTGTACCTTTATTGATAACGAAATCTGTATTCATGATTCTTAAATGCAAGATTCGAGTGGTTCAAGAACTCAAAATTTTCCGCTCGCGCTTCGCGCTCGCATTAAATCAAAATGTTTGTAGAGGAAATAAAAAATTGGAACTACGTGTATGTATGGACAGCAGATCATCCCCAGATCTGGGTAAATGTACAGTCTGTGTCAAATAAAATGGTACAGTTGGAAAACATTTTTTTATAGTGTGAAGGTTAATATCAACGTGGTATTGTTTGTTATTTTCATGAAGCAGGAATATCACTCTTTCTTCTGCAATTTTTTTCATCACATTTGGTGCAGTATTTTTTGAGATATGACTAATTTTCTACAATCAAGAAAAATCCATTTTTCGCACGCCGTCCCATGCCTTTGTGTACGATTTCGCATAATAACCGTGAATTCAGCGCTCCAGAACAATAGAAGTGCGTAATTTCGATTTGTTCCTCGTCGCACAAAACTTAGCATAACTTTTGTTTTACGAAAGCAAATTATACAGGACAAAGCGCATCAGCAAGAAAAATCTTTTGGCTTTAATTTGGTACCACAAACACACATTATATGAAAATATTTCACACCTAAATGATTTTTTCCCCGACTGTACCATTTTTTTTTGACACAGACTGTATATATGACACTGGTACAATAAACTAAAACAAATTGTTGAGCAGAACTGGAGTAGACCGGGGGGGGGGGCGCAAAGTCAACATTTGCCCCGGGCGCACTTGACCCTAGATACGCCACTGTACGCGACCCATATCAAGGCCCCCTCGGTTCTACCCAAGAGCTCCCAAGGAAACACGTCTGAGGAGCAGAGTTGTTATATTGTTCTTTAAGTTACATCTAGTCACAGGCTAGACTCGTTTGTCTAGGGGATCATCAAAATTTATTAGGTGGTATATGTTATTCATACCACCTCTTGTTATTGTCCGAATCTTCTTTTCTTTTTTTTTTTTTCTTTCTTTCTTTTTTCTTTTTTTTTTTTTTTTTTTTTTTTTTTTTTTTCTGTACAATTCTTGTGTAGATGATAAATAAAAAAATAATGCACTAAAACATTTCAAACTTTCAGCAATGATAGATCATCATAAAATCTCAGCACTAACTTAATTTTTTTTGTCAATCTAAATCACGTGACGTCATCTAGACGCCATTTTGTAAAGTCACATTATCAATCATTATAGCAATATTCAATGTTATGGAGTGCAAGGGTTACGAATATTACATGAGCATGCAAGTTGAACCTCAATCTATTCAACGACGCGAAGTGGAGTTGAATAGATCAAGGTTCAACTTGCACCGAATGTATTTTTCGAACCCTCGCATGAAATAGAACATTGAATATTGCTTTTATACAACACTCGATGTCTACTGGCAGCCTACTAAGGTTAAGATTTAGACCAGGTTTAGACCCTCTAGATCTAGCCAAGAGAATCTTCGAACGTGAAACTAAAGTTAACTGTTCGATTTAATCATCACTCACCAGATATCCAATGAATATGCGTGTTCCAAACTTAATTAATCATGTTAATTAAGCCTCGCGGTTATTTTTTATCAAAATCTCAAAATGCTCAAAATCACTCCATATTCATAGAAAGTATGTTTCAGGGGGGCATTTCATCAAAGGACTTGTCCGACATTTTATTCGACAAATTTGCTCTCGGCCAATCAGATGCAAGCATTTCAGTAGCTTATAACAGTTTGTCGGACAAAACGTCTGACAAGTCCTTTCATGAAACGCCCCCAGGTCATTTCAAGCATTTCATAAATTTCCGCGCGTAAGCGCCCGCGCGCGCGTTTTGCGCGCACTTTGTAAATCGCGTAAAAGCATGCGTTATTTTCGGAATTTTTGGTGTCATAATGATAGTTGAGGACATGAGCTTTATATATTTATAAACCCTTTCCCCAATAATCCCTATATTTTTCTCTTTGGTAGCTATTCAAAAGTGTATTCGGGACGCACTGTATGTGTGTGTTGTGTGTGTGTGTGTGTGTGTGTGTGTGTGTGTGGTGTGGGTGAGGTGGTGTGTGTGGGGGGGGTAAGTGGGTGGGTGGGTGTGGGTCATATGATAGGGAGACAATAGTGGGACAAGGGGATAATGAGTATGTTTTGTAAGATTATAATGAGTTCGGTATTAATCCCCATACAACACGTGTATTATGAATGGCTCGGAAATATTACCCTCAAAAAAACTCTTTTTTTGACCGATTTTCCTTAAAACCATGTTACTTAAATGGCCTAAAAATAGGCTAAAAATAAATGTAACTTATAAAACCAAATATGTTCCAGAAAGTGGAGGACTTGTTTAAGACGTTGGCAAAGTTTCAGAGCAATCGGGTATTTTAAACACAATCTAAACAAAACTTCAAAATTTGAAGCCGAAAACGAGTAAAAAACGGACAAATTGGTCGCAAGTCGACGACGTCGCTCCGTGATGTTAACGTCGCTGTCATCGATCTCGGGGACGAAAATGCCAAGAAAACTCATTGCGGTGCATCGTATACTATCGGTTAATCAAACTCAAAAAAGAAACTAAAAAATGAAGCCCTAAAAACATGTTGGGGACACGTTTTGTGTGATAGTGTCAAGTGCACCTCCCTGTACATTGTCTCAAAAGTGACTTCCGGTAGTGACGTCACAAAATGTGTGATTTTGGGCGGAAGGCCACACCTCAGACCCGGCAGCAATTCATTTTCGTGAGGTCCAGGATCCACCCCAACCCCCTGTGGGGTCAGTTGTTCCGGCGCTTTTCACATGAATAAATCTTTCTGGGATGCCGGACTATTTTCATGCAATCTTCCGGGTGCGTCCGCACCCTCCGCCCACCCCCCCCCCCCTGGATATCCACACCTGGTATATGACATGCTTTATATTTTGTAATAATGGGATCAGTTCTCCAATTAGTAGGCGATAGTCCAACATGTCTTTCATCTCACTCTGTCTTATTCTTCTTAGAGGTCTAAATTTACAATTTCAGTCTGCCTTTTATCTTTCTTACGCTTCAATAATCCTAGAGATGTCGTTGAAATCTATATAAGCATTCATGCGCGTAATCTGGGGTAGGGGCCTTGGGGCCCGGGCCCCCGGGTAAATAACCTTAAGGGGCGCCA
>CALNVZ010003428.1:32079307-32136363 GCA_940671915.1 Paracentrotus lividus
AATTGAATATGAATAATTAACATAATTATGTAAATAGACATGAAATAGGGCATATAGTACGGCAAATGTGAATGAAAAAGAGCCGGCGAAAAGGCAATTTATTAATTTCATTTTTATTAACATTATATAATTGCATATAAAGATGAAGGGTAAATTTTTTAATCTTTTATCCGTGTAAAAGAAATATACTTTTTCAGACTCAAATTGACGCGAGACAGCAGAGTCGGTCAACCTATTGATCAAGAATCCGAATCAATCGGAGCCTTTGGACCTAGATTCTAGGTCCATTGGGGCCATACACTTTCCAGTTCAATTTGACCAGGAGAGAAAAGTCAGCGCAACCTATAATAAATAATGATAGTTGCGATTTTGTTTAGCGCCGAATAATATGATACAATTTCATTTCTATAAGCGCTTTGTAGTTATTATTACCTGGTCATCGGATGCTTAGATGTCATTATGACAACCATCCCAAAGGAATCATTTTGAATCATGGCAGCCTTTAAGATGCCACTCGTTCCATTCCTGCGGATACCCATTTTGCACCTGATTGTGAGAAATTCAGTAGACAAAATACCCATGCTCGAGGACGTTAGTGCCATATATGGGGAATTGAACACGGTCCTTGCTTGCAGTCAAGTGATACGACCAATAGACTATTGACACTTCTACTATAGTGACAGGAATCTGAATCGATCGGAGCCTTTTGACTCGGAATATGCTTTCCTTGAGTGCCATTTAGCTGGATCCGGATCCTCGTTTTTTAAAGCGAGAATCGGAATCAGAATCAGAATCGATCTGAGCTTTTGACTCGGAAATACGCTTTCCTGAGTGCCATTTAGCTTGGATCCGGAATCCTGCTCGTTTTTTACCCGGAATCTGGGGTCAAACTCCTCTAATTTCTTTTTTTTTCTATGTTAAAAATGATTATAATGTTGTGTTTTTTAATCCAAAATGTATTAAATGAAAAGAATGAAAATCGATTCTCTAAATTCCCTCACCTACTTTTTAGCTCTGAGGAGACCCTTACTCTTTTTATCTTTGCCAGTAAGATTAGGAATTTCTTATATAATAATAATAATAATAATAATTAATAATAAATAATAAAATAATATAATAATAATAATGTTAATCCTAATGAAATTAACAAAATAGAAGGGCGGAAAGTGGTAAATCACTCTCTATGGGCGAGGAGTGACCTCTTTCCTAGTCCTCTACCTGCCCTTTTGCACCCTTTTCCACCAATTTTTGCTCTTGCAGTATTTGCAGAATCAAGTCACATAGACAAAACTATTTTGTGGATTGAAACGCTAATTCTGATTAATAAACGATATAGCATTTGAATCAGTGACTTAATAATTGAAAGGATAAACTTTTTGTTCTAATTTTTCCGAGTCGCTATTTTCAACATGAATGTGGTTTGACTCTGGGTATGAATGGCTGAAATGAATCAATAAATTGTTTATGATAATTAATGTATAATATAATACGAAGTAAATGTATCAAGTTCAGAAAAAGTGCTCCAACCGAGGGCCTCCACAAATCCAACTAGCTTCAGTGTCCTGATGAAGCCGCCCGTGGTCGAGGCGCGAAAACCATTGGTAGACCAGAGATGAGGAAAATTAATATATATATATATATAAATATATGTATATTTAAATATATAAATATTTTTTATGTTTTAATTTTTATTTTGCCTTTTCGGTTACGTTTTAGGTTTTGTATGTTCGTGTGTTTATATACATATATATATATATATATATATATATATATATATATATATGTAATAATAATAATAATGTATTTGTACAGCGCATTTTCCATTATAACGTTCAAATGCTCTTTGTACATAATTTCACTTTTTTACTTTACACTTAATTACAATTACAATTATATACTTATAACACTAAGTAATACGTAACACATATTAGGGTGTACATATACATGATATGTATATTTTAATATATAAATATTTTTATCATTTTTATAATTGTTTTTTATTTTTATTTTTGCCTTTTTGGTTACGTTTTGGTTTGTATGTTCATGTATATATAATATACTATATATTTAAGTTAAGTATTATTCAGACGCATTGGAAGCAGAATCTTTTTATTAATTTTTGTTGGAGCTACTTACAACTTTCCGTGTTGTGACCCGCGTCACGCGATATTTTTTTATATATTTTTTTTTTTTTACGTTACTACACTTTACTGTATTTTTCATAAAAAGTACTTGTCCCATTTATACTAACTTTTCTGAACTTTAGTCTGAGGCATTAGGTAATAATAAGCCAAACTTTTATCACCACTTGTAGACTTTTATTTCAAGTCAACCGCCGTCTGAAACCGTTAACGTGACCCGCGTGACAAACAAAAGTATATTATAAAAAATGAAACTCGCCCCAAAATTGTCAGCTGTTACCTATAAAAGAATATCAACGATGCATTTTATTTCTTGCTACTACCGCACTGTAAATAAAATCAGATTTACACCATTTTATTGTAAAACTAGCTACTCGGGAACCAACCCCCCCCCCCCCCTTATATAAGTATTTGAAGTTGCAAATTTCACATCCACGGTCTACATGGAATGGCTGTTTTAGGTTAATATTTTTCAAGAACAAATAATTTCTGTTGTTGTTTTTTTTATAGATCATTGGTCTAAACATGTATTTTATTGTACATACAGCTTTTTTTTTTAAAGAACTTAGCAATTATAAATATTTTATATTTATCCGAATATAATATTTTTTAATCATGTAAATAATGAGACCAGTATTTTAACTTCCATGCAGGCTTTCTTTGTATACATTGATCATATTGATTATGACGCTTGTTTCGTGAATTATATATTAGTATTATGTTAATAAATTAATCTTAATCATAATATACACTGTTCGTCATTAAGGTAGAATATTGTTTTCTAGCTCCAGCGACACTAGCTTTATTTTCTTGAATGTGTTCGTCACCACTTTCAATCTTCGGATCCGGGCTATATTTTGGAGTTCCCTCAACCCCTCTCGGGGATTTTCCTTCCAAAAAAACTGTCACCCCCAAGATGGTAATTTTTGTCATTTTTTTTCCTTATTATTTTTGGGGCCCCTTTTTGTTTACGCGACCAGTGGCGTATCTAGGGGGGCAAGGGGGGCACGTGCCCGGGCGGAGCTTCAGGGGGGCGCAAAAAAAGGAAAAGGAAAAAGAAAAGAAAAAAGAAGAAAAAGAAAGAAAAAAGAAGAAAAAGAAAAAGAAGAAGAAGAAGAAAAAGGAGATCGGTGATCCACAGTGGAAACTGGGGCCATGTTTCCTCCCATTTCAAATTTGTCCCCCCCCCCCTACATAGGACCACTAAGTTTAACTTTTTGGCGCCCCAAAGTTTTTAGTCAATTTCTAGGTTTAGTACCTTCTTGGTTTCGGGTAAATTTTGCGCCCCCTGTATAGGCCTATATTGAAGATCAAATCGGCGCCCTTAACTTCAATTTAGCGTCCCTCTATAAAGGTTGAGATAAGTTATATGCCCTATTAATTAAATTTTAAGACCGATTTGACATCCCCTGAATTTCGATTTAATTTGGAGCCCCCTTTAAGTAGTTAAGATCAATATGGCGCCTCAAATTTTTTAGATCAATCCCCCCCCCCCACCCTTCGCTTCGGATAAACATCAAGGTCCCTCTAAGTAAAAGGATATTTTTATTGTCCGTGCTTTTTCTAGCTGCCTTTCCTTCCTTTTATAGTCCTTAACGCTCTCATTGTCAATTGTCTTTGTTTCCATATTTATGACCATTCGGTATTAAGACCTGCATGTTCCAAAGTTTATTTAAGTTTGAGTTCTCTAGAATTTTTCGCTCGCGCTTCGCGCTCGCATTGTATTACAGGTTTTAAAATCATTCGAGGAGGACCCCCCCAAAAAAAAAAAAGTTTAGAATTATCATTTCCTACTAAAAAGAATCCGATGCATACACCTCCCATAACAACTTGTGCATAGGCCTTTTGACACCCCGAAGTAAGGCATTTTTTATTGTACCTTTATTGATAACGAAATCTGTATTCATGATTCTTAAATGCAAGATTCGAGTGGTTCAAGAACTCAAAATTTTCCGCTCGCGCTTCGCGCTCGCATTAAATCAAAAGTGTTGTAGAGGAATAAAAAAAATTGGAACTACGTGTATGTATGGACAGCAGATCATCCCCAGATCTGGGTAAATGTACAGTCTGTGTCAAATAAAATGTACAGTTGGAAAACATTTTTTTATAGTGTGAAGGTTAATATCAACGTGGTATTGTTTGTATTTTCATGAAGCAGGAATATCACTCTTTCTTCTGCAATTTTTTTCATCACATTTGGTGCAGTATTTTTTGAGATATGACTAATTTTCTACAATCAAGAAAATCCATTTTTCGCACGCCGTCCATGCCTTTGTGTACGATTTCGCATAATAACCGTGAATTCAGCGCTCCAGAACAATAAGAAGTGCGTAATTTCGATTTGTTCCTCGTCGCACAAAACTTAGCATAACTTTTGTTTTACGAAAGCAAATTTATACAGGACAAAGCGCATCAGCAAGAAAAATCTTTGGCTTTAATTTGGTACCACAAACACACATTATATGAAAATATTTCACACCTAAATGATTTTTTCCCGACTGTACCATTTTTTTTGACACAGACTGTTATATATGACACTGGTACAATAAACTAAAACAAATTGTTGAGCAGATGGAGTAGCGGGGGGGGGGCGCAAAGTCAACATTTGCCCCGGGCGCACTTGACCCTAGATACCCACTGTACGCGACCCATATCAAGGCCCCCTCGTTCTACCCAAGAGCTCCCAAGGAAACACGTCTGAGGAGCAGAGTTGTTATATTGTTCTTTAAGTTACATCTAGTCACAGGCTAGACTCGTTTGTCTAGGGATCATCAAAATTTATTAGGTGGTATATGTTATTCATACACCTCTTGTTATTGTCCGAATCTTTTTTTTCTTTTTTTTTTCTTTCTTTCTTTTTTCTTTTTTTTTTTTTCTGTACAATTCTGTGTAGATGATAAATAAAAAAATAATGCACTAAAACATTTCAAACTTTCAGCAATGATAGATCATCATAAAATCTCAGCACTAACTTAATTTTTTTGTCAATCTAAATCACGTGACGTCATCTAGACGCCCATTTTGTAAAGTCACATTATTTCAATCATTATAGCAATATTCAATGTTATGGAGTGCAAGGGTTACGAATATACATGAGCATGCAAGTTGAACCTCAATCTATTCAACGACGCGAAGTGGAGTTGAATAGATCAAGGTTCAACTTGCACCGAATGTATTTTTCGAACCTCGCATGAAATAGAACATTGAATATTGCTTTATTACAACCACTCGATGTCTACTGGCAGCCTACTAAGGTTAAGATTTAGACCAGGTTTAGACCCTCTAGATCTAGCCAAGAGAATCTTCGAACGTGAAACTAAAGTTAACTGTTCGATTTAATCATCACTCACCAGATATCCAATGGAATATGCGTGTTCCAAACTTTAATAATCATGTTAATTAAGCCTCGCGGTTATTTTTTTATCAAAATCTCAAAATGCTCAAAATCACTCCATATTCATAGAAAGTATGTTTCAGGGGGCATTTTCATCAAAGGACTTGTCCGACATTTTATTCGACAAAATTGCTCTCGGCCAATCAGATGCAAGCATTTCAGTAGCTTATAACAGTTTGTCGGACAAAACGTCTGACAAGTCCTTTCATGAAACGCCCCCAGGTCATTTCAAGCATTTCATAAATTTCCGCGCGTAAGCGCCCGCGCGCGCGTTTTTGCGCGCACTCTTGTAAATCGCGTAAAAGCATGCGTTATTTTCGGAATTTTTGGTGTCATAATGATAGTTGAGGACATGAGCTTTATATATTTATAAACCCTTTCCCCAATAATCCTATATTTTTCCTTTGGTAGCTATTCAAAAAGTGTATTCGGGACGCACTGTATGTGTGTGTGTTGTGTGTGTGTGTGTGTGTGTGTGTGTGTGTGTGTGTGGGTGAGGTGTGTGTGTGTGGGGGGGGTAAGTGGGTGGGTGGGTGTGGGGCATATGATAGGAGACAATAGTGGGGACAAGGGGATAATGAGTATGTTTGTAAGATTATAATGAGTTCGGTATTAATCCCCATACAACACGTGTATTATGAATGGCTCGGAAATATTACCCTCAAAAAAATTTTTTTTTGACCGATTTTCCTTAAAACCATGTTACTTAAATGGCCTAAAAATAGGCTAAAAATAAATGTAACTTATAAAACCAAATATGTTCCAGAAAGTGGAGGATTGTTTAAGACGTTGGCAAAGTTTCAGAGCAATCGGGTATTTTAAACACAATCTAAACAAAACTTCAAATTTGAAGCCGAAACGAGTAAAAAACGGACAAATTGGTCGCAAGTCGACGACGTCGCTCCGTGATGTTAACGTCGCTGTCATCGATCTCGGGGACGAAAATGCCAAGAAAACTCATTGCGGTGCATCGTATACTATCGGTTAATCAAACTCAAAAAAGAAACTAAAAAATGAAGCCCTAAAACATGTTGGGGACACGTTTTGTGTGATAGTGTCAAGTGCACCTCCCTGTACATTGTCTCAAAAGTGACTTCCGGTAGTGACGTCACAAAATGTGTGATTTGGGCGGGAAGGCCACACCTCAGACCCGGCAGCAATTCATTTTCGTGAGGTCCAGGATCCACCCCAACCCCCTGTGGGGTCAGTTGTTCCGGCGCTTTTCACATGAATAAATCTTCTGGGATGCCGGACTATTTTCATGCAATCTTCCGGGTGCGTCCGCACCCTCCGCCCCACCCCCCCCCCTGGATATCCACACCTGGTATATGACATGCTTTATATTTTGTAATAATGGGATCAGTTCTCCAATTAGTAGGCGATAGTCCAACATGTTTCATTCTCACTCTGTCTTATTCTTCTTAGAGGTCTAAATTTACAATTTCAGTCTGCCTTTTATCTTTCTTACGCTTCAATAATCCTAGAGATGTCGTTGAAATCTATATAAGCATTCATGCGCGTAATCTGGGGTAGGGGCCTTGGGGCCCGGGCCCCCGGGTAAATAACCTTAAGGGGCGCCAAATTGACCTTAGGGGTGCCAAATTGAACGAAATGTAAAAAAAAAAAAAAAAAAAAAAAAAAAAAAAATGAAAATGGGAAGAAACGAAATGTTCATGACCGATTGACCCTCGTAAAGGCTCGTCACACCGAGTCCGGTCCGGTAACCGGTACGGCAAACCGTCTCAAATCGCTCCAAGAGCGATCCCATAAAAACCGTACCGGATGCCGTTCCGGCTAGTACGGCACAGCCCGTGTTTGTTGTGACCAGTCTCATTGCAATAGTACACGGCCGATTCATTTCGACCGTTTTTGCCCATTGTTGAACCGGACCGGGCCCGTGCCGTGACCCGACCGGACTCGGTGTGACGAGGCCTTAAACCTACCCTACGACTGATATATGACCTTACGGACAGACGAAAAGGCTGGAAAAAAATATACCCCCTACTAAAAACATTTATCCCCCCCCCCCCCGCGCGCTTATCGCTCGACCAGCATGACGTGAAAAAAAATTTGAGTGTACCTTTTGGCTCGCCCGTTGTAACGGGGGGGGGGGGAGAAATGGGTGTACCATTATGGATCCACCACTGGGGGGGGGGCGTAAAATCAAAATCCCATCGGGCCCCGGGTGCCACTCTGGATACGCGCCTGCATTAGACCCTATTATATGTTGGATAAATTGCTTCTCATGTGATTGAATTTTAGCAAGAACATAAGCCCTACCAGTACCATGGAGGAATTCATTCCTCCATACATATACCACGTCGTTTCTCTATGTCTATTAAAAAATAGAGAGGAAAAAAAACTATAGCATGAACGTCAAAAAGGAAACTTGGGATTTTCAGCTCCCGAGACCAAACCGAAATCACGGGGATTCCCCAATTATTGTTAGACTATTTCAAGTCTTAATTAATAAAAAAAAACCTTAATGTAGTTTGTACTAGTTCATAATCGCAAAAGACAAAGTATTCATTTTGCTATATTTATATTGAAAAAAGTCAAATATGAAATTGTAGAGGTTTAAATTTTAAAGTCTTCAAATAATAGTTATATCAAAACAAAAAGTAGGCCTACTAGTCTTGTGTACAAATAGCATGCATGCCGTGCTGGTATACGTTACCCGCGCAAAGCAAAAGCTGCGCTAGCGCTGTATGCAGCAAAAGTTAAGTGTCAAATTTTTGTGTGCGAGCGAATGGAGCTTACCGTTCTTCAACAAATGTCATACATGACATGTAAATCTAGAAAAGACGAAACACAGCATGTCATCCGTCGAGAAATTGAGCATTCAAGGAATCAGGAGTTTTGGGCAAGATGATGGTGACCGTCAAATCATCCAGTTCTTCCATCCCCTAACTCTCATCGTGGGTCAAAATGGAGCAGGCAAAACGGTGAGTAGAGAGTCTATTCATGTAATTAAAGTCACACTCGAGTCGCAGCCTTCTTGGCCCAATGGGGCACATCGAAATGCCTACAAGTTCGTTCGTACAGAGCCAGAGGACAATGCATTTTTATTGTTGGGCGCTGTGATTAACTATCGCGCACTTACACTTATGCATGGTCAATTCATAATTGACCTTGCACTGGGAAGTACCTTATTGCAGCAGTTTTCTTCCAATGGAAAGTCAATGCAGAAAAGTGTCTTGAGCACCTACAGCCAAGTCAAGGTGGCATATCCAAAAAGGGTCTAAAAATTCTACTAAATAAAATTTTAAAAATCTAATGGAAGAATTATATTGCAATGAGACTATAGATTATCTTAATTTATTTTGAGGTAGGTTTAAAGCTGGTTTCGCTAATTATTATTGAGAAGTTTCCTCATCAACCAAGAGGGCGACAGACAGCCATTTTACAGTACTGACTAATGTTGGTTTGCAGCTGTATGTGACTATCGCGTGGAGCTCCGACTCCTGGTTGCTTTGACTGACATGACTGAAGTGTGTTGGCTGTAACTGAACAACGCGAGCTGTTCCCGATAAAGACCACTTTTGTCGTGCGCGCTGTCAATCATAACCAAAGTGGACCCTTTTCGTAAGAAAAACTGCTAGACTCGACTTCACAAAACGTGCGCCACAAAGCCACTCTTTCAATACTTTTTAGAATAAAGAAGAGAAATATAAAAAGGAACTTCAACGAATCCACTGTCGGACTTCGCCCGACAGTTGAAAACGTATAAAGAAATGAGGACTTACCAAAAAAATAAATGACGAATCTAAATTTTATCGTGACTATTGTTCATTTGAAGGTACTATGGTAGTGTATTTCATATGCTAACGTGATCATTCGAGCGTCGTGCATAAATTATGGAGTCAAAATGTCTACATATGGGGCATGGCAGCTCACTCGCTACTCGCACTTCGCAGTCAGTCTTATCTAACGTTAATCTGTCATATCACATCCCATCACTCACAATTGTTAAAACTCCTCATTTTATTCATTCACTGAAGGGTTTAAGTCACGCACGTGTAAAGCCTTAAACGTACTTGACTTGAAGAGCCTCTGAAAATTAAGTTTTATTTGTTGTGACCCCCAAAATGTGTGAAAAGTTAAACTACTTACCCCCCGCCTGGCAGGCTCGAATTGTGTTAGCAGAAAAGATCAAGAAAAAGAATAATATTAAGGGATCATATGAAAGATGAAAAGGAAGTGGAGGTTGAAAAAAAAGGAAGAAAATATTTGGAACATGCAGGTCTAGAACATGTAGGTCCTAGATGTACACTACGATCTAGGCTATGTTAAGATGTTGATATTCATTGTTAGTTTTCCTATTATTTTTTTTTTCTTCTTCAATGAACTTGAAGAGTAATCTTGTGGTATATAGACTCTATTTATATATAAGATGACTTTTTTGTTCCGTCTTTATGTCAGATTATGCTGTAGGCTACTTGACATTTTCCTAGATTTCCAATCCCATATTTGGCAATTTTGCACTCTTGACTGTTTTTCATAAATGCACAGACCACAAAAACTACCAACTTTAGATATGATATCTTTAGAAATACTTCTGTAAACTTGGTTAATGTTCTTTTTCAATAGGCCAGGCAAGAATTTTGTGATCCATATTGATCTGTCGTATCTTCCTGCTATTGATCATGAATATAAAGTTTTTAAAATTAATGTTAATTTTTTACAGACCATCATTGAATGCCTGAAATACATTTGCTCAGGGGATTTTCCTCCAGGAAGTAAGGGAGCAGCCTTCATACATGACCCCAAGGTATAACCAGCTTTGAAATTTTCCATTCCGGGAATTAATTAAGGATTAATCTGATCAGTAACGACCGACTAAGATATTACATGTTTATGAGAAATCAAGACCAATATATAATTGAATGGCAGTACTGTGCGTGAAGATAGTTATCAGATAACACAGAATAGGCCTACAGACATAGCAATTAGTAAATCCTGTATGAATGTTCATATTGCATCTAAGCATTTGAAATCTTGGCTCCATAACACTGGCCCTTCCTAAAAAAAAAAAAGTCTGGAATCAATTGCAAAATAGGAATGGCCAATCCATATTCTTGTTTCATAAGCCTTTTGTTCAGAAAACTGGCCAGGAACCAGTCAGAATATTTCTTTCAAATTTGTATTCAAATTGGACAGAAAATTTAACCAACTTTAGATTCACAGCTGTTTGGTGATATACAGTGCATCCCAAAAAGAACTATACACTTTTGACAAGGCTGCCAAATAAAAAATATATGATTCTTGGGGGGTAAGTATAAAGCTTATATCTTCAACTATCATTATATCGCAAAAAATTCTGAAAATAACGCATTCTTCAGTGAGCAATGCCCACTGTTATGAAGGACACAAAAAACAGCCTGCGCAGGAATTCGCCCCTGGGTATGGCATGCCAAGAAGGATTCAAGTAATAATGGAATAAATCGGCTAACAAAGACAAAAATGAACTGAAGTCAGAGCAGATATTAATGATATGAAAACAAAAACGGTGAAAAACTACATTTTGCATAATATTGATTGTTTATTTCTGACTTTTGATATATCTTTTACTTTTTTAGCTGATTCATTCCCTTATTTCTTTGAATCCTTCTTGACATGCCATACCCAGGTGGTAAATGAATAGCGAATTCCTGCACAGGCTATTTTTTGTGTCTACTGAAGAATGCATTATTTTCAGAATTTTTTGTGTCATAATGATAGTTGAGTATATGAGCTTTATATACGTCTAAACCTTTTCCCCAAGAATCATATATTATGAATTTGGTAGCCTTGTCAAAAGTGTACAGTTCTTTTTGGGACACACTGTCTATGATTGAGGATGATTTTGAAATTCTCCTAGATTATTGGTTGATGATTTTTGTACCTCATTAATATTGTGTCGCATGATCAGGTGGCTCATGAGACAGAGGTCAAGGCCCAGGTTAAATTACGTTTTAAGGATAAAGCAGGAAAGGATGTCGTTGTTACCAGAAATCTTGTAGCCACTCAAAAGGTGAGTAAATGTTTCTCAATTCTGGGATCATTTACAACATCATAAAGGTGTAGGTTATAAACCCAAATTAATGGTAAATAAAAGGATATTTATAAAATCATCAAACCGAATTACCAGTAAACTTGTAAACATATATAAACATATATTTGGCTTGAGTAATCAGTGGTCTATTCATTGCTGTTGGGAAACTATCATTAAAGTGAAATTTTTTTATGGTCATGAGATTGAAATATGGAAAGACCAAAACGATTAAAAAAAAAAAAACCTATTTCTGTTAGAGTAACTTGTATTACACATAAAGAGGCATGTATGGGACTACACAAAATGTTTAGCGTGCATATTTCAGCTGTACAAGTACATATATTGGGTATTATCATGACTATTAGGGTAATTGAAGAGCAATCCTTTACAGTGGACCTTTTTTTTTTACTATGGCACTCTGTCAAAAAACATTGATCAAAATAATAGAAAAGCTCACAATAATTTTGTTCATCTTTCCCACTACACTAGACTCTCTTTAACTTGTAGGAAATAGCTGTCAATCTATAGGCATTACAGATCAAGAGAGATTAAAGTATATGGAAAGCCCTGAAAAAAATGTCTTAAACAGACAATACATTGGAAGAAAAGAATACTAAATTAATATCATTAATATCTTTTTAATGCCTATGAAGAAATATATTGTGCCTTGTGAGATTAAGTTTTTTTCAATGCAATATTTTTTCTATTCTGTGAATGCAGGTCAAGAAAATCGAATTCAAGTCTTTAGAAGGAACAATTCTGAGAGTGGACAACTTTGGAGAGGTAAGAAATCTATCCTGATGCCTTTTGCAGTTTTACGTAGTGACAGTTTTAATTACCAAAACAACAAAGTCTAGCAACTTCATTTTGTATTTTATTTCAAAATATATATTTTTTATGAATGACTTTACAAACGACTAGTGATTGGCTCTTATGCTAAATTTTAAAGGATGTGATTAGTATAGCACCCAAGAACATATGCTCCAGTTGTTCATAAAGTCGTTCGTAACCCTAAGAACGACGTAGTGAAACACTGACCATGAACATGTGTGTTCCAAATGAAAATGAATACTGCCACTTTATGGATTTTTCTTGATTATAGAAAACTAGTCATATCTCAAAAATTACAGCACCAAATGTGATGGGAAAAAAAAATGCAGAAGAAAGTCTGATTTTCCTGCTTTGTGAAAATACCAAACAATACCAGGTTGTCATTAATCTTCATACTAAAAAAAAAAAAATATACCGGTATATATTTTCCACTTAAACCATTTTATTTGATATAGACTGTATAGGAAATCATTCCACATTAGACCAAAAGTGTTGTATTCTAATTATCTACATCCACAGTATTAAAGAGAAAAAGAATTACGTAGATATTATTGTATTTTTAAATACAATAATACATGTCAGTCCAACTCTCTCTGTCAAAGAGTCCCAAGATTAAGTTTTGGTACCCATGTGTACTGAGTACCTGCTTATATGTCTTGCATAATGTGTTTAAAACTTAACATTGCATTATTTCTTTTTTTCCTGTAATTTCTGTAACATTTGTAGAAACACAGCATCAGTTCAAGATGTGCTGAAATAGATCGAGAGGTGAAGTTCCATTTTTAACTTTTGAGCAAAATCAATCAACAAAATAAGTTTTATATTTAATCACGAAAAATACATAATGCATTAGCACACCTGAACTTTATTATTAAATTGTGTCTTGTGAACATGGATATACATTTAAAAAAAATAATAATTAAAAAGAAAATCTGCTTTAAAAAAAATTGTAGATATGAAAACATTCTTGAAGATTGCATATGAAAACATTTAATGGTGTGCTGGTTATACATGTTTTGCAATAGAATCTTTCAATGCGTTCAAACTACCAGTTACATTTTAAGCATACAACACAAGAAGGCAATGTTGTGCAAATTCATACATGTAACTATTGAAGGTGACATGCAGTTGAGTTTATGTTTGAAAGAGAATAATCATTAAAATGTTTGTAACACGTAATGCATCATATCAAAATGAGACACAAGTCACAGAGTAAAGAGTCGAGGAAATTGCAAAACCATTAATTCTAAAACACTTTTCCATCATCGTTTTCACTTTTTCTTTTTACACAGCACTCTATGAAACATTAAAGATATATAGAAAACCAAAAAATAATTTTCCTTAAAAATTGGAATTTTTTATTTCTTTGCCAATTTTCTTGACTTGTTTTGAATCTTTTCTTGGCGACTTGTGTCTAATTTTGATATGATGAGTCAAATATTCTAAAGATATTAAATTTTTTTTTTGCTGTTTGTTTAGATGGTGGAGAGTCTTGGTGTGTCAAAACCAGTGCTTAATAACGTCATCTTCTGCCATCAGGAAGAAGCAAACTGGTAAGAAATCTCTCTCACTTCGTTTTAACCCTTTAGCACCTAGAGACTATGTGAGAAGTTTCAGATTACTCCCTAACGGAATTGGTTTTGCTGTGTTTGCATCAGGGTGTTTCAATTAGAACTACTTGTAAAACATAATTTTTGTGCAGAATCGGATAGTACACATCGCATGGGTAATTAGAGTATGGGCATGTTTGATCACATATTTGTGATATTATCATGATTATAGCTTGCATAAAATGGGTGGTTTAGGGTGATTGAGTAAGCTGACAGGCGGTCTCTGGCAGTTAAGGTACTAAAGGGTTTTAAAAAAAAAAAAGGGCCAGTGGATAATTGACCGATCAAATAGTCCACCAAATTCAGTTTCATACCTACCGTGCTGCCTGAATGGGCTTGTGAATTTTTCATAAGCTTGCCCATAGGGTAAGGTTGGTTGCCTCGGGCCTGGTAGGTCGTAGTGCCCTGGGTCTAGTGTCCCAGTGTAGCACTATGAAGCTTCTGCAGAGAGCTTTGATTTGGTTCTGCCCCATATTCTGTTTTAGTGCAGTGACTGGTCCAAGATTAACAATTTGAATAGATTCTACAATCCAAATAGCTGCTCTATTATGTTTGTGCATGGGCTTATACTTTTAATTGTGTGATGTCAGACTGCATCTGCTTCTGTAGTGTGACATGTACCATTGCAAGTTAAGTGTTGGAATGCCATTGATAAGTTAAATGTCATAATTATTGAGGTAAATTGATATCCTGAAATTTCTGGGGTTTTTTTTTGCAGGCCTCTAAGCGATGGAAAGACACTCAAAGGAAAGTTTGATGAGATCTTTGCTGCTACAAGGTAAAGCTATTTGAATTATTGTCTTTTCACCCTATACATTACTGATTAGGATGTCAGGTGGATCATTACACTAGAGAAATTGGTAGTTTGTTTTATGTATTTTCTTCATTGCTCACAATTGTAGGTTGCGAATTTAATTTTTTTTTTTCATCCACACCATTAGTCATGGACTTTTCCCAGATACCCTTTTGTCAACATGCACTTCTCTTAGACCAACCCACTAATTTCTGAAATCTTAACTTCACGCACCTCCTGTTAAAACTCTTGTTGAAGTATTCTGGAGAGAGAACATACCAAGTCATATAAATATCATGATACGTTACATCATTGAAATTCTTTAGGAGAATTTTTGCCTTTAGCAAGAAGTTTTTTTTTTCTTTTGTTCATAACAAAATCAAATATTTCATTGTTTTCATATATATTGTCATAAACATATTGCAGATATAGAACTTTATGAGGAATCTGTTTTGCATGTTCATTGTGGGTTTCTTTAGGATATCTGGGTTCAATATTAAAATATGGAAGATCTTTTTTTTTTTTCATGTTTATATCAGGTACATCAAAGCACTTGAAACAATCAGAAAACTAAGAACAGAGCAGGTAATAATTATTTCCGTAATGTTTTTCTTTTCTCTCACTTTGTTTCTTTAATTATTGTTATCATGTTATTGTGGTATTCTCATGACTATTGTGTTGATAATCGACAAAACAACCAGTCGTGTAAGTCACTAGAACTCATTTTTTGTTTGTCTTGTATTTGTTTCTTTTTTTTCTGAAACTAGATATTGTAAGCTTTCCAGCGATATCAAACATTCACTGAATTAGTAACTTCTTGGTTTAACCAAGTTAATATCATGTTATACTAAACGCTATTGGTGATATTCTATGCAGAAAATCCTGCTTCTCCTACCATTTTTACTGTTATTTTTTTTCTGTTTTTGCTGGTAAAACACATAACCATTATTGATAGTGGAGTGATTGTTTGCCATTAATTCATTATCATTACTAATATCCATTGTATTTCTTCAGAGCGGCCAGATCCGGGAGTATTTAGCAGAAACAAGACATCTAAAAGAATGGAGAGAAAAGGCTAAACAGGTAAAAGATGATTATTTAGAATTCTTTCTGTGCTACGAGTGAACCAAATATTGCCTCGTTTTGATGACCCTCTCAAAGTACTTAAGCTAATTAATATTATAGAATGACTAGCCCTGTGTCCGGTCAAATTTGCCATGCATCGGGAATTACCGATTGATGGTTGTAAATTTTTATTATTCACCATTCTATAAAGCAGATGATGCACAGGATTTTCATTGGGCATTTTCAATTTTGGGCTTTCAGTAACTATGGAAACTAGTCTAAACCCACTCAGCTCTGCCTTGTGAGTATGTACCATACGCCCACAATTTCTCCCGACTCACTCATACCTGTGCATCACCTGTATACTAACCCAAGAAAATCATACATTGAGCATATTATATCTTTACTGATGTAGTCTTATGTTATTTGTACAATATGAGGACTAGTTAAACAAGTTTCTGTGAATTTAAAATTTTCCTTCACAAATTGATATATATGTAGCTTTAACTTATATAGAATAAATAAATCATTCTTGAATAAGCTTTTGCTGCTTTTCCATACATTTACAATATATATGTATGAAAATGGATTCTTTCACAAAGTAAAATGTATCTTCATGTCTCTATATAACATTTTTGCTGACTTTGAATTAAGTTGTTTTTATCATTTATACCCATTTACATGTAGCTGTCGAGAGATTTAGATGACAAGAAAGCAAGACTCACAGCAGCTGAAGAGTCTGTTACTAAAATTAATGGACAGCTCAAACCAGTCGAGGTACATGTATGATGTTAAACCTGTCTTTAATAATGGTCACCTGTATTGAATTATACTAGAAAGAAATATTCATTGCAGAACCTGCCTATAAAGGTCCAAAGTTTATCTCTTCTTTTTTTAGGTCATGATAGACTCGTTTGACTGTACATCAATAAGCATTATTGGTCAGTATCAATCATGAATGTGTTTTTTCTTTATGCATAATACATCTTAATGTTCTGAGAGATGATGGACGAATGTCTTCAGATAGGCTCCGGCTAGATTATAGTACATCTTACTACCTTCGTGCAGAAATTTTTGTTGCTGATCACACACTGCAGCTGAATCTTAAGATTATGCCCCCCCCCCTCCCCAGGACATCTAACCCTAAAAACAGACTGGGCTATTTTTGACACACATAGACTGTGGGGGTGGGGGGGGGCTCTTCACCCGCACCCCTAAGATCTCGGCCGTTGAGCGCTGCGATCGCGCCGAAAAATTGCACGCACGTTAACCCACGGACATCCTCTTCCAAACCGAAGAGTCATATTCTCTAAAAATCTTCGTTACTTCTATATATGCTAATTAATGCATAAATTCCAAAGATTTGCTCTAATTAATATAATAAAGCCCTCGATAGTGCTAATTTTTGGTACAGGCCTCTTTGTAGCTTCTGGTGAAGAGTGTTATTGAAAAAATCTGTAGCAAGATTTATTTCTTATGTATTCCATGTTTTTTAAATTCTTATGTATTTCTTTGTTTTTGACTTTTGTTTTTTATTGTTTTTCATGGATCATCAGGTGACACTATTTCAATCATAAACACCTTAATTAATTGATTTTATCATTTAAAAGAGAAAATAATATACATTTATGAATTTTGGCTAAAAACTCAATTTGCATTGGATTTGTACACAAAATCACGATATTTGAGCAATTTTGGGTCTGACGCACGGTTAAAATGTTACGTAATTTCGGACCGCATACCCGCGGCATCACAAATTGGTTCTCAAAGATTGCGCGAGACTTGAAAGAAAAATAGTCACGAAGTCTCGGCGAAATTTTTTCCCGCTTTGCGAAGTCTATCGCGAAAAATGTCGAGGGGGCTGAATGAGGCCCCCCCCCCCCAGTCTTTTTAGGGTTAACCCTATTCAGACTGGCCTTTTCAAGAGGAGATTTTGACTGGGGGGGGGGTCAATTTGACCCCCCCCCTGAGATCTCCGGCGCGGTGGTCGCTCGCAGCGAAATTTTTGCGCGAACGTCGCTGCACATGTAAAGGGTGTCGCTGGTATGTTTATTTTGGAAAAAACTTCAGGTATTTTATTTTGCTAATTTATGCATACTCATGTATGCAATTAGCATGTTTTTTATGGAATCGTTAATATTTCATTAATAAATATAGTTATGAAGCCAAATTTTTTCTAAAAGTTGCTGAGTAGCAAAGACAACAGTATTGAAATTGACAAATTCAGAAATTTCAAATTAATTCTTTTGTATTCTATTGTTTTATGAATTTCTTATGTATTCTATTGTTTTTATTTCTTATGTATTTCTTTGTTTTTGTAATTTTTTATGCTTGAGAAATGTATTTTGATCAATATAAAGACAAATTTAATCAATCAAAAGGCCTCAGAAGGCACAATTATCAGTGTTATAAAGAAATTTACGAAAAAAAGCAGTATTTTGTACACAAACGCATGCAAAATGACGATTTTCGTTCAATTTAGGCCTGACATGCGATTACGTAATGTTGTGTAAAGCGACAACGGAGTATCCGATTTTTTCGAACTTGGTGTCAAAATTTGCGAGACACTTGAAAGAAAAAAGTCATAAAGTGCTGGGTTGCGATTCGCAGCGGTTGCGCGGCAGTCGCGGATTTCGTACAGGGGGGGTCAAATTGACCCCCCCCCCAGTCTGAATAGGGTTAAACTCGCAAAAAAAGCCCAGGTAAATTAGGTTATTGCACCATCTATCTCATAAGACTATTCTGAGCCATGTTTTGACTTCAGGCAAGAAAACTACACATATGACGTCTGGTTTTTCATCCACATTGTCAACATTTTCAACAAAGAAATGATCGTATTCGCTGTGCAATGCAATAAGAAACCTTTCTTCCACAATCACATTTTAATCTCGTTATTGTCATCTTATCCTGTTTTTTATCCATTTCTTGTCATAGGACAAATATGATGAGCTTGTGAGGAAAGCCCATCAGATAACAAAGCTGGCAAATGAAGTTGGTAAGAAATGAACAAATCTTTGGAAATCTTGAGATTATAGGGGATCCATTATGGTTAGAATTGTTCTTTGAGTATCATCTTGTCTGTGTTAAACAAGACATTATAGTGCACACAAATGCCAAAGAAGTTAGGAGTAGAATACTGCTTTGTCATATAAAGAGAAGAATGAGCTAATATCTAATGTAGGAAATCCTTTGTCTACATAGTTTTGTAGTAAATTAACATGAAATGCAAATATGTATTATCAGATAAAAGGGGAAAAGTACAAATTTGCCACATGACCCAAGTGAGGTAAATTACTTGTTGGAATAAATTCCTTGAATGATCAAAGCGCCCTGTAGGGCAGCTCTGGCTAGAGCCAGATAATAATTCAATATTCTGTTATGCGCAGTTGAGTATAATCATATAGCAATTGTGCAATATAAATCCACAATTATACATATTATTGTCTTTTTGCCTCTGATTAAACTCTTTTTTTTTACCAGCTAAATACCAAGGAGAGAGAGACCAGCTGATAAAGAGCATGAAGAGTGTCGAGGGTCGTCTGGAAAACATCTTTCAAGGTAGCCATGGCAACGCTCTTCATTATTAAGTAATTGTTATTAAACACTGATACATGTTCCACCTACAAGGTAATGATATGAATTATATTAATGATTGTACTATGCTTATAGTTTTCTGACAATAAAGATGTATGTGAGTGAGTGATGGTATTAAATCTTTTGAACCAGTCAGAACTCACATCTAGAGTGCCAACTTAACGATCAATTTAGAAATTTCTATGTCTGAATGCTTTAATAACTACATGAATGTTTTGAGACTGAGTTTCATTTGTATTGACTTTTTCTTTCTAAATAGTTTTATGGATTATTTCACAGCAGATACAATGTATGTACTTGGAGTTCAACTGCAATATTTTACAGACTCTAAATTTGAATCAATTCTTGCGGAGACGTTGATCACACATTATTTTGTTTGCTGAAGAAGCAATTGGTAGGGATAATTGGTAGTTGATGGATGTATGTACAGTCTGTGTAAAAAAAAAATGGTACAGTCGCAGGAAAAATAATTTAGGTGTGAAATCTAATCAAATAATGTGTGTATGTAGTACCAAATTAAAGCCAAAAGATTTCCCTTGTTGATGCGCTTTGTTCTGTATAATTTGCTTTCGTAAAACAAAAGTTATGCTCAATTTTGTGCGACGAGGAACAAATCGAAATTACGCACTTTTATATTGTTCTGGAGCGCTGAATTCATGATCATTATGCGAAACATACACAAAGGCATGGGATGGCGTGCGAAAAAAAGGATTTTTCTTGATTTTAGAAAACTAGTCATATCTAAAAAATTATAGCACCAAATGTTATGAAAAACTTGCAGGAGAAAGTCTGATTTTCCTGCTTTATGAAAATACATAACAATACCAGGTTGTGATAAATCTTCATACTATAAAAAAATGTATTTCACTTGTACCATTTTATTTGACACAGACTGTATTGTGCTTGTTATTGCAGGATCTGTTGATGAGCTCAGGAGGATTTACAGCGCTCATCAGAGCAAGATTACTGACAAAGAACGACAACTTCAAGAGGTAATCATCAAACCAAGCTAGTTTCTATCAAATTACAATTACTAATATGCTCTCTGAAAATCAAGATTAAAATGCCAATCGATTATCGATAGAATATTATCTAGATAGTCACCACCCATATGACAAACTGAATCAAAAAAGTGATAAATTGAAAGAAATTGTTGATATAACCTATGAACCTGTTGAAGGCTGAGATCATTTGAAAGTAAAACAAACCACATTTTTATTAATGTCATATAATTTGAATCATTCAAGTTTTTGTTTATGCAATAATGAGTGAAATAAATGCTCAACAAAAGGAATGCTCTCTATTCTTTCATTTCTTGCTTAGTCCACAAAAGTTTAAGGGGAAAAAACCTGGCTTTAAAAAGAGAAGGGTATTCTAGAAAAAGCATAAATTCCTTGATCCAATTCTAAAGATATACATGTACTTTAATTGATACTGTCTTTGTTAATCTTTCCACAGAATGAGAATAAGAAGAGAAAACTGCAGGAGTCTGCTCAGAAAGCTTCAAGTGATAGGTCCAAGTTACTGGTCAAACAAGGAGTCTTGAGCCAGGACGCACAGGTAAGTTGGACAGGATTCCTTCAAGGATAATCTGGGCATGAGATATAGTACTGTGTCACTACATGAAATCTTATTACTGTATTTGCTGTTAACAGTTATTTTTGCGCGATTAATTTTTTGCGCAGAGCGGCCTCAAAGAATGTTCACAGGTTCTTGAATTCGCGCTGCACTATAGTAAGCACGCAATTGAATGCACCCAATACATGCATAAAAAAACATGCTCATATATTGACGCGTTTTTAAATTCGCGCCTGCCGATCTTTGCGCGAAATCCACGAAAATTAATGTACCGCGAATATTTCCACGATTACAATAACTGAAAATGTTCAAAACATTTAATGTGGAAACGTCCTGACAAACTACATATCTGGCATGCCTCGGCATTTTATACCAGTTGTACTAACCTGCTCCTATTGAGTCACTGGATGAATAATAGGAAATCGGTATAACTGGATATTATCCAGCTGTGCGGTAGTTATGCAGGGTGCCACTGTAAATCACCTTATTCACTAACAAGTTCAGTGAGTTGAATTGATATATAATGCACCTTCCATGTAATTAAAAAAAAATTTCATTCAGTGTCAAACTTCAAGGTTTTTAAAGGTGAAGTGAATGTAGTAAATATAGTTGAACATTATCCATTTTAGTTAGACAAAACTCGCATACGGGCACTCCAGTGGTCTAGTGGTTGTGACACTAGTTTAGCAATCTTGAGGTCTTTTGTTTGAAGATTTTTCGCACTGCAGTTCCGTGTGTTTCTTCCGTTTGAGTCAAATGAATAAATTTTTTCTCTTTAAATATTGCATACACGTACATGTAGTTGGACACGTGCTTTATAGTGAATGGTGAACGTAGGTAAAGTGAAGTGCAGTAATAATTACATCAAGAGCCTAGAATCTTCCTGTTCGTTGTAAAAAAAAAATCAATTGTTACTTTTTTGCCGCATCAACAAGAAAAGATCCATCAACGGGACTGGATAATGCATGAGCTTGCCAACCAGCTACATCTCTTTAATTGTCCAATCAAATAAAACTACAAATCGTCCAATCAAAAGCCAAGAATCTCACTATCCATTATAAACAAATATCTATTCCTTCTTTTTGCAGCATCAACAAGAGACGATTCATCAACGACACAGAGGGATGCGTGACCTAGCCAATCAGATACATCTCTTTAATTGTCCAATCAAATAAGACTACAGATTGTCCAATCAAAAGCCTAAAATCTTCCTATTCGTCGTAACCAAATCTACTTCCTATTTTGCAGCATCAACAAGAGACGATCCATCGACGGGACCAAAGGATATGTGACCTAGCCATTCAGCTACATCTCTTTAATTGTCCAATCAAATAAAACTACAAATTATCTAATCAAAAGCCTTCCTATTTGTCGTAACCAAATCTACTTCCTATTTTGCAGAATCAACAAGAGACGATCCATCGACGGGACCGAAGGATGCGTAACCTAGCCATTCAGCTACATCTCTTAGGTTACAGTGAGACGGGAGAGTTCACCCAGGACAGGGCTGGGCAGTTCATGGAGGAGACGAAGGACTGGATGGAAGCGCAGAGGCAGGAAGCTCAAGGGATCAAGACCCAGCATGAGGAGAAAGAGAAAGGGGTGGATAAACAGATGCAGGACCTCCGAGATACTTATACACGTCTAGAAACAACAATCAAAAGCAAGATGGCTACCATTGTGAGTAATCTCATCTTTTCTCTTTCTTTTTCTGGGTTGAACTTTCAAGCATTTTACTAATTTATTAATGGACTTCATTGATTTCAGTTGATAGTCAGTTGATATATATTGACTACTTTCTACAGCAGTAATGTTTAGGCCTTTGTTTTGGAGTTTAACAGCCATGTGAGGTTAATGTATTAAGGTTAAATGCATACTTGTGATCTAATATCCCCTGGTGTGTAATTGTTGAAGTGTGTATTGAATGTTAAGTTGTAAATAAAATGATACTTTATTGTCCTAATCTATTTACTATGCTGTAATCGTTATTTAGAACGGGTCTGTTGAGATAAAGATCTGAAATGGCAGTTTATATTCTCCAAGAAAAACTGAAAAGTTGCTCATTCATGAAGCAAAGTGATATACTCTAGTAGCTTTGATAAATGGTGACCCAACATATGATTTAGACTTCATTTCATTAAAATAGCTTTCAGAGCATAGCGTCTCGGGCTTATACATGTATATAATTATAATTATTAATTCATTATAATTATAAGTTTGACCATTTTTTTTTTCTTGTTGCCAGCATGAGAATTCATCTAAACTGAGAGAGATCAAGAATGAGCTCAGCACCATGGGAGAAAGCTCGCAGAGGCTGAAAGAACTAGAGGTTGAGAAGCAGAGAGCCGTAAGTCTAGTTGCTCATTTAGGACTATACTAGCAGTTGAGAAGCAGAGAGCTGTAAGTCTAGTTACTCAGTTAGGATTATTGTACTAGCAGTTGAGAAGCAGAGAGCTGTGAGTCTAGTTACTCTTTTAAGATTGTACTCGAAGTTGGGAAGCAGAGAGCTGTAAGTCTAGTTACTCTTTTAGGATTGTACTAGAAGTTGAGAAACAGAGAGCTGTAAGTCTAGTTATTCATTTAGGATTGTACTAGAAAGTTGAGAAGCAGAGAGCTGTAAGTCCAATTACTTATTTTTAGAATTATAATCCACTTACGCTTTCATGTATCTGGCTATTTTGGGACCGGCGCTATCCGTATAAGTGATATGGCTCGATATGAAAGTAATAATAGGACACCATTTCTATCAAAAGTTTATGTAGAGGACATTTGGAGGAGGTTTTCTTGGGAGAATTATTTATTGGATGGATGATTTTAAAAATGATTACTAATTAATGTCTTTCTTAGTGTACATTTGTTTTTAGATGAATTTGATAACAAATATGAGTGTAAAACTGGCTAGAAGACATTGAAGTTTAATAGAAGAGTCCAAATAAATAAAATTATTCAAAAGTTAAAATACTTAATGATGTGATGTTTCTTTTTCAGGAGGGTGAACTTAATCAGCTGGAAGGAAGTCTGGACGTTGATGAAATTAAACGCGAGATAGATTCCTTGCAGAAAGAAGCCAAACAATATGACAAGAGGATGTCAGAGCTTACGTAAGTTACCTTAGACCGATGCACTATCTCCTCATGTCTTTGGTAAAATTCTAACCTTTTTGAAGAATTCATAAAGGGTAGTAAAAAAATAAAATGAGATTGTTATGATTTATTATTGGAGGGAATTTCTTAATCATCTCTTTTATATCCTATGTTATCCTTATTTTGATACTAGATATATTATCATCTGGTCCGTGTGGAAATCATATCTAAAAATATTTTACTCTCTGCCATTAAATATACTTATTTGACATCATCTAGTAAATGGACATGTACAATATATTTTGTCAAAAAAAAATACAAAAGAAAAAAGTACAAAAATGCAAAAAAAAATATGAATGTTTGTTTAAAAACTTAGGAGTGGAGTGCGAGATTTCCCTGATATCCAATTAGGATTTTCCTTTTCTTGAAACCCTGACAACTTAACCCAAACCTTATGATTAGGCTGAGGGGTAAGGGGAGGGTTTGGGTTATGTTTAGGGTCAAGTTTACCAATGTGTTGGCTCAGTGGATAGAGGGTCCTCCTCATAATCGGGAGGTCGTGCGTTCGATCCCCGGCTGCGTCATACCAAAAGACGTTAAAAATGGTAGTTGCTGCTTCCCTGTTTGGCGTTCAACAAGAAGGGGATAGAGCAACATCCATCTGGCGCTGCTCACCGGCGGCCAGGCCCACGAGAAAAGGGGCAAAACAAATATTCATTTCAGACAATAAAATTTGGAGCATTTTTTTTTTTTTTAAATTCAAGTAACCCATGTTTGAAACAAAATAAACTTAGTGTTTCTTCCTTTACATATGTTAATTGGATAAACCCTATTTTTAATAAGATTTCCCAGTTGATGATGATTGCTTGTGGTTTAACTTTAAACAGCACCGAACTAACGACCATCTCCTCTCAGTCGCAAGCCAGAGTCAAGCTTGAGATGCTCCAGAAAGACAAGAACTCCAAAGAAGATCAGATAAGAAGACTGTAAGTCCTTGGCTTCCCATTCCATAGTTTCTAGCATCGATGAGATCATTTATTGAATATATTTTTTGAAGGCACAAAAAGATACATAGACCTGCAGTATACTGTTCCAGTTTTTGGCGAAATATGAAACATTTTTAATGATGTTATTCATTGAAATCCCCACCTCTGACAATTTCATTTTTTGGGCCTTTGTCCATTTTTGTTCCCCTTTGTTTAAAAAAGATCCAGCTTTGTTCATCTCCTGTTCTCAGGGACTTAAAGGGACACATCTCCTCTTTAAGCATATACAAACATTGTCAAAAAATAATTATGTATAACAACAAATACAAGACTTGTAAAATTTTTGCAATCCTTATGGCAACTGAGGGTACCTGACTGTGGTATATAATGTAATATGCATTTTGTTTCCCATTTCTCTCTCTCTCTATCTCTCTCTCTCTCTCTCCCTCTCTCTCTCTCTCTCCCTCTCTCTCTCTCCCTCAATACCTCTAATAAATATCATGTTTCTGTCTCCCTCCCTGTAGGAGAGGAAAACGTGAAGAAGAAATGTTGCATCTCCTTGGTCACTTTCCTTCTGAGAACATCCGCACCAAGCTCTCCAATTACCTGGTGTAAGTCAGTCCCTGTTACCTCTCACTTCCGATTCTGGGGGATGGGGTTTTACAAAAAAGTTTGTAATGTTATGCAAGACTTTATGAATGACTTTAATATGGCAAGCTAATTAAGATTCACAATAATGTATAATTGAATAAGCTGATTGAAATACAAGTGTAGACTGATATTTTTATTAACTACACTTTTGACCAATTCAGTATATACATTGATAATAGCCTTACACATGAGTACAAGAGTGAGCAGCCAAGGCAGACATGTATAGTGTCTGCCTTGGCTAAATATAGCTAAAATATTGTTTAATTTATGAGCCTGCTCTTTATTTGAGTGCATCTTCAAGACTACAGTTTGATGTACATTTACACCTAATATCTCTATGTACAATATACTGTATATGCTGATTTGTTTATTAAAGTTTTGTTTTTGTTTTTAGTGAGAAGAGTGAAGAAGTGAAGAGATGTAACAATACACTCCAGCATGCCAGGATGGACCTCTCAGCTAAGCAAGCCAACAGAAAGTCAATCATGTAAGAGATTGATTCCTTCTTTGGTTTTCATACGATTATGGTTGGGTTTTTTCTTTTTGACAGATGTAAATCAATCAGATAGGATTATTTACTTCTGGGACTGACCTGTAACTTCCCCATCCAAATGACATGACTGATTTTTGAACCAGGATACATGTATGTGAAAGCTTTTCTGTAACCTTATTATTATTTTTGTCATATCATTAGTGAGGGATTTAGATTTAGAATACATCACAGTTTATTGTTTAGCAAAACTGTATGTTTTGAAATCTCTTTTTGTTTAGTAAGTTTAATTTTCTTTATATTCTTGTTTACGTATGTCTTTGAACATCAAATTCATTTTAAATTTTGAGAGCAATTGAAACAAAATGCACCTTTTAATATCACTTTTTCGTAGACGCCTGTAAAAAATATGTAGTTGTCAACAAACACTTCTTTTTCTGAACTTTAAAAGATGGATTTTTAACACCTTTTGGATATAAATTCATTGGCATTGAAAAAGTCTTGTGTTCTGTTTTCTTTGATGCTCTTTTGTGACATGACAGGGACCACCTAAAGAAGAAAGAAGATGAACTGAGAAGTAGTGAAGATAAGTTGATGTCAGCGTGTGGTAGTCAAGATCTGGATGATTCTATTCAACAAATCACACAATCTATCAACGGTCTGCAAAAGTAAGTTCAGGATGTTTAATCAATGATAATAATGTTATTTCTGTATTGATGATTTGTATTTTAAAGCCAAGCTTGAGTTCTTACAGCCAAAATAATTTGAGACAAATCTCTAAGATATGTCCTCACATCGTTCCATTAACATATACATATGCATGCCTACACAAGATTATATTCACGTTTCGATAATGATTTCAGAAGAAATGTTGAAAAAATATCGAAACAGTCCGTCAGATTGAGACTTGGAGTAGACCGCTATATCGCCACAAATCATGGCACAACATACACACACAGATCCGATGCGAAATCGCGTGCACATGATATACCCGTAGACTTTCCACGTGGCCGTGTTAATCACGCATGTGCTTGGACGGGCCGTCCAGATACAGAAATAATGCTTATTTTGCTCTTTTCTCAGCAAATACGCAATTTTCTGCAAATTCCTTTGGTGTGTAGTATTCATTTCCTATGCTTGAGATTCTGGTATGAACAAGAATGTTTTGATTTATTTCATCATGACTACTACTCTAGATTATCTTTAAACCAATAAATTGTCATTTGTGGAGGCTTGATAAGTGGTTGGTGCAATGAAATGCTAATGTTCAGGGGAAATCTTCTTTTTTTTTTTGGGGGGGGGGGATTTTGCCAAAACTCTTTGTCCCAATTTTTACTAACATACAAAGCAATACTTATTTCTTGTAGCTTCTTAAAGACTAGTTTAATTAAAAAAAAAAAAAATACTTTCTATGCATTTAAGTACATGTAATTGTGATATTCTTCAATTTCTAATTCATTTTATATTTTGTTTACTTCATTAATTTATATTCATCATTTTATTCTTTGTATTACCATTGGTAATTATATTGTACACCTTTAAGACATGTTATGTTATGTATTTTCAATTCAACTTTTACATATATATTTCTTGATATTTTATTGAGCTTCTGGCGGCAACACTTTTTTTTTTCTTTATATAAACTTTTTTAAATTTAACCATGTTTATTTGTTGCATTTTTTTTTTCTCTCTTTTTTGTTACCATGTCTGCAGTGAGCGTGGAGCACTAACAGGCGGCAAGCATCTGTTTGATCGTTACATCGTAACCTTGCAGCGCCCTGATGCACTTTGTCCTCTCTGTCATCGTGGCTTTGATTCTGGAGAAGAGGTCCAGGAACTTGTTCAAGAGGTATGGTCTAACCCATCATTGTCTTGGTCTAGGTCAAGAGATATGGTCTAACCTATCATTGTCTTGGTCTAGGTCAAGAGGTATGGTCTAACCCATCATTGTCTTGGTCTAGGTCAAGAGATATGGTCTAACCTATCATTGTCTTGGTCTAGGTCAAGAGGTATGGTCTAACACATCATTGTCTTGGTACTACAATAATTTCCTTAAATCTTATAATGTTTACTATTGTTTATCTTGTTGGAAATCCAGTGGCGAACAGAATTTTTGTGACAGAAGTGACAATTCACGACAGCCAATTGTCCATTCTTGCCATTCTTTTCAGCAAATATCATGTGATGTTTTGTTTTATTCTTAATTTTAATCAAGGAATTAGATGATATGAGTTTAGCAGTTTTTTATTCAACTTTATTGTGATAATATAGCAATCTATATTTACCAATTATACCTTCCAGTAAACATTTGCTTTTATTTTACTTACAGCTACAAGACAAGCTGCGTATGACTCCAAATAAGCTGGCAGAAAAGGAGCGTGCCATTGAAACGCAGAGGGAGAAATCTGATCGTTTGTTAGCACTCAGACCGCTCAAAGACACAGTAAGTTGGTACTTGTTGTCATGCAGATTTATTCTAAATGTGTTACATTGTAATAATGATTTGAAGATAAATAAAGTCAGAAAAAGAGACTTCTGCAATCCCAGTGCCCTGTTACACAAAGACTTATGATCGATAAAAAGATATAATCAATTTTTTCTTGGTAGCCTCATCATAGGCAGGGTGCTCCAAAGTTGATGTTCTTAATCCTAACCCAGCTCCAACTCTAATCTTAATCATATCCTAATCCTGATTCCATGATTGTACCTGCATTCAAAATGAGCCTAACAAGAAAAAAATCAATCGTAACAGATGTAAGAGATGTAGCCCAAGAAATATAGTCAGCATATTACATGATGTTGGTGTTAAAAGTTATACAAGATACTCTGACTAAGTCGAATCTCCAGGAACCATAGATATCTGTTTGACTCAAAATTAATTCAAAATATGAGAGGCAAATAACACATGTATTTTATAAGCTGGACTTAAAAATTGTTTTGAATTAGGTGACTTATTGAATTGTAGAAGGTAGACATACATACATACATTAGACATACAGTATTCTAATTCACTTTTACCAATCTCCAGGTGACAAAGCTATCAGGGCGTGAGATCCCAGACCTTAAAATGAAGCTGTCTGCTGTAAATGCTGACATTGAGAAACTCAATGCAACCATTAGTGAGGTAAGTCTAGTGTTATGTTATGGTATATATTTCAGTTGCACACTAATAATACTCTTCTTTTCAAACCGTCCCCTAGACAATAGAACTGATCCTGTACCCATTGACACAAATCTCACAACTCCACACGTAAAATTTGTTTTTAAGAAGTAAGCCTGAGGGGGCCTTGGTCCGGTTCAGCAATAAATTGGCCTAAAAAAAAGGGGGAGGGGGTAGTCAATTTAAAAAAAATAAAAATATATAAGTTGACCTTGAAAGGATCTGGGGGAAATTTTGAAGTGAAACCGGTTAATGAGTCGCTAGAAGAGGACAATGAAAAATATATAGTTAATGGTCTCATTTCCTTTCATCTTTCTCTCGTCAAAGTTGGAGGGGACATAGTAACATTGCCTTCCATCCGTCCTTCTGGCAGACCTTTGCCTAGTAACATACAATGTAGCAATGGACACGGCTTGTTTTGACATACGTATACCATTTATACCCAGGAAGGAAATGCTATGCATCACATTCTCCTTGATTATTTTCCATCTATCTAACACGATAACATAATCAGTGTTATAGCTACGCTGGTCGGCGGTGGTTGGGCCCGACCACCACTCGTGTTGAAAAACACTGCTTCCGACCACCACTAATTTCACATTAAAACTGCATCTAACTTAAATTCTTATTTATATTATTTACAAGAATTATTCTGTTAATTCGACATTAAATGTTTAATTTTTAAGTATTTATCGAATGTTTTCGTCTTTTGTTACGGGAAAAGCGTTTGGGAAACAGGGAAAAGCACCATCAGGAAACATAATGGATGGGGCAGCATATGGCTAGGTACAAGTAGATATCGCGATCACAATCATTAGGCTGGTCAACCACTGTTTATTAATGTTTGTTTTATGTGCTGTAAATTAATATTTTTGTATTTTTAAGAAAGAAAAAAAAATCAGAAAACAAAATTTTGTGTTTAAATCAATATTTACATTTTAAAATTTGTCCATATTTTGAAGATTGAATATTTTTTTTCTTTTTCTTAACTAGCCTAATTTCTTTTGATTGATATGCGCATGCACATAATGTGCACAAAGTCCATACCACAGAGTTAAATACGCACTAAACCCAATGGTCCATGCATACTGAAAGTGATAACATGACCTGTGTGAAGTGTGATTATGGATTAACTCTTCATCTGTGTATTATACTGAGTATTTGTCATTTTATCGAAATTCCTATGGTATCCTCAAAAAATAAGTAAGTTAACAACAAAACTTACATTAAAGTAAATTTACAGCTAATTCAGTAGACTGTAATTGGTATTTTCTAGGCTATTTAATTATTTTTATTTTTTTTATTTTTTTATTTGGGGGGGGTGGGGGGGTCATCATTTAGCTGCTAACCATGAGCTCCATTTGTAAGAACAACTTCTTTTTGGTGAAATTTAAACCGGCACTAAAAATACCCTAGCTATAACACTGAACATAAGTAATGTATCGGATGTTGTTCCTTTATCTCATTTCGTCTCTCCGCTAGGCGGAAGATAACCTAAGTATGCTCCAGGTCGATGAGTCAATGGCAAGGGACATGAAACCAGACATTCAGATACTGGAGAAGACCCTGACAGAGCTCAAAGACTTAGAGCGCAAGATTGGAGAACAGTCAAAACATTTCTCAGGATCGGGTAAGAGACACTGCGTTACTTACCAGAAATACAACAAACTTGACCGAAGAGAATCAAAACGAATTTGGGCGGCTCGCGTGAGCCCTGCCCAAGCTGCTAATCAAACGCAAGAAAAAGCTTTTCTCCCTGGGGGACAACTTCTCCGACTGGAGCAGCTACCTGGTTGATCCTGCCAGTAGTCATATGCTTGTCTTATAATCTTCGAAACAAGCATATGACTACTGGCAGGATCGACCAGGTAGCTGCTCCGGTCGGAGAAGTTGTCCAAATATCTCTTGGCAACTAGGGTAAATTAGTATAGGATAATTAATCTTGATTATGAGATTAAAGCTAGCATGAGATTTATTCAGTTACAGGCAACTCTTCAAATTGCAAGTTTTCATTGTCACATTTTATTTCAACTACACTGATGTCTTGTTTTAGAGAAGTCAGTTTATGTGGATGTATGTTTCTCTAGGTGTTGCGTTTTAGAACTTTGAGAAGTTTCTTTAGATGAATCCAACACCTTTTTATTTATGCATGTTTTGAATGTTATATTGTTTATTTCATATAGCTTATAGGAATAAAACAAAAAATTTATCCATTTTTTTCCTTTGTTTTTTTTTTTCTTCTAGATGCCAGCAGAACTCTTCAACAGGTCAAGACTGAAACTGAAGAAATCAAGATCAAACTGTGAGTCATGTTTTCTTGTTTAGTGCTTTAAATGATTTAATTGCCTTTTATGATAGACGAGAGAGGTTATTATGGTATTAAGTCTAGAATCTGTGGGCTATTTTATTGCTATGATTTGACATGATCAAATGACATTGAAATTCTAAAATATATTCTTGTACCATAATTTGCTATTGTGTTATTCAATCATGTATGAAATGTAAATCATAAGATATATATCAAATAAAAGAAGAGAAGCAGGGCTTTTCATACATGTATACGTTGGTTTATATCTCATCACGTAAATAATTTATTATAACATTAGAACATTTCTGCCATGAAATGCCAGTTTTCTTATATTTGCAACATACTGAATATTTGTTCACCCTACCCTTTACAGTGTCTTCTCATTAGTTGGCATTGTTAGTCTTGTTGACCTTTCATTGATACACCATAGACATGGACTGAATATTTGAATGACTTTACACAATGGACATTGGTGTGTTTTTTTTTCCTCTTACAATACAATGTTTTACAATTGTTGTATCGAATACTATATTGGCCAATTTTTTTGCAATTTTAGATTGATCGTGAAATTCGCGAAAATGATACCATTTCGAAAATAAAACCATTGGGGAAAATACCAGCTTATACATTAACTTAAATGTTTCATTATCTTTTAGGAATACTGTAAAGAGTACTTTGGAGCTGAAACAACGTCAGCGACAGGAACACGTTGACAATGTGAACATGATGAAAGTCAGCATCAACAGCATCACCAGTGAAACTCTACGTCTAGCTGCTAAACTTCAGAAGAGAGAGAAGCTAGAGAGTGAGCAAGCAGAGCTGACTACCACCAGTCAAACATACCAGAGAGAAATAGAGGTATGAAAAGGAGAGTGATATGGAGGTGATGGTGAACATGGTGGTGGTGGTGGTGGTGGTGGTGGTGGTAATGACGTTGATGATGATGATGGGGGTGATGAAGATGGTGGTGGTGGTGGTGGTGGTGATGGTAGTGGTCATTATGGTGACTTTGATGATGATGATGGTGGTTGTGGTGGTGGTTGTTGTAGTGATTATTATGATGGTAGTGGTGGTTGTGATGGTGGTGGTGGTGGTGGTGGTGATGATGATGGTAGTGTTGTTGATGATGGTGGTAGTGGTGATGATGATGATAATGATGGTGGTGAAGACGATGATGGTGATGGGAATGAGAAAGTTGATGGTTGTGGTTATGATGATGATGATGATAATCGATGATGATGATGATGATGATGATGATGATGATGATGATGATGATGATGATGATGATGATGATGATGATGATGATGATGATGATGATGATGATGATGATGATGGGGTGGTGGTGGTGGTGGTGGTTGGGATGGTGGTGATGATAATGATAATGACAACAACAACAACAACATCACTGCCATCAATGGTTGTAGTAGTTTCCTTGATGGTGACACCTTTACTTCTGATGAAGACAATGACAAGCATGATAGCGACAATGAACATTATGGCAGTGAAGATAATGACAACTATCAACAGTTAAGATTTTTCCACCAACTTCTGTCATGAGTTGAGCTCTTTCTAGCTTGTTCCCACAGGACCACTGAATGCATTGCCAATTCCCGATACCT
Organism: Paracentrotus lividus; assembly: GCA_940671915.1. NCBI lineage: Eukaryota > Metazoa > Echinodermata > Echinoidea > Camarodonta > Echinidae > Paracentrotus > Paracentrotus lividus. The sequence continues at coordinate 32,112,645 of CALNVZ010003428.1, forward strand.
TTGAACTTGATTATTATACAGTGATGGTCATTCACAAATGTATCTAACTCTCATGTATGGTGTGCTGTGTGCTCCCAAACATACATGTACATACAATGTATTTATAACTATTGGATCCTATTTTCCTTTTCTGAATCAATTTAATTGAGGCCTGAGATAATGGAGGTATTTGCCTATAAATTCATTGCTTACATTTAATTTTTTTTTCTTCTTTCACTTATTTCTTTTATACTAGGATTCCAAGCAAGAACAGAGACCCATCAAGGTAAGAAGGCCTGCAATCCTGAAATGGTGCAAGTTGCAAGGGCATTACAATTTTCTACGGACAACATTTTAAAAAACTTCAAAATTATGCCATTGATTTTTATTCTCAACTGGATATTAGTTTGTTTTTTTGTTTTTTTTAAAAATAAAATAGGTAGGTAGTTATGTCCAAATGTTAAAACAAAGTAGTCAATGAGTATTATAATATGGGTATCTATTTTAAGGAATTGATTATTATTTCATAGACAAAGCACTAATATACAGACTAGAAATATTATCCATTATTCTAACCAAAGCCAAAGTTTTAATGACGTGTATTTATCAGTTATTACATGTATATTTTTATTGTTTTATTACTGTTGTTGTATATGTGATTGTAAATACATGACTCTGTTTTTCTTCTGCTAGGACAAGCTCCAGAAATTGGCCCAAGATAAAACCGCTATCATCCAGAAGAAAGAGAAAGAAATCAAGGAGGTCCGCGAGAAAGTAAGTATTTAGAAAAAAAAAAGATAATATTAATTAATATTGTGGATTAATATAGCACCTAATATGCAGTTAGATTACCATCTCAAAGCGCTTTACAGATATATTATTACCCCGGCTTGCCCGCACAAAGATATGTGTACATTCTCCACACCCTAGCGAGCATTGCAACCAGATTAATGTAGAGAACAACTTCCAGACTCCAGCCGATTTATGTTCAGTAGTTGTGCACCTGTATGAAGGTATGATTTCATCTGCAAACCAATTTTAATTCTCATTCACTTTTTATACTCCTCCACATGAAACTGTTAGTTCGTTATCTCTTTTGTCACTTAATACTTGTAGTGTAGCTAAAAATATTTTTGAACCTGCCTCATAGAAAAAGCACTTCTGTGTGGAATTCATGATTGTAAATTATTCACAAAATGAGCTCATGTATCAGCAACAATTTTCCATGTTTAATAACTAAATTTAGCCAATACATGTAGGTGGAGTTGGGGTGTTATTATATGCTGGTCTTTGATTGTTTAAATACAGGTATTTATTTATAATCATTTTTCAGATTGATGAAGTCCAGCAAAAGTTGAGAGATATTCATACAGGGACTTCAAACATTGCAAAGTAAGTGTCCCATCTCTGTTTTTAATCAGTTTGTTACTATTATTACATGCATTAAAGAAATAGCAATTATTGACTGAATAATGCAAAGGGTTGGGATATCGATCAAGTCATTCCTTTAAACATGTATTTCTTTTACATGTATGTTCATTCCCCTATGAGGAAATTGATTTAAACAAATATGTACATGCAGTCTCTATTATAATTTTAAATATGATGTTTTTATTTGACCGAATTATTTTGTTTACAGGACTGCAATTATTAAATTTCCTCACACAACAAAGTTTGTTCAGCTTTCTTTGTATAATCACTTGCAAGACTTGCTTGAATTGCTGAATGAGGAGAATCTTCTTTTTATAAGGAAATCATGCTGTACCTGTGCTCATTATAAAGGGGGTTAAACTATACTTGATATTTTCATTTGAGCTCTGTGACATAAAGAGCTATGATCAATTGCAAATTTTAAACAATGGTTCTTATTGGTTCACAGGGAGACTTTTATGCAAAAATCCATGCAACAAACATCCTGATTGGCTACCATTGATTTGCAGTTGATCGTAGCTCTTTATGTAGCAGAGCACTAATTAGATGATAGTAAGCAAATAATCACCGTCTATCCAAATGATGGGAAGATTATCACTTCTCAGGCAAGCTGGATAAGCTATCTCCTCCGAAGCAAAGTTGAGGAGAGATAGCGTGTACATCCAGCTTGCCGTGGAAGTGATAGTGTTCCTCGTCATTTTGATCAAGAGGTGATTATTTGCTTTATATTCCACATCTGAAACATTTTAAGAGCTTGTGGAAAACCAATATATTAGTAAAAAATAAAAGATTTCCTAGAGATCCTTACGAAGAAAAATCCATTGAAGTCATCGATAACTGCGCTTGTAAAATAAACGTGTACAATTAAAGTGTGCGCAATTTATTTAGCGCGAAGGCCTAGCTCGAATGGGCTGAAGTTATTGTTACGTAACAAAGAAATGAGAAAAAGGAATTGCTACGGCACAGATGAATTTATCTGTCGCTGCATGTGATGGAAAAAATGATGGTACAAAAAACCCGAGTGACAACTCACTTTTTTTCGCGCATCCTAAAAATGATTGATGACGCGTTATGGCTCTAAATACTCTTCGGGGCGCTGAAGTGATCAGCAGAACTCAAAAGTACTATCACTACGAGTGATGATTGATGATGGGAAAATTTAAATCAATCATGCGATTGACTTTTGACCAATCCCGTTCCAACATTCTTAGTATGTGGAATATAAAATTAAAATATGCTGTCTGACTGTTGAAACTTACTATTATTTCTTTTGTTGTTGTTGGTAGGTATGTGAAAGAAGGGAAGGAGGCTGAATTAGATGATGTAGAGAGAAAAATAATGGAGCTGAATGATCAGATGAGTCAATTAGACAAGGATCTGAGTCATATGGTGGCTACCATTGATCAACTCAAAGATGACATCAGCAATCAGCGGGTAGGAATATGTCATCCATTCAAGACTATTCAGCTTGATCAATAATGATTCAGTATCTTTCATAGGTTTTAGTCCTTTCTTCATCAAATCGACACCTTTTAGATTTTCATTTTACTCCTCAACCTTTAAAATAAATCTTTAAAATTCAAACAAAGAAAACACACCAGAATAAGTTGTTTTCAATGATTTTCAGACACAAGTTGAAGAGAAGATTGAAAAGAATGATTACTTCCTAAAATATTGTATAATAGTAATGGGAATTTTCAACTCATGTATGTCTAAGTTTTTGACAATTTTCAACTCATGTATTAAATGATTTTTAAAATTTTATGTTTTATTAAATACCTATGTATATATGTCACTTACCCCCCAAAAAGTTGTATGTATACCATTTATGTTTTCATGATATTGTATTTTGAATTTTATCCATGCCATGGATAAAAAACCAAAACTGTGTTATTGTCATACACCATCTACTGTACAAACATACTAAATTGTGGCTCTTTGCCTGATACCATTAAAAACTCTCACAATCATGCAACTAATAATTAAAAAATGACACATTTTCTCCTGCTTGCAGGTGTGAGAGGGAAAAATGAATAAAAATTTTAGCTAACTATTTTGCCTGTGAAGTAATTCCCAGTGTTCATATCACATAATACCTTTTTTCAAACCATTATATAAATAAAAAGAGAACATGCAAACTCCCCCTCCTTACCCTTTTCCTCCCACCCACCCCCATCCTCCCCTCCCTGGCCCTACCCATTACTTCCTCACCCATCTGCACTCCTTATCCTCCCTTCCCATCCCCCTGCCACCACCCCTTTCCCTGACCCATACCCTTCACCCAAGCCTCCCTACCCCCTACCCACCTCTCCTTATCTCATCCTTGACCCCATCCTCCTCATGCTATGATCCCCTCTCCTTCACCTTCCCACTTCAACCCTCACTCATTACCACCCATTCATATCTTATCCCTATCCACTCCCCACCACTCCTTACCATATCTTAACCCCATTCCGTCCTACCCCCTATCCTCTCCTCCTTACCTCTTTATTACCTATCCCTCCTTACCCCCTATCCTCCCCTCCTTAACATTACCTCATCCCTCCTTAACCCCTATCCTCCCGTCCAGGTCAAAGAGATGGAGTTGCAAGATAACATGCACCTGTTCAAATACCGTCAAGATGTTGAGAAGAAATCTGGTGAGATCAGCAGACTTGAAGAGAAACTAGGAGGTTACAATCAAATCACTATCGAGAGAGAGAAGACGGAGATAGAGGGAAAGAAAGCTGCCTTAAACAAGGAGGTAAACTATTCCATCTCTCTTCTTTAGTAAAACCCGGGATCCCGGGATAGCTATTTGGAGCTGCTAAAAGGGATTATTCTTCAAGGTTTAGTTTATAGAAGACACTCAGATTCATTTCACTGTCTGTCCTGACAAGTATACAACTTGTGCTGGAGGAAAACAAGCTGAATTGTTGTGGAGAACCAATTTAATCATGCATAATCTTTTTCAAAATACTTTTATATGGTCTCTTATGCGGCGGCCACAACTTGTCGTAGGCTATGGGGCACGTGCAATCAACGTAGCCTGCGTTGCATGCACAATGCACGCACAGGTCGTGGGTCAATTTCTACGATTCCTGCGTTTCTGTAGTAAGGGTATTGGAAAAACTTCCTGTCCCTTGTACAGGCAACGTGCCTGCATGGTACATACGCTGCACAAATTTTCTACGAAATCCATCGTAGGGAGTTGCACGTCGAAGGTACGGCGAGTTGTGACCGCCGCATCAATCTGGAATAATTCTTCTGAAAAACATATGTATGGTCACCACCAGATACTTAAACGTATTAATTTTGCTTAATCCTTGCGAAAATGGCCACATAATGTTCACAATTGGCATTTACGACCTTCTTCTCCTAATTCTTAAAATGTGTTTTAATCATCCTTCATTAATTCATTGGGACAAAGCCGCCAATTCAAAACGCATCTCATCACCTTTTTTTCTTTTCATTCTTGTTACCTACTTTTCCTTTTGGCTTTTATTTCTTCTAGAAATTCTTGCTTGATGGGAGATGTTCTGAGCTGAGGAAGGAGGTTCAAAGACAAGAGAGGGAACTAGCCGGTGACTCGTATAGGAATGCTGAGACAAACTACAATGATATGATGATCAAATGTAGGGTATGTCATATTGAAAGTGTTTGAATGCAGATACAAACTACAATGATATGATGATCAAATGTAGGGTATGTCATATTGAAAGTGTTTGAATCTATAGACAAACTACAATGATATGATCAAATGTAGGGTATGTCATTTTGAAAGTGTTTGAATGTATAGACAAACTACAATGATATGATGATCAAATGTAGGGTATGTCATATTGAAAGTGTTTGAATGTATAGACAAACTACGATGATATGATGATCAATGTAGGGTACATGTATGTCATATTGAAAGTGTTGGAATGTATAGACAAACTACGATGATATGATGATCAATGTAGGGTATGTCATATTGAAAGTGTTTGAATGCAGATCTATACCAACTACAATGATATGATGATCAAATGTAGGGTGTGTGATGTTGAAAGTGTTTGAATGAAGTGATTTGGTAACGCTTAAACATTTAGTTACATGTAAATTAGTCCCTATATTTATCAGGTATTCATGTTGTTTTTAATGTTGGAAGTTTAGCGCAAAATGAGTAGCTGATCAAAAAGATAATTTTATAAAAACAAACAAAACTCGCTCACAATGTAATTGATTTTAGAAATTTCTTTTGGTTCTTTCAGACCACAGAGATTGCCAACAAGGACTTGGAGAAATACTACAATGCTCTCAACAGGTAAAGTACTTGGCCCATATTCTCAGAAGCTGCCTAACTTTAAGCCTAGCTTAAATCTGTGGTTTAACTATGGCTTGCTAAAAGGGAATCAATCTGTCTATGTTGCATGTTCCTATCTAGTATCACCTTCACCGAATTCTGGAATCCTGTTTTAAATGTAAGGGAAACTTTTGTACTTATCATTCCCAAGCAGTTTTTAATAGTTTCACTGCCAAAAATTATGGTGAATTGAACATCTACTTTTCGGGATTGAGTCCCTTTTAGCAAGCCATTGTTAAACCACAGATTTAAACTAGGCTTAAAGTTAGGTGGCTTTTGAGAATACGGGCCCTTGTGTATAGAAATATTGACAAATGAATGATGGGGGAAATTATGTAGGAGAGATGGAATAGAAGAGGGAGAATTCCATCAAATGTATAAACGTATATGTGTATTTGATACTGTCTAGATTTACTAAAAGGTAAAAAAAAATATATATATATAAATGTATATTAACTTAAATGAAGGTATTATGTCAGGGATGGCAGATTGAACACAAATTTTGATGTATTACTTTTAAGCAACACCAGAGCATATTTAACATTATACAATGAATATGTACTTTTTTTCTATTCTAGAAAATTAGACTCGCATTATCATCACAGTGTAATATAAATCTTTATTGAAGTGCATATAGCACCCAAGTCTGTCATTAAAATTCTTACTGATACTACAATTTATGTAATCATGGTTATTTAATTTTTGTCTTGCAGTGCCATTAACACATATCACAGTCAAAAGATGTCTGAAATCAATAAGATTGTGAGAGATCTCTGGCGCATGACATACAAAGGAAGTGGTAAGTAGTCTATAGCTTGCCCAGCAAAAGGGCGCAACAGATATTGGGAGCCAATAACTTAAATTGTGTTATAAAATAATAGAGGGTTGGTCTTTCTCATCGTATGAATCATGGCCTCAGAAATATAAAACCTAAATTTCATTCCTCTATCATTTTATCCTAATATTTAAAGTTCCATTGATCGGACCTGAATTGTGTTTTCAACTTTCTGCCAGGTACGCAACCAGCCCATGTTTGATAGAGCAGTGAACCATAGTATAAAGTAGATTGTGAATAATCATTAGAAAAACATAATGTGTATGAAATTAAACTAGATATTTGAAACAAATACATTGCAATTTTGATAATTTACTGCATATTGATATATTTAGCATGTATTCCATGTTTTTGTGAGAAGGCTTTCTATGTTTCTTAGATAATAAGTTGATTGAGATCAGTACCATTCTGTTTTCCTTTCTTTGTTATAAGCTAGTCACATGTACACAATAATTAACAGCTGTCTCATTTAAATTAACCAAAATTTGGAAATGAATTCTGTGCGTCAAGCTCGTCTCACATATTTGTTTATGCCCCCAAATTGCCAACGTACACAGCAAAGTCTACTAACACATTACATTGGTCCAGTGACTCTAGAAGCAAGAGTAAAGAATGGTGATGGACACCAAATACAAGACAACACACTTGCAAAATGACTTAATTTTGTGTATGATGGCCATGTGTCAAGTACATGTACATGTGATTAGTTCTTTAGATTTTTTTTTTTACTTTATTGAGATTGGTACTAGTCTATGTTCCTTTTTCTGTTAGATATTGACTTCATTGAGATCTGTGCAGATGATGAGACGGGAGCTTCTACCACTCAAAGGAGACAATATAATTACAGGGTTTGTATATAACCTTCTCTTACCCAACTGATCTCTTTAACTCTTTATCTCTTAATTCAGTCAAAATTATTTTGTTTTAGTGATTTTTCCCCCTCATTCACTATTGTGCCAACATGAAATCATGATATTCTTCATTTTGCTTACCTAACGCCATAAAATATAAGACAATCTCTGATAAAAACAAAATGAATGGTACTATGATCTATTATTATTATTATTGAAGCAGGGTTAGGGTACCGATGTGTTGGCTCAGTGGATTAGGAGGTCGTGAGTTTGATCCCAGCCATGTCATACAAAAAGTCGTTAAAAAATGGGAGTTACTGCTACCCTGTTTGACATTCAACAAGAAGGGGATAGAGGAGCGTCCATCTGGGGCTGCGCAGTGGCTGCCGTGCCAACAAAAAAGGGGCAAAAAGAATGTCCGTGATCTTTATTTCGGATGTTAAGATTTGGAGCGTTTTTTGTTTTGTTTTTACTGGGAATGGAGCTTTTTCTTTGATATTATTTCTTTGATATTATCAGGTTGTCATGGTGAAAGGAGATACTGCTTTGGATATGAGAGGAAGATGCAGCGCAGGTCAAAAGGTCAGTAATGGTTGCGAGTTCATTCTGACTAAGATAGAAGAGTCTTCTTCATTGAGTCCACCCCTGGCAGATAACTGAGCCCGCATTGTGTGTTAACATGCCCCTCCCCAGTTTCATAGACGCAGGCTATGTTACAGTGGAAAACACTCCGTCGCTCGGATAGGACGTTAAATGGAGGTCCTGTGTAAAGGAGAGTTACAACCTTTGAATTTAAAGAACCTACATGCACTATTCGTCTAAGAGTGGGGAGGGGAAACCCCGGTGTAAAGTAGTCCACCTGCAATCCCCCCAATCAGTTAAATTGGGAGGAGAGGCCTGCGGGTTATAGTGGTTTAGTTCCCTTTTTGCCTTTTAGGCACAGGTGACACAAAATAATAATAATAATATTTTTGCTGTTTGAGGAAATATGATACAGTCCACTCCTGTCATAACGATAACAGATTCAAGATTTAATTATGAAGATGCAATTTTTTCAGTCCTGATTTCAAACTTGAACATGTTTCTATGTGCTCATGTTTTAAGTGTAATCAAGATTTCCTAATAACAAAGTAATTTTCTTGGTCCTAAGCACGTAATAAGAATGATCTGCTTAATGTGTACCTCAGTCATGGGATCATTTTATAAAGTATTTGTACCACAGTCATGGGATCATTTCATAAAGTATGTGTACCTCAGTCATGGGATCATTTTATAAAGTATTTGTACCACAGTCATGGGATCATTTCATAAAGTATGTGTACCACAGTCATGGGATCATTGTATAAATTATTTGTACCACAGTCATGGGATCATTTTATAAAGTATGTGTACCACAGTCATGGAATCATTTTATAAAGTATTTGTACCACAGTCATGGGATCATTTTATAAAGGATGTGTACCAGAGTTTGTGTATCTTCATATCATTGCCAAACAGAGTTTGACATCATAGGAATCAGTGTTGATCATATATTATTGTCATAAATCAGGAATTCTTGTGTTTCACAATACACGCACCACCAACGTTCATTATCATAAAATGCCTAATTTTCCTTTTTGGTCAACAGTTTGCCTACAGCATGCACGCACCGTCCGTGAGTGAGAAATGAAAAAATAAAGAAATATGTGACTGAACGATGAATCTCAAGCGCAAGGAAGAATGAGGATTAATCAATAGAACTACATGTATAGGTGTGACTCCCAGAAAACTGAAGGGGTTAATTGAGGTTTTTAATTTGAAAGAAAAGCATGGTGATTCATACATGGTTTTGAGTACACTTTTCCCGACCAATCTCTCAGGATAAACGCGGAGGAGTGACGTCACATTAAGAGCGTAACTGGCGTGCAAAACACACAAATTATTGCAAATCAAACTACTCTCTCATTTCTACAGCAATGCTCATGAAACACAGGTTACACATTGGTCTTAGGATGAAATAGACAAGATACGTTTTTAACAAATACACTTTGCAAATACATTGAAAACTGCAATAGCGTATTAATATTTCTATTTGTATGTCAAATTCAGGTGCTTGCATCTCTGTTGATTCGTCTTGCCCTAGCTGAGACATTCTGCTTGAGTTGTGGAATCCTAGCCCTTGATGAACCAACTACTAATCTGGACAGGGATAACATTGAGAGCTTGGCACATGCCCTCGTAGAGTAAGTATCCTTCTCTGTCTAGTTTTGGACTTATTTTGGGGGAGATCTAAAAACATGTGTCACTTATGGACTCATTGCCAGATAATATGAAAGATGGCAACCTGAAACTATTGAATCAAGAATGGTATTACACAAAAACCCATTTTAGTGTGCATATTTTCCAATAAAATATGAAAGTGCAATTTCCATGGTCCATAAAAAAACGTCAATGCAGCATCGCACACATGTAACCAACAGGAAGTCTCTGTGCTGGTGAAACACACAGATCACCATGAAGTTTATGTGGGTAGATGTTGGCATGCAGGGGTTACAGCATAGGCCCAAGTTGACCGTTTCTGTATAAGTGGTTATTTTCTAGGTGACTTTATTTTCGCGAGTCTGTCGTCGCGAAAATTTCCACTTCAGTACAGGGCTATTTATAGTAATGAAGTCATCACCAAAATCGTGAATTTCCCCAACTATGAACAAGTCCACAATCGTGAAAATATCTGTATGCTAAAATATTGGCTTATAAAGACAGTATATTATGCTCATCAGTTTGCTTCCAAAGCTATAACCCATCTTTCAATTGGAATGATTGGCAAGTATGCTAACCCCATGCACAGATCAATCTAGCATCTTTTAAATTCCCTCTGATTTTTGTTCTCTTGCAGCATCTTGAAGAGTCGAGAGAACCAAATGAACTTTCAGCTGTTGATCATCACTCATGATGAAGAGTTTGTGGAGCTACTTGGTCATTCTGACTATGCTGATCATTTCTACCGAGTCACCAAAAATCCATAGTATGTAGACTTAATCCTTTTTCTTTCTAGATTTTAGATCATTGAGAATCGGTCTTGGTGATATTTCAAAACTTACACTTCGCAAATGATGCATTCTTTGTCCATATACAGGAATATCTCAATATAATGAGATACCGCTTGCAACAAGGCATATGCCGATGTCCCAATCCAATCCCAATTCTTTGAATAATTACAGGAACTTGTTTACCTTGAAAGGACAAAGAAGAAAATTGTAACAGTATAAATAGAATGGATAGATGTTGACACATCATAATAATTGTTCGTCATCAACATGTATGTGTTATTTATAACAAGATTTTGTTATATCAAGGCTTTGTCCCAAACAACTTATGATAATGGGACTTGAATATACATGACTACCTGTGTAAAAGTTATATATCTGTTTCTTGACCTTAACAATAATAATAATAATGGTCATTTATAATTGTGCTATACATGAAAAAGTATCACTGCGCTTACTGTAACATGGTATTGTTTGTTCTTTTAATTGCAGTCACAAGTCAACTGTTGTGAAGCACGATATCGCTACTCTACAAGCAACCCAACAGTGAAACTGACATCGTTGCAGCTAGGAGAACCAGGATAAATCATCCAAATTGTTACTGTTTATGCCCATGCATGGTACACTCAGAATGAACCCTTGAAGTCCTCAATAATTACAAGCAACATGTTGCAAAATATGTACACTGTAGTCAACAGTGAATTTATACATACAATGTAATATCACTTTCTATGGTTTCAGAGAGACTGATATAAAATTCCTTAGATGCAACCTGCATAGAACATTATGCAGTCAAGATTGCTTGAGATATATTTAATACATGTAGATGTACTGTATAAGTGGTTATTTCTACGGTGACTTTATTTTTCGCAAATTTCACGAGTTGGTCATCACAAAAATTTCCAGTTCAGTACAAGGCTATTTATAGTAATGAAGTCATCACCAAAATCGTGAAATTTTGCTCTCATTAATTTCCCCAACTAGTCTAAAATCGCGAAAATATCTGTACGCGAAAATATGGACTTATACAGTATTAGGTCTCACATGGTATTAGGGATCAAAAATATAAAAACGAATCTCAAGATCACAATAGAGTCCTTTGGATTTCATTTTTATGGGCTACTGCGGATGTTTCACAAAGAGTTATTGGACTGAAAGATCGCACTTAAATCCCTAGTTGCATGTGGTTTATTATGCATCACCTCATTGGTCAGGTCATGCCCAGGGGATGTGTGCCATTGAGATGTCTATCAATTAGATTTGGCGTTACGATACAGGATTCACATAGAAGTTAAGAGCTACTTTAAGACTACCTAACTCTTTGCAGAACACCCCGATGTCTTTAATCCCAAGGATGAGAATGGGGTGCTTCCTGTATTAATTCAGGCATCAGAGAATTCAGTCAATGGTTTAATTTCATCATTTTTAAAAGAGACAGATTAGAATGTCTATGAGTAATATATTTTTATCACAAGCTTTGTCATAAATTGTTTGAAGGATTCAAAATGTCTCATGCTCATTGATCAAGGAATAGGATGCGAAAATTATAATCAATGGAACCAACCTTTTGCCAAACTGACTCACAGGTTGTGCTTCTTTGTATTTCATTATTTGTTGAAATGTAAACAGAGACTAGTTCATTATTACGAGACAATTTCCATGATTTGTTGTAAGGTTATGCTGTATACATTAAAAAAATGTTTTAGCTGTAAACATGTTTGTTAGCCAACTGCATGAGCAGGGATGTTTTGCATTCATACATGTACGTCATGTAAAGTGAATTCAATACTCTAAAAATTTTATAAAAGTATGGACCGGCAGGTTCAATGTGAAGTTTTGCACACCATGGCATCGACACTCATTTGCTGCCAAATAAAGAAAATTACTTATTACTTCACAGTCACTTTATTATGATTTAAGCAATCTTTGGAAAAAAGAAAAAAAAGTTACAGAGTAGTCAACGAAATGTATTGACATATTTTGAAACAATAAAATTGTTTTTTATCTTCTTTTTTTAAAATATTCTACTATATTTATTTATTTTAGTGATAAATCCCTCAAAAAATTATTTTGAGACAAGGAACTTCATTTCAGCCTGTCATATGATTATCAAATGTTGCATTATTTTGCAAAAGGAGTTACATTTTTGCAACTTGGTCTCTCAACAGATTACATGACTGAACAAATGAAACTTAAAACAAAATATAGTGATCATTCTTTAGAAAATTTGAGTTTATTTGTAATAGCACTGGATATGCATTTGTTCAAAATTAGTTTTTACATAGTTCTCTTTTACAAATTGACATTCCAATATATAATATATGCAAATACATGTACATGCGCATTATATTTACACAGTATACAGAATGAGTTAAGTACTGATATTTAAATGTTGCTCTACACAGAATTTGTACATGTCGTATAGTCTACTCCTGCAATACAACTATTCTCCCTGTACTGTTTCGCTGTTATTCCGCGCGATTAATTTTTCGCCCTCGGCTGCCGCGCAAATCACGTTTACAGGTTCTTGAATTCGCGCTGCATGTTCATAAGCCACACATTGAACCCTCCCAATATATTCAAGACCTGCGATCTTCGCGCGAAATCCCGAAAATTAATGTACCGTGCGAATATTTCCACAAGTAACAGTACATTAGTTCAGTCTGATGAGATTGTATAATAACAAGATATTTTAGCTTGGCCCTGAGCACTTCATTAGAGCAGGAGTAGACTGTACATTTATCTTATAATTTGATTACTTGCTTTCATGATGCAGCTTTCATTGTAACATTTGCCTGTACCTTAAGAAAACCTTAAGAAAATTTTGTGCTTCCATCAAAGTAATAGATCTGTCTCATCACTATATCCAAGATACACAAGTGGAGTTTGTAAGTGGACATTGCTTCAAAATGGTTTATGAAAATTAAAAATAAATTTAACCGAAACATTGTGTTCCGTTTCATGTTTCATAGAGTTTGTTTTGAATGTTGGTTATGAACACTCCTGAAAGTGTAATCTACCAGTAAATCATACTACTTACTATCGTACAACGCCTACTTGGCTTGTTGTACACAAGCAAATGGGAAAACGAACATGCAATATGATTCAATTTATTACGCTATAGAAATGTTTTGTTTCTTTTGTGACGTCTATTGGCTTGCATGAGCTGTAAACAACAAGGGAAATAGCAAATATTCCTATTTGTGCAATGATACCACATTTTGCATTCAGTGGAAGAGAGGCGCTCTATTATACTCACAGGGGTATGCACGAAATTGCACAGTTTAAAGTCCCAAAATGCAAAAAGTCCCTACCGTGGGTTTATTTTTTTTCAAGAGTGAATATCACCCCTGTACTCGGCTACACCTTGTTGAGTAGAGCTTCTTTCAACTAGTGCAAAATTGTGTACATGTTGTGCAGTTGCACTCGGCCTATTCACTATTTCTGTACTATTGCGCACACTCGACAATTTTTTTCCCCACTTGGTAATATTGTTTATTATCTCGGAGCACATGTCTTTGTAAATGACTGTCACTAATGGCAAATGGGGCATCAACACCAAGAACGCCAGTATGCGATTGGCGGAGAAGTCCTGAGTCACTTCCTGCAAATGCCTTCTCCTGCCTAACCCCTGTTCCGGTCCCAAGCTGATCTTACTACTCTTTCGCCTAATGGAATCGCCTGCGTTCAGTATTTAATGGGTAGAGTCTGAATCAAATTCTAATTCATCTAACAATCATAACACAAATAACAAAACTTGAGAGAACGGACTCCAAGAAGAAGAAGAAGAACTAATGAAAGTGCAATCCAAAACTAAATTCATGGACTGTCGTTTACAAAGACACGGGTCCAAGATGATAAGACAATAGAACCAAGTGACAAAATTGTGCTGTCGCATTAATAATAGTACACTAGAAACTCATAAAGGTAACAAGGTCCTTTGGACAGAACATTTTGCAATATCCCATACATCTTGTTACATCAGTAGTCAATAAATAAATAGAAAACAAAGCAAATTATATCAGAACTCTGAATAGAAATTCCACTCAACATCATAGTCAAAACAAAATGCTCCTCATTTTCAGAGTTAAAGGAATAGATTTCTTTTATGACTTGTCCAAAAAAGAAATACATATACTTCTGTCATGCAATATGAACAATATATGTGATATACAGAGAATAAACAAAAATTGACATGTATTGTTCTAAATTGTGCGTTAGATTTTTAAATTTATGAATGTACACTTTGGAATAAAATAAAAAGTATAGGCAGTTCGTTCTGTAATGATTTTAGACAAACTGAATGTGTAGAATACATAGATTTTATCTTTGCTAGTCCAACAATTAAAGGTGATACATCCATCAGGAAATGTTTTCAAGGTGATTATAGTAAACTATTTCATACATTTTGTATGTCAATATACTTAATTTTTAATTGATAGGCATTGTTTTACACAGATGTGTCCATCTATCTAGAGGATGTTTGAATACTGTATAAGCTAAAAACCATGAGGGTTTCATTTCACAAATCGATTCTCGCAAAATGTAAGGTAAGGAAGATGGTCAAAACCAGACATAATGATAATTCCTTATAAGGTGCTATGTTCTTTTCTCTTGTAGGTCATCTCTCTCAGTCAGGTAGGAAGATGATTAACACCAAATATAGTGTGTAGATGATGATATCTGCAAGGTACTATGTTCTGGTCTCTGGTAGGTCATCTCTCTCATGTAGGTAGGAAGATTGTTTACACCAGACATAGGTGTAGATGATGATATCAA
Source organism: Paracentrotus lividus (assembly GCA_940671915.1). NCBI lineage: Eukaryota > Metazoa > Echinodermata > Echinoidea > Camarodonta > Echinidae > Paracentrotus > Paracentrotus lividus. Next base: position 32,127,870 of record CALNVZ010003428.1, read on the forward strand.
GGTGCTATGTTCTTGTCTCTTGTAGGTAATCTCTCTCATGCAAGGTAGGAAGATGGTTAACACCAGACATAGCGTGTAGATGATGATATCTTGCAAGGTGCTATGTTCTGGTCTCTTTAGGTCATTCTCTCTCATGTAAGATAGGAAGGTGTTAAAACAGACATAGGGGGTAGATGATGATATCTTGCAAGGTGCTATGTTCTGGTCTCTTGTAGGTCATCTCTCTGTGTAAGGTAGGAAAGATGGTTAATACCAAACATAGGTGTAGATGATGATTCTGCAAGGTGCTATGTTCTGGTCCTTGTAGGTCATCTCTCTCGTGTAAGGTAGGAAGAGGTTAACACCAGACATAGGGTGTAAATGATGATCTCTTGCAAGGTGCTATGTTCTGGTCTCTTGTAGGTCATCTCTCTCGTGTAAGGTAGGAGATGGTTAACACCAGACATAGGGTGTAGATGATGATCTCCTGCAAGGTGTTATGTTCTGGTCTCTTGTAGGTCATCTCTCTCATGTCAGGTAGAAGATGGTTAACACCAGACATAGGGTGTTAGATGATGATATCTTGCAAGGTGCTATGTTCTAGACTCTTGTAGGTCATCTCTCTCGTGTAAGGTAGGAAGATGGTTAACACCAGACATAGTGTAGATGATATCTCTTGCAGGTGCTATGTTCTGGACTCTTGTAGGTCATCTCTCTCGTGTAAGGTAGGAAGATGGTTACACACAGACATAGGTGAGATGATGATATCTTGCAAGGTGCTATGTTCTGGTCTCTTGTAGGTCGTCTCTCTCATGTAGGTAAAGATGGTTTACACCAGACATAGGGTGAGATGATGATATCTTGCAAGGTGCTATGTTCTGGTCTCTGGTAGGTCATCTCTCTCATGTAAAGTAGGAAGATGGTTAACACCAGACATAGGGTGTAGATGATGATATCTTGCAAGGTGCTATGTTCTGGTCTCTGGTAGGTAATCTCTCTCATGTAAAGTAGGAAGATGTTAACACCAGACATAAAATGTAGGGTGTAGATATGATATCTTGCAAGGTGCTCTGTTCTTGTCTCTTGAAGGTCATCTCTCTCGTGTAAGGTAGGAAGATGGTTAACACCAGACATAGGGTGTAGATGAGATATCTTGCAAGGTGCTATGTTCTTGTCTCTTGTAGGTCATCTCTTCGTGTAAGGTAGGAAGATGGTTATACTCAAACATAGGGTGTGGATGATGATATCTTGCAAGGTGCTATGTTCTGGTCTCTTGTAGTCATCTCTTTCATGTAAGGTAGGAAGATGGTTAACACCAGCATAGGGTGTATCCAGGTGTTACACTGTGTCCACATGGCTGTACAGATAAAAAGTTGAGATAAGTTGTCATTTTGGGGAGAAAATTCAAGAAAACTTACGATAAATTCGCCACTAATTTAAGCTGCTATTACAAGAAAGGAAATTTTTAAGTACATGTTGTAATTTACAAATCCTAATTGTGCACAAAGATTTGATCGTACATGTTCATTACAATCCCATATTTTTAAATTTAATTTTCTTTTGCTCTTTACTGCTAAGGTACATTTTCATGGATAAAAGGTCTTTATGTATAAGAGTACTTTGAAAAAGTTCTGAAGAATACATGTCACAAATTATTAAAACTCACTTTATTAATATGTATTACTAATAATACTTGTATACATACACCTGAATGTGAAGAACTCCGTTCCATAAGATATTGCATTCACTTTTTTATGAAAATCAAGTTACTGATATCTCAACATTGTTTAGGGTGTACCTTTCTTTGAATGAAACCGTTAACCTCAATTTTAAGAGCAACCATTAGAAAATGCCATTTCTTAATCATTTTTCATAGATAGCTGTAGAAAAATAAAAAACAAACATGTTTTTCTCAGAGGCAACAAAGATGAATTCATTTGTATATTTTGACTTACTTTAAGAAGTACTTGGTCCCATCTGCAGTGTACGCTTCTTCCCAACCATGGCGGTAAAGCTGAATCCAAAAAAAACCAAAAAAAACACACCAATTACTACAGATAGAAGTCACCATTGATGTCTGACAAAGTATAGGCCTACTGTTAGAAGGTAAAGCCTCACAAGGTAATAGTAAAAAGTGATTGTGTACCTGATCAACTGTACCATTCACATGAACCTCTTTAGGGATATCATGACAATTAAAGGGATTTGGTAACTTCCAAAAACAAACGCAACGAGATCAAAATGAATAAAATTCTATTGCTCCGTAAACTGTAAAATAAAACTACTGAAAGTTTAGATCAAATGCTAGTCATTTACTCTCTTTTAAAACAGTGAAAACAAACAAGGCTAAGAAATCGGCCGCACACGATTAATTTACTGCACTCTGTAGCAAGCTAAGCAGCCCGTAGGTACAAGGGACTTCACGACAGGAAATGCGGTGTATGTTGTGCTACGTTGAAACACACATGTTTTCATAAGCATCTAGAATGGCTTTGAAAATTTGAGTATGAAATCATAGATATCTCGAAAGTATAGCAAAACTCTGTTCCTGCAGACAATGGCTTTAAAATGAATGCAGTTTGGTAAAAATTGAACTTGTCATCTTGACTTACGCTCTGATTCTACTAGTGCTTTGACAGCCTTCACAGTGTCTTAGGCCTCCGTAGCAAGGTCAATAGGTCCCTTGTGTTTACCCAGGTATCCAGTGGTCGATATCCGTTTGTACCACGTCTTGAATGCTCTCCCTTGTTGCTACGGTTACTGCATGATAAAGGTTGGAATATACATCATTTCATTATCAAATGATCTCAATAACAAATAGACAAATCATTATACTCGGGGTATTTCACTAGGAGTTAAGTTTGACTTAAATCACACTTGAATTCCACGTGAATCCTAATATTAATGCATAACATGTATGTAATTGATAGAATTTATAGTACCTAAAGCATGAGCACGATCTAAGGTTTATGCGTAATATATGGGATGCCACAAGAAATCTAAGTGTAATTTCAAGTTCAACTAACTCTTTGTGACACAGGCCCCAGCATTGCTTGCTTGCTTGAAAACCATGACATTAGATCAGAGGGTCTTTAACCTGTAAGAGACGAGTTGATTTGAGTAACACATGTTTCCTATAGACCTCAGCCCGAATATATTTGGGCTCGGTTATCATGGGTTAATTCATAGAATTATCCACATGCATATAAAATATGATTGTGCTTACCTGAGAGTTCCATTAGGTCATCAGTCAGGTCTTCATGTACATTCTGTAACACAACAGAGATACCAATTAAAAGCAAATAAATAAAATATTCATCAAAAGATCAGACTTTAACAATAACCATACAAAAATAATTCACAAACAAATAAGACAATATATGCCATGTAGAATTTCTTCAAATTAACATTACATAATTCTTTCAATACTAATTTCATCTCTTCTATTGCACACCTGCCAAGTCAGGAAAAAGGAGAAATGATATAGAAAAATATTAAATATATATAAATTTATCAAATAATGCTAAAATGCCACAGATAGAATTTTAAAGGGTACAGTTTTGTCAAGGCTGAAAAATGCTCTCTGATTCCCCCAAAATAGGGACTGAATTTTTTTGGTATGCATGCTGTTGCATATACAGAGTAGAACAAATAAATTTGTATAATTCGTGAATTTAAAATGTAAAGCGCCTTGAGCATTTTTTCGAGTGAATATGTGTGCATAATAAATATTTGCTATTACAATAAAATAAATTATTATAAAATATCCTTTGTTTCTACATGTACATATATAAGTGACTTACTTCAGCAAACTGAAGGAGTTTTTCTGTAGCACTTCATATGTTCTCTTGCTTGCTTCTGTCTTCCTAAGCTCACATCCCATCAACTGCTAGACGATTCTGAAGCTCTCTGACATTCACAACATCAGGCTAACAGGTGAAAAATAAAAAGATGTATTGGTTATACTTTAATCATTGGTTCAAACGGTCCCTCCTGTTATAACAAGCACTGAAAAGTATAAGTTAAAATTAATATTTCTGCGTACAAAATTTGGTAAAGTTATCTGAGATTTCAATGTAAATTGACCAATATTAGATTTACACACCTGTGGTAGGAATTTAATAGAACTGCATGAACTGAAAATTCAAAACATGTTTTGTTTTTGTTTTTCTCATATTATATTAAGCACTCTGTTTTCATGTTGACGATTCTGTTCCTACAATAATTCCACTAGTAACAAAGATTTGATCTGGATTTGGTAAAGATTATATAATTCTAAATTAAATCTGTTCTCACATAATTCCACTTGTAAAAAAGATTAATTTGGATTTGGGCAGGATAATTATGGATAAATTCTAAATTAATTTGGTCTTTTTTCTAATCAATAAAACACAGATTTAGGAGACTTCCTACAATGTATATCTTCACAAATTACCGTAGGCTCCGGTGGTGCATGACGGGGCATTTTCTTGACCTTTGACGCGAGTTTATTGAGTTCATCCTCCAGCATAACAACGACCTCTTCATAGTCGAGCTCCATGTTCCTAGCCTCTTGCTGCGCGACCTCCGCAAGATGAACCCTAGATTTCAGGGCTTTACTCTCATGTATTGCACTCTGAGCTTGCTGCAGACACACAACAAAGTCGAAGTTACCAAACTGGATAGGATGTTAAATCATACATTGTACATAGGTTGGATTAAATTTGGGTCAAAAATTGATATTAAAACCTTTCAAATCACCACATTCGGTTTGGGACTCTCATTAATTACATGTACATGTATGAAATGTGAGCTTGACAACCAAGAAAGCCAACCAGGTACAAGGTTTTTTGCAGCGAAATGTGAGAGCTTGCCCACCGAAGACCAGGCGTTATTATCAAGACACTAGTATGGCCAGTTGTGGAGTATCCTGCAATCTTGTGGGACCCATGCACCTAAGAGAAATCCGAAAGGTAGAAATGGTCCAACGACGATACGCACTGTTTGTTCTTGGTGACTACCGCGCATGAGCAGTGTTGCTTCTATGCTAACGCAACTCCACTGGACTAGTCTACAAAGAGGCGGGCCCAGCAGAAGGTATGCATGGTCTACAGCAGATCATTCATGGCCTGGTTGATCTGCCAGTCAACAGCTTTGTACCAACTACTGGTCCTGTAACCTGTGGAAACCCTCAAAAATTCTGGGCTCCATTCGCTAGAACTCGCCTGCTCCAATCTACTTCTACCCAGATAGCATACGACTGTGGAATTCTTCACCATCTGACATTATCAACTGCACCTCCTTGGAACTTTTCAAGAAGAGGGTGCAACTCTGAAATTCCGATGAGCTTCAAATTGTTTTTAGGCGGCACATAGAAATTAAAATGTAAGCCTTTTACTTGCACTGTATGCTCAGCACTTGACAACACAAGGTACGATAATACACCAGCGGTGGACTGTACCATATTGGAAGAAGACGAAGAAGAAATGCTGTACAGGTAAAGACATGGCAAAGATTAAGTCCTGTAAATGGGTGTATCTTCATGTATATATAAAGCAGAAATCTCCATTTTATGGGGTCTTAAGGTCATGCACATCTTCATATATGACAAGAATCGGTTAATCACATTTTAGTTTACCTTTCTTATTCTTTGGAGTTCCACTTCGACAGCAGAAAATGACCTTTCCTTCTCTAGTACTAGAAGCTAAACATAAAATATAAGGAGGTGATATGAAAGATTAATGCTTCTAGACAAATAAAGTTTTTTTTGATGATTGAGTTCACATGACTTTGACAATTTCATTCATTTATAGCACAAATTTAAGAACCATAAATATGACTGATTCGTTGTGCAAGATATTTGAAAATCTATAAATCTGAAAATAACAAACTCATACCACCGCATATTCTCTTTTATTCATTTGGATAAGAGAAGAGCTTCTACAAACATCCCATGTCTTGATGCTTTTGACAAAACTTGTCTACACAGAGGCTTACACGTAATTACATTGTATTGCAAATGTAGTCCACTCCCATTAAAACAAGGTGCGTGGGACCAAGCAAATTCATTGCTTTGTATAACAGGAGTGGACTGCAGTTCTGATGAGAGTGATTAAAACTTATCAAAGGGGAGTCACATGTTTGTATAGTTACCTTGAGTTTGTCTGCTTCCTCCATGGCATTGTCTCTTTGTTTCCTTAGATTCTCCATCTCGGCATAGAACCCTGGAGGAGGGACAGCAGGAGCCATCATAGGAGGAATGGGAGCTACTACAGGGGAGGAGGGCTGTTAGCTGGGGAACAAAATAAAAACTACTCTTATTAACAACATAAATAACAGATTGTCTTGATGTAATCGTCCAAAAAAAAAAAAAAAAAAAAAAAAAAAAAAAACCATTTTATTTGTGTTGCTTGATCTCCTTATGAATGATTCTCCATCTCAGCATAGAACCCTGGAGCAGGGACAGCAGGAGCCATTATAGGAGAGCTACTACAGGACAAAAATTGTTTACAATTTTTTTATTGTATTTCCTATTGAATGATTCTCCATTTCAGGATAGAACCCAGGAGGAGGGAGAGCAGGAGATATCTTAGGAGAACCAGGAACCACTACTACAGGAGGAGGAGGGCTTGGTAGCTGGGGAACAAAATCAAATACTGCTCTTATTAACAAAAACAATCACGGTCCTGATGCATATAGGGTTACCATTATTGTAACTTTGTCATCAATGGTAACTACCATGGTACCATTGCCCAACAGTCACCAACAGTCAAAATGCACCATTTCATGAAAGGTACCATTGATGGCAAAGTTGCTATTATCATAACTTTTTATGCAACGGGGTAACACAAAGACTTACGATTGATAAAAAGTTACGATTGACTTTTTCTTCGTACCCTCATTTGGAAACCAAGTACAGTCATGGATTAGGACTCGTATCTGACTAAGATTAGTGTTAGAGCTAGGGTTAGGATTAAGATTATCAACTTTGGAGCATCCTGTCCATGATGAGGCCACCGAGAAAAAAAGTCAATTGTAACTTTTTATTGATCTTAAGTCTTTGTGTTACACCTCACAGATTGTCTTTAAAGATAGAGGCTTGCATGGTGGTTTGGAAAATGTTGATCAATGAGGTTTATGGGTCACTGAGTGGGTAGTCCTGATAATGACCATTGAGAGAGTAAAAGAGGAAGGAAGGGTTAAGGAAGGTAGGAATGGAGAGGCAAGGAGAAACAAGTGAAGTGTATAAGAAAATCCGCTTTTTCATCAAGTCCTAAAATTGACTGTAAAACAGTTGAAAAGGGGAGAGACGAGGAAAGCTTTTAGTAGTAGAATAGGCTCAACGTTAAGGGTAGTCTCCTGAAGACGGACATTCATTTGCTTATGAACAAGAAAAAAAACAGTCGGAACAAAACTTGAACCCAGGAGGAATCCAAACGGACAACATCTTATTCTATTCAAGAGGCAACTACTCGATGCAGCCATCTTTGAACTGTGGTGAATGTTATTCATTATGTCTGCTCCATAGACCTGAGATTTGAAACATGTCTGCACCCTGCATCAGTGATGGCAAAGTTGAGTCGCTTCTCTGACATAGGTGAATATTGTAGAAGTGGTGTGGTCGAGTGGATAAATCAGCGGACTGACGATCACAAGGTACGCGGTTCGAATCCCTTCCATTCCACTAGCATCCTTCGGCAAGATGTCAATGCTGTGAGCGCCTTTCGGGGCAGCCTAGCTAAGCCGGGTAATAATAATATGATGTGCCTTGAGCACTCTACAGAGTGGATACGTGCGCAATACAAATCACATTATTATTATTATTATTATTATTGTGGGTTTGAGCCCCTCCTGGTTTTAAAAAGGGGTATTTTTTAAAGAGTGTTTACCTTTCTATGTTGAAACTGGGGAGGAGCAGAGAAGTCGGTGACATCATACCCTTCATAGTTTAATGACCCCGATCCTACATTGCTATCATCTACCTTCATGTTGAACAGTTGCTTGGCAACAGCTACGAACTCTGTCAAAAAGACAAAGGAAAAAAATAGAAATTGAATTCACAAGAATCTTGTATCTAGAAAAATTAAGTTCGCACTAAAGAGCTACATGTAATAAAGATCTTTGTTTTTTGTCTATTTGTATGCTGGAAATACTAATGAATATAAATATATTTGTCGACATCCATATTATTCAAACATTAATAATTTCAATGTCACAATGTAATGGATATTTAGAGCATCAATCAACTGCACAAACTATGCTGGAGAACCTATATTAAAGTATGCACCTACTTGCTACAAACCCATTTATACATGTAACAGAATTCTACAATGCGATTTATTTCAATTGCACAGATAATCTTAACAAAACAACCCTTTCTCACTTGGCAAACTGGTTGCGTCTATTGATGAACAGTGTAAAATTACTAGACAGTATAAACACAAATTTTGGGTACAGATGCGATTTACATGAGGTGAGAAACTTCTCAAAAGCATAATTTTGCAATTTTTGTGGTGTTTTCATCACTATAAATAAT
>CALNVZ010003428.1:32140391-32158779 GCA_940671915.1 Paracentrotus lividus
CAAGATCAATAGGGTGTAGATTGATATTCTTGCAAGGTGCTATGTTCTGGTCTCTTGTAGGTCATCTCTCTCTGTAAGGTAGGAAGATGGTTAACACGACATAGGGTGTAGATGATGATATCTGCAAGGTGTTAGTTCTGGTCTCTTGTAGGTCATCTCTCTGCTGTGGTAGGAAGATGGTTAACACCAGAACATAGGGTGTAGATGATGATATCTTGCAAGGTGCTATGTTCTGCTCTTGTAGGTCATCTCTCTCGGTAAGGTAGGAAGATGGTTAACACCAGACATAGGGTGTAAATGATGATTCTTGCAAGGTGCTATGTTCTGGACTTTGTAGGGTCATTCCTCTCGTGTAAGGTAGGAAGATGGTTAACACCAGACATAGGGTGTAGATGATGATATCTTGCAAGGTGCTATGTTCTGGTCTCTTGTAGGTCTCTCTCTCATGTTAAGGTAGGAAGATGGTTTCACCAGACATAGGGTGTGAGATGATGATATTTGCAAGGTGCTATGTTCTGGTCTCTGGTAGGTCATCTCTCTCATGTAAGTAGGAAGATGGTTAACACCAGACATAGGGTGTAGTTTGATATCTTGGCAAGGTGCTATGTTCTGGTCTCTGTAGGTAATTCTCTCTGTAAAGTAGGAAGATGGTTAACACCAGACATATGAGGTGTAGATGGATATCTTGCAGGTGCTTGTTTTGTCTCTTGTAGGTCATCTCTTCTGTGTAAGGTAGGAAGATGGTTAACACCAGACATAGGGTGTAGATGATGATATCTTGCAAGGTGCTATGTTCTCTGTCTCTTGTAGGTCATCTCTCTCGTGTAAGGTAGGAAGATGGTTAACACCAAACAAGGGTGTAGATGATGATTCTTGCAAGGTGCTATGTTCTGGTCTCTTGTAGGTCATCTCTTTCATGTAGGTAGGAAAGATGGTTAACACCAGACATAGGGGTGTATCCAGGTTGTACACTGTGGTTGACATGGTGTACAGATAAAAAGAAGTTGAGATAAGTTTGTCATTTTGGGGAGAAAATTCAAAGCACTTACGATAAATTCGCCACTAATTTAAGCTGCTATTACAAGAAAGGAAATTTTTAGTACATGTTTGTAATTTACAAATCCTAAATTGTGCACAAAGATTTGATCGTACATGTTCATTACAATCCATATTTTTAAATTTAATTTTCTTTTGCTCTTTACTGCTAGGTACATTTTCATGGATAAAAGGTCTTTATGTATAAGAGTACTTTGAAAAAGTTCTGAAGAATACATGTCACAAATTATTAATCTCACTTTATTAATATGTATTACTAATAATACTTGTATACATACACTTGAATGTGAAGAACTCCGTTCCATAAGATATTACATTCACTTTTTTATGAAATCAAGTTACTGATATCTCAACATTGTTTAGGTGTGTACCTTTCTTTGAATGAAACCGTTTACCTCAATTTTAAGAGCAACCATTAGAAAATGCCATTTCTTAATCATTTTTCCATAGATAGCTGTTAGAAAAAATAAAAACAAACATGTTTTTCTGCAGGGCAACAAAGATGAATTCATTTGTATATTTTGACTTACTTTAAGAAGTACTTGGTCCCATCTGCAGTGTACGCTTCTTCCCAACCATGCGGTAAAGCTGAATCCAAAAAAAAAAAAAAAAAACACACACAATTACTACAGATAGAAGTCACCATTGATTGTCTGACAAAGTATAGGCCTACTGTTAGAAGGTGAAAGCCTCACAAGGTAATAGTAAAAAGTGATTGTGTACCTGATCAACTGTAATAAATAACCTTAAGTGGGAATTTTTGTAAGGACTGACTAAAAAAATACAACAATTATACAGTATCTAATTGGTTTATGAAATCCATGTTACTAACCTCCATAAGGAACCATGCCACTCTGATCTATACTGAGTCTTCTCATAAGCTCTTGGTTCTCACTTGCACTAGGGTGGATCCCAAGATACTCCAGGGCCTACATCAATAATTGAATTGAATTGAAATTTATTTATTTCCACATTAAAAGACAAGGGTGGTGTTGCATAAAACTTTTTTTCTAACCTGAGTTTTCTCGGGTTAAAAAACTCAGGTTATGTATTTCTCAGGTTATTAAACCTGAGTTTTAAGACCCCCTAAAAATCGATTGCATAAAGACTTTTGAAAACTCAGGTTATCATCCTAAGTTTTTGTCGATAATGCGCATGCGCGATCCAATTTAACCTGAGTTTTTTCACCGCACAGCTGAGGTGCAACTTCACTGATGGCATCAAAGTTTGAGGTAAATTTTAATATCTACGTAGTATCATTTTCGATTTGCCGATTGGCAGTATTGAGAGTGGGTGTTGGTGATAGTTTTCGTTGTATTTATTTGTAAACAATGAGATCATTTTATTGACATTTAACTCCAAAACGAGAGTGGACCTCGTCCGTCGCGTTCAACAAAGAACTGGCCTCCATTGCCGCCGTAACTCTGGCGTAGCTGTTCAGAGTCTGCTGCATGCAGGCTTGCAAAGTGATGTCGAATTACTGTCCGTTTAAGTTACATGTTAAGTTACATCTCTAGATGTCTAGATTCTAACTGTTGTTACTAGAATCTAGATCTTATTAGATTTACTCTAGTAGACTCGACTCTCGAGTCTAGCCTGTTTCAAGACTAGTAAACAGTAACTTAGATTCATAATTCATTTGGTTAGAAAACTTAGATTTGTGCCTCTAACGTTAGTTTTTCCAACCGTTTATGTGTTTGTTTGTTTGTTTGTTTTTTTTGGGGGGTTTTGCAATTTGCGGACCGACTTGCCATGCCATGGTACTGGGCATGGTGATCTTCAATCCAGCCTTGTTGTAGGTCTAGGTCTAACTGTTTAATAGTCAATAATCGGCATTCGATTAATGGGGCCCCCTTACTCTCTCTCATCAAATAACATTTTTACATTCTAATTTCTATATTTGTTCTAACTATAGACAGCGCTGGCGCCGAAGGCGACAGCGCTGTAGAAGGGATTTGCTCATTTACGTTGAATATTGATTGGTGACCTTTTTGAAGGGTCGACCCGGAAGTAGAAAAAATCGCTGTGCTTTTGAACAGCAGCGCATACGGCCCGCTAGAGCCGCCTGCTCTAGCCGCCTAGCTAGCTTGCTAGCAGACGTCGCTCGCAACCGGGGGTCTATATCGCCATATACCGTACCTGCGATATGAACACAAGTTACGTGTTTGGAACTGATTTTTGCCTTCAAATATCAATCACTCATTGTTATGACAACATAAATATGTGGAAGAACCTATCTGCTCTTGTATTCTTGGAAGTTACATAAATTCAATGTGAGTATCATTTTTAAAAAAATATATTACTTGTGAGAGATTCGGGGTATACCAGCCCCACAACTAATCATCCGTCAGTTCCCGTCGCTTCGCGACGGGGACTGGTCAGTTTATATTTGTTCATACTTTTCACCCACAACCATCCCTCTCCCAGCTCCCCAACCCTCCCTCAACTCATGATATTTATTTTAGAACTCTATTTAATTAGATCTGGAGTTCAGTTACTTTTTTGTGACTGAGTGTTAAACTTATTAGATGGGTCTATTATTACTTTAGCTCTAGAGTCTAGGCCTAAATCTAATTTTCGCATCTTTATATTTTTGCAGAAAATGTCAAAGAGGGACTACAAAAAGAAAGAAGAGGAGATGCAATCGGCATTTACCAAGCCATGGGTAAGCTTAAATATTCACTATTTTAACTATTAGTACTATAAACTACTTTTTATAATGTGCCATCTTCTTATTGATTTAGTTTCACCGAAATAATTTCCAAAATTATCCACTTGAGGCTGTCTATGATTAGGTACTGTATTCACTAAGCCGGTTAATAATCATAGATTTATAAGCTTTGAGTACAGTAAATTGTTACAGTCAACCTTGCCTAAGTCGTAAAAATTTTCAAATCAACTTCTCTTTAATTTTTTGGTGTTTTTAGCCCTTAATATTTTTTTCTAATTTAAGACTATTTCTTCAATCCGAACAGATTTTACCTCAGCAAGGACAACTGTAGATTGATGAACTATAAACTTGTCTTGATGCTTATATGCAACAGAACTGTCGCAAAACCATCATGTTTTAGAGAGTTCTGATTAATGCGTGTGTCACCCCCCCCCCCCCCCCCCTCTTTAATTCGCAGGTTTTGCGCAGGGGAAAGAAGTTTGCTGCATGTAGGCAACTCAACAAAGAAGGTGTCAACATGTTAGCTGATTTGGTCGGGAGTAAAGAAGGGGGCTGAATAGAGTCTAGGAGAGATTAACTAACCGGTAAGGATTAAAAAAATGGAACCCCAATCAAACAAAAGGATAAAAAATTAAATAAATGATTAAAAACAAATGTACAATGTTGTATTACAAAATAATGATAACAAATGAATCAAGTTGCTAAACACATATGTAACTAATTTAAAGTAAAATTTGTATTTTAAAAATCAGAATAATCACATGTTTACCTTCCAATTTGATTTAAAAAAATAAATTAAGTAGTCGGCCTAATGGGACTGATCCTAAGCTTTTTATTAAAATGGGAATGGTCACATTTTCAAATAAGATTTTAATTTTGAATGATTGAGTGATTAAATGTATTTGATCCTACTTTTCTTGGAATTTCCTCAAGTACCACATTCACTCTATTGTCCCCCTATAAATAAAAAGAAAGATATTCATTTCAAAGAAAAAGAAGGGAGAAAAAATGAATATAAGTAAAATTCTATATCTCTGAAGGGTATTTGGCAATCAAATGATGTGTGTCAATGAAATTGACTTTGAATAGTGTCACTCTCATAAAAAGTGCATAATCTGTTTCTCATTTTCTGATTTTACACTAGTGGTTTTATTGAAATTGCTCTTCAACAACATTTTTGTTTTGTTCAAGAGGACAATAAAGTTCAATCCATGCCTGGATGTGGTGCTGGAGCCCATGGAAGATGAGCAAGGACAATGGACTATACAAAATGTAGGATCTTAAGTTTTGGGCATGCTAGCAGGTCAGTACTAAGAGGAAATTTGTTTTTTTGTTTTTTGTTTTTTTTTTAGTATTATCTTTTACTTAGATTGTATGCATAAGGCCATTTAATGGATATCCTTCTTTTTTTTTTTTTTACTTTTGTCACCTGCCTCTGGAAATATTTTACGACATTGGATGAAGGCTGAGCTTGTAAACGAAATGGCGGATCCAGGGAGGGGGGGGGGTGCCGCTGAAATGTATGGTCAATAAGTGGTTTTCAAATTATATGGGCAGTGGCGGATCCAGGATTTAGAAATATGGTTGGCGCATCCCGAAAATTTGGAAAAATAATGGACGCACCCAAAAAATTTTCAAATTTTAACATAGTCAATGAGTGGTTTTTAAATTGTAGAGGGGACGCGCAGCCCCTGTGCCTCCGCCTGGATCCGCCACTGTATGGGGGGTTTGTCATCTTTTTGCAAAAAATGTGCAAGTTTTACTCTTGATGACTTTTACGATTTATTATTTTTGAAAGGATATAGCTATTAGGCTTTTTTCCTACAAGTTTATCCCAAATTCCATTAATTTCTTTAATCCGTTGGCAGGATCTAGAACTTAAGCTTTTAATATGTCAATAGTAAGATATCAAAGGTAAAGTTGAATGATATCTGAAGATATAACAAATAAGCACATTACTCATATAATTGATTTATTTTTAACTCTTTTAATAGGGCTAAGAAACAAGCACTTGTACATTTTTATTTAATAATAATTTGTCCTCCGATATGTTTGTCTACAGTGGAACGCGAAGCTGTGTTGCCTGTCACTCTTCCAATAAGGATGGCATACGAGATTGCAGTGATTGAACAAGGGGAGTAAGGAGAAGAGTCGGGGGAAGAAGAATAGACAAGAAGAGGACACTTCATTTCAAAGACCACAATAAGGACTTGGAAATTGATGATGGAAAGATCAGTCATCGGTCAGCACTTACGTCTGGTAACATCAAGAAGGAAACACCACAATTTAACATTAAACAAACATCAAATTAATGGAAAGAAGAAATACAGTTCAGATTATCATTTTTTCGTAGATCAACATTGGGGAATCTGGCATTGCTGTCCTAAGCAATGATTTCATGTAATAGCCAAATCATAAAAGCCAAATGATAGATAGCCTTATATAAAAAGAGCAGGGCAAACATAATGACCCCCACAGTCTTTCACACAATAATTTTATGCAAAAGTGCATGTACCAACAACAGCAAAAAAAAAGAGAGAGAAAAATAATGTGCCAAATAAATGATGGAAATAATAATACTTCAACTTAATTCATGTGCCAGTATTTCTTATGACTTTTTACATTTTGTGACTGTGTGTTGTGATTTAGTGGCGGATTCAGGATTTCAGTATAGGGGGAGGGGTGGGTCCACCCATTAAAAATAAAAATTGGGGGGGGGGGCAGTGAAAAAAATTTGGAATTTTATTGTCAACAAGTAGTGAGACTTAAAATAATTTGGGAGTGGTGGTATGTAACCTATGCCTATTGCACCTCATCCTGGATCCGCAACTGTGATTGGTAAAGTTTTGAAGTGTAATGGATATGTGCATTTGTACTTTTCAACAGAAATGAGGGCAAGTTCAGGACAAATTTTCTGCTTCTGATCATATTTTTGCATCCAAAAATAAATCAGTCAAGCTTTCAACATTAATCACTGAAAATGCAATTTTTGAATGCAAAAATATAATTAAAGGAGAAAATTTGTCCTAATTTGTCCTTAATTCAAATGAATGGAACATTTGATAGAAAGGATGCTTGCAAGTGCTGTTTATCCCTGACCCTATTACGTAATAATGTACAGAAATCCAGACACATGGATTTTAACCGGAGAAATTCATGGTTAACACCACCTCAAGATCTCGGGTTAACTTTACCGGAGTTTTCTCAGCATCTAACCGGAGAAAACTCCGGTAAGTGTTTATGCAATGGAAAAAAATCCGGTAAAATTTTTAAACCGGACTTTTCGAACTTTAACCGGAGTTTTCAGATTTTTACCGGAAAAAACTCTGGTTAAAAGTTTTATGCAACGGGGCCAAGGTCGTGAATATATATATACAATAAAAATACACATTGAAATACATATAGACAAAAAGATACATAGAAAACATAAGAAATTACAATAAATGATTATAAAAATACTCGCAAATAATAATAGACATGGAAAATGGTTCAGCCGTAAAAGCGAATAAGGCATATCCAAATGAGAATAAATCATTCTCATCATCTACTGCTCCTATGCATCTCCACAACTTGCAGTCATATCCTCTTGTTCCATTTGAAGCTCATCCTGTCCATTAATATTATCCAACCAAGTAAATTGCTGTCAACTCTCTCTCTCATTTACCATCTATCATTCCTTTAAGTAGTATCTTCTGCAGGCCTTCTTCTTCTTCTTCTTCTTCTTCTTTATCATTTCATTTGTAGTTGTATAAGGATGTATACAAGTATTTTTATGCAAAAGTCAATTCTAAACATGCTCATTATCACTTAGGGAATCTATACTCCACAAACCCAGCATTTTCAATAGATTCCCCAATATTTCAAAATTAATAAAGTTATTCTCTTGCATTGAACAACTTGCATTGAATAAATTCTGTGTGAAATATGAAATACTAAACTGACACTGAAACTTTTATTAACATGTAAAACGTATATGTTTTTTCTATTGTATTGTCTTCATGACTTCTCTCTCCTTTTTTGCTCTCTTCCAAACTCTTTTATTGCTAACTTTTATCACTAAAGCTGATTCTCAGCATTTTCCAACATAACTGAACAAAGTCTGACTTACCACTTGAAGTTTGTCAATCTTGAGCCTGACCTGGGGGTCAATGGATAGACGTCTGCTGCGGGGGCGGGGTACTGGACTCTCATGGGTGGGGGAGGAGGAGTTGGAGAAGCTGATTGGCTGGTTGGTGTAATGACTCAGGTTGTAAGGGGGCAGCACAGGTGAAGGGTCACCCCCTGGGGGTAGGGGAACTGATGACTTACGACCCGGTACACCTGAAAAATAAAGAATGTTTCTGGCTAGTTTCTAAGTGCAGAGAAACACTGAATTAATATCAGGTAACTTATGTGAAGCTCCAAATCTATATTGATATATAAAAGATCAAAAGCAGCAGTACATGTATCTGTCATCTAATATTTATTGGTCGAAATAAAATATCAATAAGCATTGAATAAATTGCACTTAAGCCAACGAATGAACACAGAAAGACAGGAAACATGTCAAATTTAACATTAAAGAAGAAGTTCATTAGTTTAAAAAAATGCAGAAGAATAAAAGAAAAATATGAATGATAGTTTAAAGAAAATCGACCGAAAAATAGCGAAGTTATGAATATTCAAAGTTTTGATTCTGTGACGTCACGTGCGAGCAGCTCTCCCATGTGATGTGTATGTAAAATCCATAAATTTGTCTTTTTTCATGGTTCTTGATAAAGGAATGGGTCAATTTGATAGAGGCATGTATATTGACATATGTTTGATGATGTATCGACCACACAGGTGAAATAAGTAATTTTCTTCTGAAAAAATGACACTTTATGGAATTTACACTACATAACACATAGGAGAACTGCTCGAATGTGACGTCACAAAATCAAAACTTTAAATATTCATAACTTCATTATTTTTTGGTCGATTTTCTCCGAACCTTCACTCATATTTTTCTTTTCGTAAATATATTTCCGGTATAAGGTATCTACCAATAAGTTGTTTTTTTTTTCAGGGGGGATTGGGAGAAACGACAGCAGGAGGTATTTCCCTTCTTAAGTTCCATCACAAGAATTTATTCATATAAAAATTTGCTGTTGTCTTACCATTTGTATTCACTCCCTCTGGAGTAGAGGTCATTTTAGGCTCCATGTATGTGCCTGGTTTCAGATGAGGAGGGAGGGCTGACGGTGGAAGCATTGGGGTTGGGTGTCCTGGTAGAAAAAGAGCAGTCGTCCTTGTTCACTATGATCATCATTAAATGCTTTCAAAATACCTTTATGCATTAATCCATGATAGCTTTATCTCAATCCATTATATCTCCGTTTAAATCCAGTTTATAATCCAGTATATATTTTTCTTAATACATTATATCTTTATCTTAATTCCCTATTTCTTTATCTAAATCCATTATATCTTTATCTCAATCTATTATATCATTACCCCAATCAATTACATGTTATATCTTCCTAAAAATCCATTATATTATTATCTCATTCACTCCATTCACAGGTGTCTGAAATGACATAATCAATTCATGTTTAATTACCTACAACATAGCTTTTATTCCATACTTGACTTTCAAAAGGAAGTTCCTTGGTATAAAGCAAATTTGTTGATGGATCAAAGATTTCCAATTTGAACTACATTTTTACAATCATCAAGTGCAGAGCTCCTGGTTGGTGATATATTTTCCATGATCGTGGATTTACATTGATATGTGACTAACCTTGAGTGTATGGGTTCATCTCCATATGACTAAGAGGGAGACTAGGGGCAGGTTGCCCCACAGCAGGTGACCTCCTTTCAGGCAACACCCCTCTTCCCATCATGGTAGATTCCGGCGAATAACTGGTACCAATGGACTGTTGTAGGTGACTGGACTGCTGTTCGGTGGTGTTACCATGCATATGAGGGTGAGGGGCACTGTTAGGTGCACCACTCACTATGGCATGTGGGGAGTTGTGTTGAGTCAGTGACATTTGACCTTCTGCATCATGGTGGAGCGCACCATTGAGTTGCGGGGAGGAATGTTGAGAGTGAGGATGGGGTGAGTGGTAAGGGGAACTGAGGGAGTAGCTGACACCGGAAGGGTGTGAGCTAGGGGTGTAGTCTCTATCCTTATTCACTGGTGTTCGGCTGCTTGGGATATATGATAAACTCACAGAATTCAGATCAGATCTGAACATCATGAAAGAAAAGAAATACAAAACATTTTTTGTTATCATGATTAAACTTTAACTTTCTGCAGTCTTAATTTATCACTCAAATTATAGCACTGTGCCAAATTCAATTTCAACAAGGTTTAGTTTTAATAGATTTCTCATATATCATCTTATACTCCTGATTACAAATTACTACTTACTATGGACAAAAGGATTCACATACATGTAGCAAATCTGAAACAAGTTGTGGGCTTTACACAAATCTATTATAATGAACAGTGAAATCCTTGTGACAAATTTGAACAATCATCTGGCTCTCCTAGGGATGTGTCAAAATGCACCCGTGGCACAGAAACTTTTAACTGTATTGATTTCAAAACTGTGTTTCAATTGTTTCTTAAAAGGGAATCTCCTAATGTAGAAAAGGAGACCAAATTCATTCAAATAATATCATAGCAAAAAGGTCTACTTCCAAAGATTGATTTTTAAATACCCTCCTAGTCATAATATGACAAAAATCAAATGAAAAGTTTGTGTAGTCACATACATGCATTTCAGTGTGCAGTGCAAGTGACCCTTGGCAGAGTTTATCTAATTTCTTATCATCTTGGTGATTCCAAAATCTCACAGTATACAATAATAATACTCAGGTGAATCGTAATTGACCTTTCCCCAATTACTTTGAAACACTTTCTTCCGCAACAGTAGTTTCCTTTTAATTTTGTTATGCTGCATGTATCTGGACGACAAACATAACTGACCTGAGACTGATCCTTGTGACAATAGCTGTAGCATCTTTCAAGGTCATTCCAGTCAATGCTTGGTCGTTGATGGCTACTAACTGATCCTGAGCTCTCACACGACCATCCTGTATACATACACGAAGCAAACTTTCTTAGAAAAGCTACATAATGAATCAACTGCACTCTTTAACCAATGTTCAGTGAAGTGATAAATTGTGTAGATCAATGCATGTTTTTTCCAGGCACACATATTTTACTAGAACTCTATATGTAGCTCTCCTGAGAAAAAGAGTTACATCTCTTCGAGAGCACAGCTCCTGGAAGTGTATTGGATTGACTATCTCGTTAAAGATTCATAACTAATGATAAACAGTCAAATTTGCTTACGAAGATGCCTGGTACTCACCGATTCCATGCATAACTACATCTAGGTCTAGACTAGACGAGACCTAAACCAGACAGCTACATGTAGTTACTATGACTAACCCCATAATAGTTCCCCTTCCATTACTCAGTCTATCACTGCTTCCATAGATATGAAGACCAGGACCAAACCAGACATCTAAGTACTACAAGCTTACCTTATAGCTGTGTCCTCTAGCTGTCTTCTATCACTCTTTGTATCATGACGAAAATACCTGGCCCTGTCTGGTCCTCACTGCCTAGATAAAGGTGAAAACCTAGGCCAGAAACAACAAGACCTAGACCGGATACCTAGTTCCTGTGACTAACCCTATAGCAGTATCCTTCCAATTCCATCACTCTTTCTATGAAGATACCTGGCCCTGCCTGGTCCTCATTGCCTCCATGGATATGAAGACCAAGACCAGACAAGAAAAAACCTAGACCAGACTCCTAGTACTACTACATGTAGCTTACCCTATAGCAGTCTCCTCCTTCCATTACTCTTTTTATGAAGCTACCTTGCCTAGTCTGGTCCTCACTGCCTCTAGCTCTGTAAAGATGAAGAACTAGGCCAGACACAACAAGACCTAGACCAGACACCTAGTTTCTGTGACTTACCCTATAACAGTCTCCTCCTTTCAATACTCTTTTTATGAAGATACCTAGCCCTGCGTGGTCCTCACTACTGCCTCCATAAAGATGAAGACCTAGGCCAGACAAAACAAGACTTAGACCAGACTTCTAGTACTACTAGCTTACCCTATAGCAGTCCCCTCCTTTCATCACTCTTTCTATGAAGATATCTGGTCCAGCTTGGTCCTAAGTGCCTCCATACACATGAAGACTTAGACCAGACAAGACCTAGACTAGACCAGACAAAACCTACTAGCTTACCCTATAACAGTCTCCTCCTTCCATCACTCTTTCTATGAAGACACCTGGTCCTGCTTGGTCCTCACTGCCTCCATACACATGAAGACTGAGACCAGACAAGACCTAGACTAGACCACACAAAACCTAGACCAAGCTTCTAGTACATACTAGCTTACCCTATAGCAGTCTCCTCCTTCCATCACTCTTTCTATGAAGACACCTGGTCCTGCTGGGTCCTAAGTGCCTCCATACACATGAAGACCTTGACCAGACAAGACTTAGACTAGACCAGACAAAACCTAGATCAAAATCCTAGTACTAATAGCTTACCCTATAGCAGTCTCCTCCTTCCATTACTCTTTCTATGAAGATACCTGGTCCTGCTTGGTCCTCACTGCCTCCATAGAGTTGAAGACCTAGACCAGACACCTTGCTGACAATTATATGAAGAACTCCTCTCCTGAAATCAAGAACAAATATACAAGTATTCAATTGCAGAATTTGTGGATGCTACATGATAACAGTTTTAATAATATATAACATTTAATATATAGCTCTTAATATAATATTCACCTTGTTGTTTATAGGTGCTGAGTGTAAACTAATTATTACATGACTTTGAAAAGGCTACCCCAATAATGCACACACAGTATTCAAGGAATAAATCATGATGCTTTCAGATCTATACTTTCTATTTCACATTCTGTCTTAATAATCCCCTTTTTTCCCTTCTTCCTCTTCTTCTTCTTTTACAGATTTGAGTATGAGTATGAGCTGTTAGTATGAAATTATCATTCAGGCCTATTGTGAGTCCCTATAAACCAGGTCAGAATACAATTCTTATGACATTTGAGGTTCTAATTTAGATATCAAATATATCCAATTTTTAAAAAAAGATGAAGAGTGAAATAAATTAGTGCCAATTTGAAGAAGAGGAAGAAAAAGATGAGTCTTCATGGAATACTGTACCTTCTGTCCTCGCTGTCTGATTGGTTGATAGACGTGAATGATTCCACACTGGAGGTAGGAGATGAACCTTGTGACGATAGACCAGGATCTGATAGGAACAAAAACATTTAGTCTTGAAATATATCAAAGGTATTGAGATTATAGACTAGGATCTGATTAGGAGACATTCTATCTTGATATATAATAGGTATTGGGGTGATAGACCAGGATCTGATTAGGAAATAAATCATTAATATTTCAAGTATTGACATGACACATTCAGTAGAAATTTTACATTATGATCAATGTATTTTTATTTCTTTCATCATCACTTGAAATATCACATTCAACAGAGAAGTATATCAGGTTGTATAATCGGTACTCAGACCAAATGATCATCTAGATTACTGATTCCCTAATCTCGTAATTATACATTTAAATCCATACATACTCACAGGCTATTCTCTGAGCACTAGATGAAGTATAACTGGTTGTACCTGAACTCAATCCAGGTGATCGTCTAGATAACTGATTCTCGATCAACAGCTTAAACCTTCTCCTATTGTAGTCATGTAAAAGTAAAAAAGTAGAGTAGATTTTATAGAGTAGACTTATACATGAAGTAATAAAATGACATTCTTTTAATTAATTAAAGTTGTCCATATGATTGTATTCATAATGCAAGTTTGCTTTTTCAATTTGTATTATTTCACAACTTCTTTCTTACCAATCAAAACAAAATGATTTCTTTTACTATAAATCAGTGTAAATTCTAATGTAATATTTTATAAACCTTTGCCTAAGATAACTTGTGTAAAGCACAATGAAATGTTTAAGTATAGAATACGAAATACAAATGATTTCTTTCTCAAACAGTGCACTCTTACGCCCACAATTTTGATTCAAATGTTTAAAGGTAGTGGAATGAAAAAGGAAGAATACATACAATGTCGGTGGACCTCTGGATATAACAAGTGTTACATGGTTTGATGCTGAGGCAGTACGCAGCAACTGTACAGCACTAGAAAGAAGAAATTAAGAAAATAAAACGAATTTCTTTAAAACATCATTAATGGGATTCAGCACATTTTTGCATGACCTTATTATAAGGATGAACATTATAGGGGCATATATTTTTTGTGAAGAAAAGAGATGAGAAGTCTTAACAATGTAAGTGTCTACATGTATATACAACAATAATGCAGAATGGGGTTAGCCTTATGAACAGAATGACAAGTTTGCAGTGCTGAAAATAATGCATCAAAACATGTGATGAGCTGCATTTACAAAGAATATACATTAGATATGACTTGCTAAATTCTTTATAAGAATTGCAATACCTATTGACAAGGAATGGCATATTCATTATTCTCTCTAGTATCTAAATATTGATCCATGATGACACTTCCACTGCAACCACCTGCAGTACTTTTCAAATGTTACTCAGAATTTTTTTACATCAAATTGTTTATTTGAAGACCATCTCTTTACATTTCATTTCATTCTGGAAAGAGGATAGACTAAAGAATATTGTTGATATCAAGCACTCACCGTTCATTTGAAACCATGTTCAAACTTTCATTGTTTACACTCCTTATCTGATCACCTTCATGAAGACGTCCTGATAGAAACATGAAATATAGTAAAACAAGAAATCAAAACATCCCAACAAACCAACAAATCATCATTGTGATGACGTTTAGACGTTTGACAACCAAGTATTACCAAATTACATATTAATTAATTTACACCTTTTACTTTTTAACACATGAAACAGACCTTCATGTGCATTGTAGATGTATGGATGTCCTAAACTTCATACTGTACTTGTGGAAATATTTGCGGTACATTAATTTTCATGGATTTTGCGCAAAGATCGGGGGCGCGAATTAAAAAACCCGCAAATATATTGGAATGCTTTCTTATACGCACTGGCGTACAGCATACATGTACCCCCCAATAACAAAAGAAAGTGCGTCCCGCTCTACCAATTATGAATAGTTCATCACCCCACTTGCAAAAGAAATTAATTTGTGTCTATGCCCCTGCTTACACGTATTAATTGGGTAACATTGTGTGCTTACAAAAAAATAATTGTGTGAGAATAACCGCAAATACAGTAATCATCACATTTTAATCACATCACAAATAAAATGTTGGGACCATAACAGTTATATGAAGTCACATACAAAGTCCCACAAAGTGAAATAGGTAAAAGCACTAGTGACCTTGAGCATTCCACAAGGATTAATCCCTGTTTTTATGTCCTTGGGGGAGAAATCTTGATAATTGATATTTCATACAATGAAATACAAAGAAAGTAGGGGGACTGAGATATCATCAGTTTGCCAATTTGAAGATGGCAAAAACTGTTTCCTAAAAAAATTCAAAACCTAAGAAAATTCATAACTTTGCTATTTGTGATCCGATTTCGATGAAATTTTCAGTGCTGTGCTTTTTAGATTTTACTTTATTTTTCTAATAATGCAAATCTCCAGCCCGGAGGAGTCCTTTAAGTGCTTGATCCATCCAAAGTAAAGTTGACTATACTTGTTCAGAGGGATGTACTCTATTGGAAGAGGAAGAAGAAGAAGTATGGTAACTTACCACTTAATGATGCTAACCCTCCTGGAATCACCCTCTTCACAAAAATACCAAAGTCATTCTCTGCTACGTCCTCACTGCTACCTCCAACAATCTTGATTCCTAAGAAATATGACCAACAAAAAAATAACAAAGCAGTAAGAACAACCCTTACACCCTATTCAAACTGAGAGTTTAGAGAGCAGCTTTTCCCTGGGGCATAGCCAAGGAATGGCAATCTAACCCCTATCATCATACCCATGAAAACACCAGTTTTGCGCAAATTTAAGAGCACAAGAGTAAGAGCTACATATTCTACAAAAAGAACCAATATGTCAACATAGTCATTATCTGGTTTCATGCTTCCTTTTTTTTTTTTTTTTTTTTTAATCTAAAATTTCCAAGCAGAAGCTTAAATCAAATATCACTGTCAGAGTACATGTATCAATGACATCATATGCAGAAGAAACTTTATTCAAATGAAAGTCAAATTGGTAACTCTAAGGCAAAAGTTCAAGAAGATACCTCACCTAATCCAGTTTTGCAGTTCCTGAAGACAATTGTATCTGTCTCTTCAAAGTGTTGTGGGCTGTGTGCTGGTGATGTACTGCTCTCCAAAGCACTGCATTAAAAATATATTATATTCAGATTAGGCTCCCAGTTGGACATATCTATGAAGGTTAAATGTTGTCATCATAATTGACATTCTAAGGATTGCTGCCTGACACACTGGAGTGACAGCAACTTGTATTTCTTTTTTCTTTTTTTTTTTGATTTTTTTTTTCCTGTTAATCTCTAGATAACAGTCAAGTGACTTCCTGTCCAAATCCTAGCTTTCTTACCCAAAATATGAAACCCCAACAGTACCAATTAAGGGAATTCCATAAGTTATAGTAAATTTCGTATCATTTTCCATTTTATTATTTGTTTTTTTAATTCTTTTTTATTTTTTTCCTATTCTGGTGAGCAGATGTTCAGCAATGCAATTTCCAACAAGATGATTGATTGTTTCAGTATTTGTTATTGCACATTGCTTTGAACTTTTCTGATTAATTAACAATGTTTTCAACCTAAATATTCTACAATGTACATCCCTTACATCCAAATACTTTACTTTCAAGTAGCGATGTCCCCATAATATAACAAGAGTTTACATGCATGCTATTGCTACATGTACTTTTTATGAATATCATTCAGTAGTGATTATCTTACCTGATCTCAGCATCAGTGAGAGTTACGGATTCAGACATCTTGCATCCTGTAATTAAAGAGTATGAAGAAAATCGTTGTTCATGTATTGAAATAAGTTTATTCTGTCTAAAGTGCTTAATATTCAGTAAAAATGTGGGCTTTTCTAAGCTTGTCACATGTGCAGTGTAACTGTAAAATAATGAATGTTGGAGTAAAATACAAGACTTAATACCAGTAAAAAAAAAATAAAAAAAAAAAGGGAACTTAACTCTTTAGATTTATTTAATCCGTTTACTCACTTTCCTTCTAACAATTATACCTGAGTATTTGTGTGGCTTGTTTAATGTTAGTAAGTGAGCTAAAGTCTTAATCACTTGTTTTCACAACTACGTTAAGTTTGGTCACAGAAGGGACACAAGGCATGAGGTCGTGTGGCATAATATGGTGGGTTTTGATCTTGAACTTGCAACAAACAAATTTCACAACTTCTCATCCAGCCTCACTCAGTCAAGACATTAATTGCCATCTGGCATTTGGCATTGCCATTAGGGTAGCGCGCCCAGTATTCGGTCTCTTAAGGGGAAATCGGCGATAATATGAAAACTTACCTCCTTTATTTAACAATCCACCCACCAGAAGAACAAAAAAAATTCTACTCTAAAAGAGTATCAAAATCATTTAAAATATTTAATTATGGTTAAAAAAATATCGCTGATAGAATGAGATGTTTTCCGCCCGGCAATCGGTTTTGCAGAATAGTATTCGGTTACGCGTTGTTTCCCTATGCGTTTCGATTGCGCAGACTCAAAAATCCGCGATGCGAAGCGTCACAACACAAAACCCCGATGTGTAAGCCCCGCACTCAATGTCTCGCTATGACAGGATTGCAAAACATGTGGGGCAAGATGAAAAAAATTCGCTGCGACCAAAGATTAAGTGGAAGTTCCCCATCATTCTCATACCAAATTCATGGTAGCAGCATTACTTCACAACGCAACCCGGAAGAGCGGCCAACCCGTTAGCGTTTTCGCTAAGAAATGCTAAAGTGGAAATATCTCCGTGATGACGTCCAATTCAGAGTAAGTTTGCAATCTCGTTTTATTTTTTGATTGTGTGATTTTTTGTGGTGTGTTTGATCATGATGAATGTTTGATGATTGTTTTGTGAAAGTTTGAAGGCTGATGTGTTTGTGGTATTTTTGTGAAAGCTGTTGAAGTAGGCTATAGACTAGCTAAAAACCGATTACCGGGACGGAACCGGGCACTGCCACTACTGGGCGCACTACCTAATATTATTAAATTATTATTGAAAAAAGCTTGTCTACCCTATTCCTTGTATTTTTGCCAAAAACATAATCTCAACAATGTGTAGCAACAGATTATATAAATACAATAGGGTGAAATAATGAATTTCATTGTGGCTCGGTTTGTTTTTGTTTTTGTTTTTGTTTTTTTGTTCATCCTTCACACGACATGAATGTGTTAGTATGGGACTGAAATAAATTTCAGCGCAAATCAATCAAAAAAATTACGACGATTCCTCTTTCTAAATCGAATAGCTTGAAATAAAAACAAATAAAAGAACCTCACAAATTATTTGAGGAAATCGTTTATGAATACTCACCCTTTATTTATCCCAGAATTCGGACATCAAAAATGGTTTCCAACGGTAAACAAATTCTTCGTTCCGGTTGGTTGGATATTTACGGTGTCGCTAAAAGA
>CALNVZ010003428.1:32162834-32177020 GCA_940671915.1 Paracentrotus lividus
TCGCTTTATGTATGTTTTATTTTTACAGGGTTTAAAATTTGAAGTTATACCATCTACTTTTGAAGAAAATCTCGACAAACATTCGATGACCCCAGAAGATTATGTTCAGGAGACAGCTCGTGGAAAAGCATTGGAGGTAGCCAACAGGCTAAAAGGGGTAAGGTGACTGCTGCCATTGTTCAAAGCTATTGAGGAAATTGAACACATATGAAAGTCTTGTTTTTTTCTCCCATTGTTTATTATAATATTTATACTTAAATAGATGTAGGTCGAGATCTATATTATTTATAATTATTATATGTTAAATATTTAGATGTCATATTAAATATAACAATCCTCACGAATGTCATGTTTTCTTCCCTAAAGCCAATATTCAGTAATTACTGTATTTACAACATGATTTACATTAATCATTGTAAAGCATTTCTGTGGATATTTGTTGTTTTATTTACAATGTTAAGCGAGCAAAACATTTGTTTTAGAATTCTGTTTGAATCCAGAATGATTTCTGATTTTCAATTGAACATTGTCATTTCGAAGCAGAAATAGTTATATTCTGCTCTGAATATACAGTATTTTTGCATGGTGTTTGATGGAAAAATCTTCAGTTCCACTTTAATTTGCAAACCTATTTTTTATGTTTGAAAGTAAATGGAATTAAAAAAAAATGTTAACTGAAGTAAAAATGAGCTGTTTTTGTTTTGTTTTATTTTGTTTTTCTCTGTTGGTTTTGGAACTGAATAGAATTAAAAAAATTACATTTTTTTCATTTATTTTCAGCCTTCCTTACCTGATTTGATAATTGGAGCTGATACAGTAGTGGTGAGTGAATTCATTTAGAAGTGCCAAAAGGTAAACTTATGCCCTCAGTCTGCTGTATGCAGGTTTATTGGCCCAGTTCTTGGATTGTCTAATACCTTATTGGTTAAAACCAATTTGGTCTACTAACAATTTTGTCTAATTTTCACTTAGTCTAAAACATTCTTCAAATTTCTATAGGTGTAATGACCACTTGGTCTAATTGCCAATTCGTGTATTATCCAAATGGTCTAAATGCATACCTGTGTAAGTCCCAAATTAGTATTTAGTCGATTACCAGTTAAGTACTGGAATCGACTAAATGGTTTTACACCAAGTGGATATTATAAATTGGAATTAGACAAACTGGTTGTAGGCGAGATGGAATGAGACCATGTGGGATTAGACCAAACAGGCATTAGTCAAAGTGGGATTAGACCAAATGGCAATTTACCTGTATGCAGACCGCATTGTGGGATTACATACTGGATGTACTTTTTCTTCCGGTGGCTAGGGCATATTAATACATCCGGTGTATAATCCTGCAAAGTAGTTTTTCGCACATTGGTCCGAGGGCATTACCTTTTGGTGTGACACCTTTTCTATTGCCAAAGATTCTGGAACTATAGGGGAAAAAAATCAAATCAAATTAAAATTTTCCCCAAAATTCATATATTGAAATTCCCTGCCCCTCCCATACCTTTGAATATATTTTACATATAAAAGGAAAACAATCTAAGCTCATTTTTTAATTGTATTTGTATTTATCATGGTATCTTGATTTTATTTTTCAAGTGATACATGTTTTATCATTTAATGTTTCATTTTAAATAATGAATTCAAACTTCAAAACGTTATATTTTTTACAATGTAT
The DNA here is from genome assembly GCA_940671915.1 of Paracentrotus lividus. Taxonomy (NCBI): domain Eukaryota; kingdom Metazoa; phylum Echinodermata; class Echinoidea; order Camarodonta; family Echinidae; genus Paracentrotus; species Paracentrotus lividus. The sequence continues at coordinate 32,164,507 of CALNVZ010003428.1, forward strand.
AAAAGCTTTAATTACCTTGGAGCTCTAGTTAACACCGATAATGCTTAAATGATAACTTGATCATTATGTTTCATGTGATTGATGAAGGCTCTTGGCAAGAAGATTCTTGAGAAACCTGCCAATGAGAAGGCTGCTATTGAGATGCTGACAGAGCTAAGTGGATCTACACACAAGGTTCATACTGGCATGGTCCTTATTATACCAGGTATACATCTATCAGTTACATGATGATTAAATGTTATATAATAATATTTACCCAGGATAGCCACTTTAGAAACTGTCCTACCAGCAAGCCCTGAAACATGTAATGCTATTTGTACCCTAAGAGCTTGCTAGAAAGCATGAATGTGTACATGTAGGTCCTATTTTGGGGAGTCTTTTGTATGACCCAGCTTGGGATTTGAACCCACAACCTCCCATTCAATGAGGCAAGGTGGGCTGATCTGATGGATGCTGTTACCAATTACCCTCACATTTTATCAATCTTATTGTAGGAGGTCAAGACCAAACAGTCTTTTGTTTTGTTTGTTTGTTTGTTTGTTTTTTTATTTGAAATTGCTCACTGCTTAAGAATAACCTGATATGTTTTCTAAGACCAAACTTGATTCACTATGACATGTTAATGGTCCATAGTTTATGTCATTTCACATGATAATTTTTATTAAGGTTAAAAGTATAAGGGTAATGTATCATCTTGAATATTGATTTGATATTATTTGAGTGATAGATAATACCTTTATAATGGTTGATAAAAAAGACAAGCAAATTGAAATCTCATTGATCTACAACAGTTTGTTAATTCATTCTGACCTAAATCAGCCCATATTCATTTGAAGTGGAGTTATAGTTTAGTCTTAATTTTTAACACCACCCCTTTTCCTTTGTTTTAGATAATGGAGAGTTGAAGACTGTCCAGTTCTTTGAGACAACAGAAGTCAAGTTTGCTGACATTTCATCTGAAATTATCAAGTGTTATGTCGCAACAGGAGAACCAATGTAAGTTGAAATATAGTTCAATATCTACCTTGTCAAGATAGGTAGCATGTGTTCTTAATCAAAACAAATCTTTAATTTACTGGATCTATTCATTGTCCATACCTTGAACCTTGAAGAAGTACTCTCCCAAAAAAGCGTAGACGCTGTCCTGGAGAGGGTTGTGCTGTGTCAGGACTACTTTTACCCTATTCTGCCTCTGCTTTTAATGTTATTACCAATTTAAGAATATTCATAATGTAGTAGGATGGGGGGCCCGTTGTCCGGACACTTAAGCAGATAAAAACATCATCTTTTGCTCTCGATTTTCTCAAAATTTGTGCAGTAAATAGCAAAAATATTTGTGAACATTTATGCTTTGTTATATTGTCTGATATTATTTTCAATCAACTAATGAAATACTGATCACAAACTCCTAGAATTGCCGTCTTTGTCCGGACAAACAACCCGTCCGGACATACAACAACTGGGTATACATGTAGCATTAGTTAAATATGAACATACTTTCTCAACCATGTTTAGATTTTGAACTTACCATGACTGATCCATGGGATTCAGACATCTACAAGAGAATGTGGGAAATTTAAATTTGAATCTTTTTAAAAAGGTATCATATATTTGACTGTAGATTCATTCTGGAAAATTACAAATCAATGATTTGCCAGGATCTGAAAGAGACCAAATTAACTCTCCCCCCCCCCCCAGGATTCCAGGATTTGCAGTTTCAGAATAACCCAGCTTATTTAGGGTTAAGATATTAAGTTAATCAATAGAATTGTCAACTATATGCAGATAGGACCTTGCAAATGTCCTGGAGAACCATGTGCAGTAAAAACTCTTTACAACGAGGTCCTTGTTATTTCGGTTATCAATACAAAACAAAACAATGGGAATTCATCTTGATTGGAGAATTAGCTTTTTATATAAGGTATTTTGTAATATCAGGGGGTTGATTCACTAACAACTTGAAATAATGACGTTACGCTCACACAAAGAAAATTGGGGTAAAAAGTTAATGCTTTAAACTATCGAGAGGCACTTTTCGTCTTAAAAACGATTTTACTGCTAAAATTGATATCGCTTTTTTTTAATTAATATTGATCCCAAAATTGATTTTAGCTGTAAGTGAATCACCTCCCAGAACTCTTTATATTGAGCTCCCACTGAATGGAGTGAACTGAAAGGATCTGTATTCTTTTCACACAGGGACAAGGCTGGAGGATATGGTATACAGGCATTAGGAGGATCACTTGTCAAAAGCATCGTGGGGGATTATTTCAACGTGATGGGATTTCCACTTCATCACTTCTGCTGCAAGATGGTGGAGCTATTTGGAAAAGATTAATGTCGCTGGACAAGTTTTACTGTCTTCCTCCAAGTATCAGGGTTTTTTTGCAATCTATGATTGAGCATAAAAATGACAAAGGCCAAAGTTAGGACTAATTTTTGTTTTGTTTTTTGAAAAGGTTTTATTAATAATCGAACATAGCAGCCCAAAGGCTGAATTGCATTCAATGTACAGAGTAAAACAAACAAAATATTTTAACAAAACATGATACATAAATTATTCATATTAAAAAAATTCATAGAAAAGTAATTGGGGATAATGATAAAATAAAGTGGTTTACTGTCATTGAAAACTTGTATCAGGTCCTTTGCATCAGGTTGTTCTCTGACAGTTTGGTGCATGTTTTCTAACCAGGAGGTGAAGTTTGGCATGAAGTATGTGCTTCGTTGATAGTTGCAATTTCCAGGTTTTTCAGCAAAGTATTCCACATTTGAAAGGTAGATTTACACAAAACTATATATTACCTAAACAAATAAATGTGAAGGGAGTGAGACTGGTGTATGTAGTCTAGTAGCATGTCAATTGTTTTTATATTCATTTCGTCCTAGACTTGTGTTGGGAAAGAAAAGAAACATCTCTGAAAATGCCGAACCGTTTGAAATGATATTTTATATGATGCATGATACCATGCTTTTTTAGGTTCTCTGGAAGTATCATAAATTTTGGTGCTCAAACAAGGGAGATATAAGCAGGTTAGTTTACAACAATTTTTGCTCTACGCCTAGCACAAGGCTTCGAAAGTTGTTACGAATTCAAAAACTTTTACAACTTTTTGTGCATATACATGTACTTAGGGTCCTATGCTGAGACTTTTATTTTTAAGTTCATACAGAGCTTCATTGTGCAATTTGTCTCAGGCCTAGAAATTTCATATTTAATATGATATAAAATGTTGTCTTTTATCTGCACTTGGACGAAGAACATTGTTGATATAAACTCTTGCATTTGATATTTATTGTAACTTTCAATTGACCTGCCTGCCTATGAGGTCGGCTAAATTTGAGGGGACCTAGAAACTTTTTTTTTCATAATGTCTCTGTAGGTTTTGCATTGTCAACCACGCCCCCATTGCCCATACCTGGGCTTCCATAGTATGAGAATGCTGGCAGCCAATTATTGGTGTTGAAAGCAATGACCAGCAAGCTGCATTTTTCATGTTGCTATTTTGTCACGTACAGGTAACTTTCTGTGCAGTGTCTTGATTGAGATGAGAGCAGTACTGTTACAAGAATTTAAAACTTTGTTGAAAGCTGGCTTGTGTATAAGCTGGAAAATTAGAGAAGTGTATGAAAATTATGAGAAAACTTGGACCAAAATAAGAATATTACAACTCTTGAATGTCCATTCCTTTACTTAGAAACTTAGCTACGTTTGTTGTAAGTGCTAGCCCTATTTGAAATTTGAATCTTTTGGGACTGAAGATTTTTTTTATTTTTTTTAAAAGTACCTTCAATTTGGCCAAGTTGAATTTTTACTTGTAAATAAATTTTACTGCCTTAATGTGTGCTGTACAATTCGATTCATGTCATTGTGTAGTGGAACATTTATGTGATGAAAAAGTACTATGTGATTCAATGTTATTTTACATGTATCATGGTCCAAATTCATGATTAGGGTTCACGAAGAACATGGGTTAATTTTCAAACTTAGTCTAACCGGACATGATAGCTCAATCGGTTAGAGCGCCCGTAAAAAGGTAGCCCACCTTGCTTTCATGAACAGGAGGTCGTGAGTTCGAAACCCGGCCGAGTCATACCAAAGACTTACAAAAATGGTACCTAAAAGTTGCCTTTTAACAAGGAGCTTTCGGGGTAATAATAACATCATGCAGGGCCTGCTGGGAGAACAGTTGTCAGAACTGAAGTGGCTACCCTGGGTAAATAAAATGATATTATTATTATATTATATATATATTATTATATTATATATATATATATTATATATTATATTATATATATATTATTATATTATATTATATTAAATGTGTCTTATGTCATTTATTAGTCCATTGTTAAATTCAACCTGGGACTTTGTATGTATGTAAATTTGTGCCTAAATGTATAGAATGGTGAATATATTTGTAGAAATAAATTCAGTTATATATTTCTAAACAAGTGTCACATTTGTTTTGATTCTTACAGTACTAAATTTCACAAATATATATTTTTCATATTAGTTTGCAATTTTCATCCTAATGAAATTTTACACAGGGCTACAAAAATCATGAGCACCTCATAATAATGAAAGTGGACTGTAATTGATTAAGTACACAAGAATATCATTGTGTATTGACCAGTCATTTCTGATAAACTTTTGTCAACCGGCTTCATTGATAAATCATGACTGGATTATTTTTTACAAGATATATATAATCTAGAATTTCAGTGACAATAAAACATTGGCTTTGCTGGGTTCTGAATAATTGATGACAGAAAGTGTTAATATTTTTATTTCTATTCAAAATGTCCAACCAATTGCAGTTTACTATATTATTTACCCTCTATTTCCTTATCTTGCACCATCGGTCTCTCAACATGTTAATTTTCTCTCTCTCTCCAGCTCTTACTTCCTCTCTCCGTCCTTCCTCGTACACATCCACTCCCTCCCTATATTGCACTATCGTCTGATGTCTCTTTCCCATTATACAGTGCGTCCCAGATAAAAGTAAACCCAACTTTGAGAGCCCCGTATTAAAATTGCATTACTGAAGTGTAAATTTTTTTTATATCATATCAAAGAATAACTCGTATTCTATCCAGTGACACCAAAATTATACCTGTACTGTCAGGGATGACTGACCACTCAAGTTCTAAAAATAATTGGTCAAAAACAAACTGTTCCTAGTTTATTTAAGCAATCCTGGCTTCCTGATCATTCATTTTTGTGTGAGGTCAGCCTGCCTAATTCCATTCATGAGAGACAATGGATTTCTTGGTCCATTGAAATGCAAGGGCTGTTTCTCCTCGAACATGGAACATTTGAATTTTGACGCTAGCTTTTTAAAGCCCAAGTGTTCAGCCATCCATCACAAACAGGTATAAATTTGGTATCATTGAATAGAAAATGAGTTACTCTTTATTATGAAATAAATATTAAGTTTACATAAGCTATAACATTTTAATATGAGCCTATCTTCCTATTTCACATTCTCTTCCTTCTCTATTTCACCTTAGTTTTCATCATTATCTTCATCAATATCACAGAAATGAGAATAAAAACTCCATCACACAAATTATTGGTGCTTACCAAGAACTTAATGTACATTTATATACAAAGGAAGCAACAGCCTCCTAACACAACACATAGATGCTGACAAGCACTAGAGCAATTCATAGTAATACCCAGTGTGAGTGTGTTAAACATGGATGGGGAATACAAAAAACATATACATAGTAAACTTTGGTTTCAGTTCAGCAGAATTAAAAACAAATGGATCCTTCTCCAGAATTTTGTTACTTTAGTTTAAGTGCTTTGCAATACCCTCTGATTTGTCAAAATAAACATTGATTCAATCTTAAAAGATGTATCAATTTGTCCCTCGGATCATAAATTTAATAGCTACAGATACTTAATTCAATTAAGCTACAGAATATCTCATAACCCAAAATTAAAAAGGTACAGCTCTGTATTAAGAACAAAGCAGCTATTGCACTTTTCTATAAATCACATTTTGGTGTTGAGATTGTTGCATTATTATTCTTAAGTCTTCCAATTATATGAATTCCTTGAGGTGCAAACAGAAGTCACAAATAATCTACAGAACAAAGTCGGTCAAAAATTATGGAGAAATATTAAACACAAAGTGCGAGACTCCAGAGCTATCAAACCAGGATCTGTATTAAATGTTCTGTTATATTTATCTCCTTATACTTGGGATAAGTGATACACTTACATAAGAACCTGAAAAGTTCATATTTTTACGAATTCTTACTGTTGCCAAGGACTATTAAGAAGATTAAAATCATCATTACATGTATGTACAATAAATGAATTTACACCATCATGATTTTGTGTGTGTGTGTGTGTGTGTGTGTGTGTGTGTGAGTATATGATAAGGCAACATATAGTATGTAAATCAAGATTAAACTCATCACTATGATAATTGCAACAGGTATTTAAGGAAAAATGCAGTATTCCTATTTGATTATACCAGTCAGCATAACTACTGATATACTCTGTACATACCATCGTTCAATTATTTGCAAAGTGATGTAAGCTGGTCTTTTCCCACCTTACACTTCTGTACAGTACATTTAGGTCACAAAAGTATGAACTTGTATAAATGATTATGGCAACAATGTGATTGTGGTCACTAAAACAGTTGCAGTATACAAGCTCTGTTATTGTTCAGTATAAAAAATCAATGGTAGTCCATTAGAAACGTTGTGCGTACTGACATAGATCTTAATGTTGTTTCCATCTACCGTTGATGAGAACATTAATTCAAGGTCAATATTTCTTGCCATATACACGACAATTTTGTCTCGGGATTATGATCATGTTGCCAAATAGAACATTTCAGTTGTTAATCTCTTTAAAAAAATAATCTTGATGGATATAAGGGTTTGCTCCAGGAAACTAAAAAAATATGAAAAAAATTATCCCTTTAAATGGTCTCAAGGGACAATGACAATACACGTAGACCGCAAAATCTTCCTAGTTAAACCAGTTGAGGAAAACAACATTTGTACAAATTCAGCAGTTTTGATTATTTCAGCTAAATTCCATACAATTGTCATATCAGAATCAACATTATTGGTATGTTTGATATCTAATTAGCCTTACATGTATATAAGCATTGGGAAATGAAAATCAAGCTGGGGCAAGGTACAATTATTGCATATCATTATCATCATCATCATTCCCATACAAAGCCAGATTAGATTGACTGTTACCAGTAAATCTTGTCGTTAAGTAGCAATAAAAACTATTGATAAGAAAGAAACTACCAGATATTCTTCTTCTGTATTTGAGATTCATGTAACTGGTCAGATAACCATGAGAAAAAATTGGGGTGTTTATTAATATAATACCCTAAAGTATTCTTTACAATACATGATATCAGAAGTCAAAGTTTATGACACTTCGACAGGAAGATTGACCTGGATACTTTGGAATACAGTCTAATCCTGTAATGCAGATATGATATTTTGTTAGAACTAGGTAATTTTCACACTCTCGATTTCATACATGTGCACATGTCTTTATGTGTCTATGTATTGAGTATATAGCAATATTTCATTATAAAAAGGGTATTGGCTTGGTCCCGGAGCAGATTTTACCTATTCATAATGATTTCCAACTTTCTTTACCATCTTCCTCCGCTTCATAACACTAGTCCAGTTCATTTGTAAAGCAATGGCTGATCAGCCATGAAGACTCGGAAGTCACATAGAAGCACCCTGGTAGAGGTCAAAGGTCATGGTGTATTTGGAGGTGAAGTGAGATGGGGAGGACTGGGTGGGGCTTGGGTTACGTTGCTGTAGTAGTCGGAGCTGTATTGTTGTCTTCAGTGTACGCTGAACCATTCTGCATGTAAGCTGAGCCAAGGCCATATAAGTGACCACAGTACTTGTCATCATCGATGTTGTCTTCAAAATAGCACTGGCAAAGTAGAGAGAAAAATGGGTGACAATTGGTCTCAATAACATCAGTTTGAAAAGCAATGATTCAATATGGATTGATATTCTGATAACCAACATGACAATTGACCATGAGGATAAAAATGATACCTGGTTTACAAATAAACCAAATGTATTAAAAGTCCCTTCCCAAGGATTTTTATGACCAAGTCGGGCAACAATTTTCTACATGTTTACTGTCTAAAACCTTTGCAAGTCTTCAACTGAAAGATGGCGCTACTGTAAATCATAGGTCACTGATGTCGGCACTATCATAGATCATTGCACTTGATGGTGTTGGATAATAACGCAGTCCCTTTTTCCATCACATGAGAAAAAAAAATGAAAGATGCAAATAAGGTGTAAAGGTACATGTACATTAGTGTTGTGGTGATGAAATTTAATTGTGGAAGAAACTGTTGATAAAGGTTGATAACAATTTACCTAACAATTGTTTTGTGCTGTGAGGTTTTAAAAATCAACAAAATATTAAGAAATTTAACAAATTCTTCTTTGACTAACATACACTGCACTAAAAAAAATGCATGTATGGGACTACATGTTCGGGCCCGAACATATCGGCTTTCTTTGTCCTATTATCACTATGAGGGCATTTGAAGAGCAATTCTTTGCAGTGGAATAATCTACTAAAAAATTCTTCCTAAATACCATGAAAATATTTTGAAAGCTCACAATAATTTTGTTCACCTTTCCCATTAACCCTAACTTACCTGGGCTATTTCGTGAGCTTAAAGTCCAGGGGGGGGGGGGGGCCATTATGGTCCCCCCCTAAGATCTCGGCCGCGGATCGCGCGATCGCGACAAAAATTTGCATGAAGGTAGAGAATGACATAATCTATGCAGTTGTATAGGTAAATTACACGACATTCATATATTTTATTTTATATGAATTAATTATGCTAATTTATTCATGAAATCATACTTTTTGCTCTAATTCACTAAATAAAGCTCATAGAAAGCTGATTTTGGGGGAAAATATTCTTTATGTCATTCCTAAGAATTGTACAAGAAAAAAATTCCTGTACCAAAATCAATTTTTTTTTTTCTTTAATGTATTTTATTGTTTTTTTAATTTCTTATGTATTTCTTTGTTTTTTGACGTTTTTATTTTTATTGTTTTTTCGACACAATTCATCCGTGACATTATTTCGGCCATAAATAGCATCAAATTAAATGACTCTTGTCAATAAAATTAAAAATAATCACTCATTTATGAATTCTAGCTGAAAACACTTTTTGTATTGACTTTGTACATGAAATCACGTTTTTGAGCCATTTTTGGTCTGACGAAAATTTTGGAAAATCGTGTAACGTCGTAACGGTATGCCCAATTTTCGCGAAAATAGTTTTAAAAGATGCGTAAGACTTGAAAGTAAAAAGTCAGCGAGCGGCGCGATAAAAAAATTTCGCACGGCGGATTTATCGCCAAAAATGTCGAGGGGGGGCCATAATGGCCCCCCCCCCCCCCAGGTAAGTTAGGGTTAAAGTACACTAGATTCTCTTCAAAGGGGGTTCATCAGATCATAATAGCTTGCCATGGGAGCTGTGAACTTTTGAAGGAATCAAACCATGTAGAGACCAAAAAAGACCCAAAACAGGAAATCTATGCAAATAAACCTTGCTAAGTATGATCCTGAAAATAATTAACAGAAATGAGTAATTTTAGGGGGAAAACGTCTGATTATTCTTACCTCTCTCATTTTGAGGAATGTTTGTACTGTGAGGAGGCTATCACTACCAGCTTGATGTTGAGGACCAATCCTTTGTATCTGGAATAAACGATAAATATTGTCAAAATTCTCCTTATGCAACGATTTAGAATAATATCAAGAGCCGCTCATTTGGACTCCTGTTTCATTTGGATATTTCCTTAAGCGTCTTTGAATAGAATGGTATCAAATACAGATTCCATGACATTTGCTCCCGCGACAATTGCTCCGCTATAAATTCCATACACTAATCGAATGACTAACTTCAACTAGGGACTTTACACTATACCCTACCCTAAACCTAACTCTAAACCTAATATAAATCCCTATTACAACCCTAACCCTAACCCTATATCTTAGACGAAATAAAGCCCGGAGCAATTGTCGCAGGAGCAAATGTCGTGTCACCCAAATACATGCTTATTACCATTATTATTTCATTGTCACCATTACCTATATCAACACTATCATCATCTTCATGATGATTACATTTGTCAAATTCTTCTATATCAGCATTGCACCAAGCATCACAACTGAACAGAAAAACTATCTTTGTCTTACAATGTTGGACATATTTGATGAATCTAATTATCTATTGGTATTTTAACAAAGTTAGCCCGACCACCAGTACGCTTAGGAACAAAAGTATAAAGCGCCTTATAAATGTTATTATTATTATTATTTGAGCATACCTGAAGGATATCAGCTACTTCTTGAAGACCACCCTTGAGATCTTTACAGCTTTTCATTAGATACTTGACATCATAGATACACGGGAAAAAGATTCTTAGAAGCTCAAAGAATTCAGACTCCTCAGATGGTAGGTTGGTTGCCGTCATCAGTTTGATCAGATAAGCAAAGTCGTAACTACTGCTCAGATTCAAACAAAATAGATTACACAAACACAGAGATTAGTAAAAATTAGCACTAATTTTATTATTTTACGAGATAATCACATTGACCCTCTCTTACCTTGCTTTTGTTCCGAGAACAATGCTATGACCGAACCAACAATAGACTACCAAACATTTTTCCTACTTCCCTACCCCTCCATAATACCCTGCCTCACGCCTGCCTGACACGAGGTGGCGCTAGACCACTAAGGATAAATCTTCATTCTGAACCAACCAATTCGACACTCGTCATAGAGACAAGGTTGGGGGCCGGAGGGAGGGGCGTAAAAGAGGGGTCATTGATTATCTCGTAAATAATAAAATTAGTGCTAATTTTACTAATTTACTTCAATAATCACATGACCCTCTCTTACCTTGCTTAGTCCAAACAGACCAGCACCGACACCCTAGGGTGGACAAAACGAGAGGCGGGGGGGGGGGGGGCTAAGAGGACTTAGATAGTCTCGCGGTGGCCGCCGACAACGCCGAGACACCAAAACACTCCTCGCCCATGCAAACGTCACTAGGAAAATGAAATGAAGGAAACTAGAGCACCAGAACGCTGCCTTCAAAACATCCCAGTGGAACGCCTGCAAAGAGCGCCCAAAAAGCGCTGATACCTCTGGTATCGAGAGCTTGGGGGCCCTTCCTGACATCAAGGCGTCAGGACCCGCCGCTTTAAGTCCCTCCACGACCCATCTGGAGATGGAGTCGGGGAAAGCGGCAGAAAGGAATCTCGAGTGAAGAAGAGTTTATCACTCTACGACGAGATTCGGATCTGGAGAGGTACCCTTTAAGGCCCTAACCGGACACCACACCTTATCCTCCGGGATCCAGAGAAGGAGGAGAGCTTGTTGAGAAGCTCTCCACCGGTCCCGAAGAGGCAGTCTGGTTCTTCGCAATGAAACAAGGTTCAGGGCGAAGACGTACTCCCCGAGGTTCGAACCTGATGTGGCCCTGAGCAACACTAAGGGCAAGAAGCGAACTTCGACTGTGGCCTAAGGCCACCGCCACCAAGAAGACAGTCTTAACTGTCAAGAGGTGAAACGATGCTTCCGACAACGGCTCGAAAGGAGGGTTAGCAAACGCCTCCAAAAACCTTAGGCAAACTCCAAGAAGGAGCTAAGGGAGTAGACTGAGGTCTTCGCAAAAGGAAAGACCTAAGCAAGCGGCTTAACTCGGGAGAGTTAGAAATGTTAGAGCCGTCATGAAAACCATCGTGAATTGCCGCAATGGCAGAACGATAGCCTCGTAAGGTCGAAAGAGAACGGCCCTTGTCAAAAGGTGGATTGAAAAATCCGCTAAGACCGGGCAGGGGGCCCCTCTGGGGGAGCAACCCTTCTCTTTGCAACACTCAGAAAAGGCAGCTAGACGGGAGTTATACACCGTTAGCGTCGACTCCCTCCGGCTCCCGGCCATGAGAGCCGAGGCCCTCTCCGAGAAGCCAGACGAGATTGCCTGCGACCTGACAACTGCCACGCAGTCAAGCGAAGCCGAGTCGGGTGCTCTGAAAGAGCGCCGGAGATCGGCTGGCTCACAACGTCCTGCCATCGAGGGAGGGGTCACGGACGGCCGACCACAAGCTCGCGAAGGCGAGGAACCATGGTCTGCCCGGCCAGTGCGGGGCTATAGAATCATCCAAGCCCCGTCCTCCACTAGCTTGGCTAGCACTAGGGGGATAAGCGGAAAAGGGGGGAATGCAAAATTCTCAACCCGCTCCAGCTGAACGAGAACGCGTCTTGAACATACGCTCTTGGGTCCCAACTCGTCATCAGCCACTCGAAGAGGGTCTGACGGAGAGACCATTCCGAGGGGAGAGATTTGCCGTGGGACAGGAGTCCGCTATAACATTTTCCCGACCCGGTAGGTACGAGGCAGACGGGAGGATACTTCTCTCCCTGCATCATCTCCACAGTTGAGCCGTCAAGC
>CALNVZ010003428.1:32183556-32204462 GCA_940671915.1 Paracentrotus lividus
TTGTCGTTGAGAGAGGTACTGCTTAATGAAGTTTCTCATGTTTACAAAATAAGAGGTCAAGTTCACATCATTCACTGCATTCCCGGTACGGTACACGTACATACGCACATAGTTTCACATGCATTTCACACTATGACCCATATCATAACCGTCGCCCGAATGATCGCTCGCCTAGCTCGGGACCAAGCAGCAATTTCTAGATCGTCTACATTTTCGAACGTCTCATGGAACTATTATTAGTTATTTCGCATTCTTGTCGGTAATATTGAGAACATTTCCCTCTATTAATTTCGGTTTTAACAAATATTTTACTTTCTAAGATAAAATATCATGATGAAAGTTTGTCTGAAATTGTGACATTACTCTCAAAATCATGAATAGATTCAGAAGTAGTTGGTCACAACTTAACAGAACCTGATGCGATATGCTACATTTTACGCAATGAAATTGTCATGAATCCTGTTGGAAATTTGGCGATCGTGAAAATTAATGTCATTATACATGATAGGCCCCTACCTGAAAATAGCCATGGATAAATAGTTTTTATGAATAATTACGGGAGAGAGTACTTTACGCCAGCCAGTGCCCGAGATAAACATTGCATACAGCTAGCTAGCACAGCCCAGGGCGCAATCGGTGATAGCCTTATGCCGATTTTTTTTTTTTTTTTTTTTTTTTTTTTTTTTTTTTTTTAAAAACTAGCGTAGTAGCGATGCGACTACTCACATACGCAGCGCGCGTTGCCGCTGAGTATATGCCTATATAGGCGCTGATAATTAATGGTATGAATAGGCATAGGAACCTAATTATGGTTGAAACATGCATAATTAATTATACATATTACGCCACGCCTTTGGCAAACTTCGCGAGGACCCTGTCATATAGGGGTCAAAAGGTCAACTTAATGGTGATTTCTTAAACATGTCCTGATTTCTTTATTTTTGCATGAATTTTGTATAAACTCTCGAACAAAATGTTCATTAGGTATTGTCACTATAATATGATCCTACAAGGTTACATCAAAGTCCATCTTGGGTCAAAAGGTCATATTGCATGTTTATTGATAGCGGAAATTGGCGCGAACTCGTGGCTCGCGCCACCTTGTTTAATATTCCAACCCATGGAATCCTTCCCCTCAAGGCTATCAAATCCTCTCCCTTGAAAAAATTGAAAGAAATGTTATGTAGTGTCCCAGAACACAACCTAAATTGTATGCATTACTCTCACAACAGCGCATATCACTTATCAAGATGGGTGCCGGTCCCAACCCTGGCCGGCGATAAACGAGGTCTGAGCGTACTTTAAATGGATATTGTGTTCAAATTTGTGTCACATTATCTAGACTAACCTGTATCCTGTTTGAAGTCAGGAGAGAATGCAATGAATATCAGGAGTGACTTGGGAGGGCGAGCCCAGTCACCAAAGTCATGTCCCATCTCAAGGTCAAAGGTCATTGATTGTTCGTCGCATAAGATTCTGGATATATATCTGCTGAAGTGGGGTTAGGAGGGGCACAGTTGTGGTTGCTGAGGGCTGCCGTCAAAAGACAGAGCAAAAATACAGAGAATAAAAAATTAATGAAGATACAATATTTATGTATTAGTTTACTCAACTAGTTTTAGAGATTTATAAAAAAATGCATCATTCAATATTTGGATTTATTTCCACATGTTTAACAGTAAGATTTCATTCTAGAAATTAGTGTGTGTTAAAATTATATTTCATAAAATCACTTTGAGTGTGTTTAATCTTCCAATGAAAATATGAAAGCTTTGTTTTTGGAGTCACTGAATGACACACCCCCCCCCTAGAAATTTATGCAAATTGGTAAATGATGAGTTGGTCTAAACCTTATTTTGACTAATGCATGTGTGTCTCATCCCACATGACCCTAATCCTTTTTATCTCCAACCATTTGTTCTATTACCTTTGTGTCTAATTGCCACTTCACGTATACTTCACATATTTGTCATTACCAATTTTTTTCTGATGTCCATTTAGTATATTGTCCAAAAATCTAATACCAATTAGTCAATACTCTAACAAACTTAGTAATGAACCAAATATTCAACAGCGGAATTAGATAAAAACTGCGATTTAGGACCATTTGGTTATTAGACAAAGTGGCAAGTCCTCATGACCAAGAGAAAATTAGACCAAAGCAAAAATTATTACCAAATTGCTTAGTAGACAAATGGGTTTAGGCCCATGTGGCATTTAAATATACTATCTCACATAATTATTGGACCAAGTGATATAAACCTGCACATCTGAAAAATAATGAAAAGACTTAAAAAAAGAAGACTACCCTACCCTATCTGTTGTTGCAGAAACAGCATTCCAGGCTCCAGTTCTGTCTGTAAAGAGCTGGCATAGATAGAGGAGCTCTTCACCAAAACCACCTTCTTTGATAAGTCTCAAGAGCTACACAATATCAATGACACAATAGACTGGTAACCTTCTCTATGGCAACTATAGCTCCTACATAGCAAAAAAGGATCAACAGCTCTGTTCGTTCCCTGTAGACGATGAGAGAGGAGAATCATTTTATTATATCTAAATTTATTTTTTTTTAGTACAATGTAATTTTAAAAAAAAAAGAAAACTGACCCAGATACAACAGGACTCTAACCTGAGACTCCGCTCATTTTTCATATTGTTTATAAACAGTGTGGTAATACTTAAAGTGATCATTTATCTAATTCGAAATATTCTCATAACATACTTCAAACCTAAACTTAATACAGTTTAGTCCATATACATGTAATCATGGATTTATGTCTACAGAGGAAGCTCATATTTTTTAATACAGTATGTAACTAGATCTTAGGGACACAGAAATCTCTCTATCAGTGAAATAAACAAAAGACATTTTAAGAGTTTCACGAACAGCACAATTACATTGTGAATTACATCAATAATTACTTCAAGAAGATCTTGTTTATATCAGACCTCTAAATTATATGTTCCACGTTGTTCATCAATTTGGAATAGTACCGGTGATATAATTCTAGAACCAATTCACAATACAGTGTACCCCAGAAATATGTATTATTATTTTCACAAGGACTTACATTGCACACTCTGCATCATGATTCTGTCTGTCCTTATACATCCCATTAACTGCCGAAAGGTCGTAAACATCACTCACTGCCCAGTCAGACTGCTTCAACTTACCTACAGAGAAACAACATGAGATGAATCAAAATGGGTGGCTAAATACTGTATAAGGCATAACTTTTGCAGAGGTTTATTTTCACAAATTTTTGATAGTAAGTCATCATGAAAGTTTCCACTTCAATATATTTGATAATTTTTTAGTAACAAAACATTACCCAAATCGCAAAACTTTTGCCTTCGCGAAATTTCCTCAATTACATGAAGTCCATAATCATGAAACTATTCATCATCGTTAAATTATAATATATTATCATCTGGCAACATGTAGATAAAAAACAAAACACTACCTTTACTCAATCTTTCCACTTTCTACACATTGATTGTTAAATTCATTCTTCTTATCATAAATTATAATTTAATGTAAAAAATGTCTTAATTTCAACTTACTTCTGATATTCTGGCAAACCCACTGACATTGCTTCTCAGGTGTGATGAGAGTAGATAGAAACAGACACACTCCCTCACATTCCCAGTATTCAACAGG
The DNA here is from genome assembly GCA_940671915.1 of Paracentrotus lividus. Taxonomy (NCBI): domain Eukaryota; kingdom Metazoa; phylum Echinodermata; class Echinoidea; order Camarodonta; family Echinidae; genus Paracentrotus; species Paracentrotus lividus. The sequence goes on from CALNVZ010003428.1 coordinate 32,187,221, forward strand.
CTTTCTGCCTTCAATGTGCATTCTTCTTAGAGGGGTAGAACCCACCTATTGGATCATCAAAACATAATTGGTCAAATTAAGTCGGATGAAAAGTACATAGTAACACACCCCTTTTGTACATTCCATGTATGTCAAACGGGCTTTCTACGCTCTATGTGCATTATTCCAGAGGGGGGTAGGCCCACCTGTGGGATCATCAAAACACAAATTGGTCACATACACATGTACATATACATGTAAGCAGACTCCCAAAGTACTTCACTTTTCCATAATTTTTGTATTAATGAATAAAAATACAAATTAGGGCATGAAACCTAAATGAGGGACAAGAAAAATAGAGAGAAATTTGAAAATGATATGTACATGGATATGGACAACTTGAGTACAACATCAAGCAAAAGTACTGACTAATCACGTCATAAATATTGGGGCCAATTAAAAAATTATTTTTTCTTATATCAAAGCTTATTTTCATTTATAATAACTAGCCTTTTTAAATGAAACACAGGAGAATTTAACTCATGATTCTATAACATGCTCTGGCGAGAAACACTCTATCGTAAATTCCATGTTAATCAAATGATTGCCTCCAACCCTTGGACTTATCATTATACCCTAACCTGGACCTTACCCTAAACAGTACATAAAACCCTATTCTAACCCTAACCCTAACCATACATCTTAGACAAAATGAAGCCGGGAGCAATGGTTGTAGGAGCAAATGTCATGTCACATACCTGTTCATGCATATGGTTGATCTCTTGCAGCACTGCCAATACACCTTGCACACAGTTTTACCCTCAGTCATAGTTGTGTTGGGTAGGTCCTCGATCAGATTATATGCAAGATCCCTGAGAAAACAATCAAAGATTACTAGAGGTTAAATTATCATTCAACAGCATATACATGTAGCAGCAGAGACAATTAATAAAATATACCATAAAGTGATGAGTAATATAGAGTCACATTCATTTAATTAGTTTTCTAGAACTCTGTATGACATTGCCAATTAAGAAGGGAAAAACTAATTTTCTGTTCAAATTAACTACAATCACTTTCATCACTTTAAAAGTCATGGAAAACAATGAAATTCCCCTGGCAGGCGATGAAAACAAATTCGCAAGTGGAGATTCTCGCAAGAAGGCTCGCTCAGCTGGGTACTGAACCATTATCTTGCTGTGGCTGTTGGCCTTATTGGCGGTGAAAATCCATTGCAAAATTGCTTTCATCGTTATAAAGCTCACTAGGCAGAAGTTACGTCAGCCTGCCCCCATCTATAGAAATTTTTTTGTATCATTATCCCTCCTTTGCCCTGTAACACAAAGACTTACAATTGATAAAAAGTTACGATTGATTTTTTCTCGGTAGCCTCATCATGGACAGGAAGCTCCAAAGTTGATGATTTAAATCATAACCCTAGCCCTAACCCTACTCTTCATCATATCCAAATCTTAATCCATGACTGTACCTAGTTTCCGAATGAGGCTACCGAGAAAAAATCAATTGTAAGTTAAAGTCTTTGTGTTACAGGGCAAAGAACTGTAGTCTGGCATAAGGATAACATATCAGTGGAATATAAGGAGTAAAGTGAAAATAAGCTTATAGTACATGTATCATTGGGTTCTACACTCACCAGTTTCCCTGCCCTTCACATCGTCTTGATAGCATCTCAATTGCCATGGTAACCAAACTAGAATTTTCCTCTCCTTTCAATGACTTTCCTATTGATACTACCAGCTCTAACTCATGGCCACGGATCAACTTGGACAAGGCAAGCTGAAAAACAAAGAGTATGATATTTATGTTTACGTCATGAAATGTTCGTTGATACAAGTAAAATGGCCAATGTTAGTTCTCCAAACCTGGTCTTATTTTTTTGAAGGAATTCATCCCAGATGTGGGCATTTTTATATCTACAGAACTGACTGAAATCAATGTCACACTTAATTGCAGTCAAGTAAGCTCATCTCCATTCAAAAAGTTTTCAAGTTGAGCTAAATTGCACATTTTCACTAGAGATGTTTACCCTATCAGGGGTGTTCCACCAAGTCTTTCTTAAAGTTATGCACGAATCGAACATGTTCTTTGTGCTAAACCAATCACCATGCTTCATGTTTTAGCACAAGAGCTGATCACCAGTTGTTCGTAAAGTCATTAATGACTTATGAACAACTTACTGAAATACAGCCCTGTACAACTCCCCCTGGACAATCGACCCCGACACAACTAGATGTACCCACAGAAATAGGGTTCAGTGTAAAGTTAGATGGTAGCTTTCTGGCAAGTGGTAGTTATGCAGGAGGTAGTTGTTGTCCAATCAATATTTACCCGTGTTTGATCAGCAGCTAGATGACAACAAGCTGCTAATACAGGTGATCCATTCTGAAAGAACTTATTAGCCATCTGCTCGGTAACCATCACCAGCAGCCTTTTCAAAGTAAAAAAAAAAAATACAGCAAGTGTTTCATGATTAGAACTAAAATGCATGTACATGTAGCTTAAAAAAAATGTTCAATGCATAATGATTATATTCCTGGAAATAAATGTTCCTTTATATTATTTAGTATTATAATTGTAATAACTGACATCTAACACATGCCAAAACGTGACAGGCCAGTAGCAGCCAACACCTCCACAAACAATGTTACTGTCATCACACTTGAGTACAACTATCATTACTATCACCATCAATCTTAAACACAGGAATACCAGTTGGTTTTACCCACAGGGCCTGAAAAAAAAGCCCAACCATATTGAAACCTTATACAATCTGTACAATAAAAGGCCTGAAATCAGGTAGTAGCATAAAAGCTGGCATTCCTGTAAAATACTGACATATATCCCAGTAGGACAACGGCTATGTATGTTAGAATTCACATATTTACAGTATGTAGTTGAGCACTATAAATTTACAAATCATTATTTCTTGACAATGATTGTGCTTACTTGTCAGACTCTTCTCCTTCCTGCAGTCCATTCTGTAGTTGTCCTGAATCTCCTTGTTCCTCCTGGATTACTGGTCTTCCATGGGCCACACCTTGGCTATCAACAAGCCCCTCACTGGACACTTGCGCTACCAGGAGGGCATCATTGAGCTGACCCCGGTAGCAATAGAAATCAACCAGTTTACGGATGTTGTGTGTAATAAGGTAGTAAGGCACACAGTCTAGGTTTTCTTCGCAGGCCAGATTCTCTGCATATCTGAGATGGTAAATTGGCAGAAAAGGGAAAAGAAGGTGTTTGATGATGCAGAAGGGCACTGATAATTGATATATAGATGTTTGCCATTTCAAATTATCTAGAGCATTCCAGAAAACCAAGTATAACAATGAAATTAATCAATAGATTTTAAAAGACTAAACGGTTTACTGGTAGATTGCTAAAACATTAGAAAAGAGTCTATCCATGTCCTGCCACTGAAAACCTATATGTAATCCTAATCCAAAACTTTACCCTAGAGTTAAGGGCATCAGGGAGTCCATGAAAATTGGCTTACCTCTCAGCTAACTGTTTCCAGTAATCCATAGAAACACCTGGTGCTACTGCGAGTGCTTTCTCCCACTGTGAAGATAAGACAACAAAAACCGTGGTATATGAAGGTGCTTTTAAGGATAAAAGTCCTCACCAAAATCTAATGTTTCTTAATGATATTGACCTGTATTTGACTCTAAAAGAGTGGTGCCCTCTACATGTCCAAAATCACCAAAAAATTAACAAAACAAAAACAAAAACAACAACCCCAAATAGAATTTGGAATAATAGAAAAGTACCTCACATCAAAAATGAAAATAAAACAACACAGAGCAAAAATCACTGATTGTATATATTTCAACTAAAAAATTTAAACCAGAAATTCTAACAAAGCATAAAGCGATACATTGGCAAGAAAAGTGGTGGACCAATGATGAGTAAACAAAGAATTCCTTACTTCTCCCAAATCTACAATTTAAATTAAGTTCACAGTATCTCTGAACCTCTCCTCGCTTCATATGTAAGACAGATGGACAAATAATTCATTTTAAAAGATTTCTTACCTCTCCTAATTCTACCATGAGTTCACAGTATCTTTGGATCTCTCCTAGCTTCATGTGTAGCATGGCAGCCTCTCTTACTTTCTCTTCCCGTGCCCTCGATGATTGAGCACCCCGCCCTCCCAGCTTGGCTAGTTCCAGCTCCTTTGCATCAGACTGTAGAGATTGAGGTCATCAAATGATTAATGTAGTTGGGTTGCTTAATCATTAGACTGGGGATGCAAAGGCTGTGAGTTTTATCACTGACACGGCATTTATGTACTGTGAGCAAGGCGTTTTATCTACAGGGTTCCCAGCATTTCAAGAAAACAAAATTCCCTGATTTTTTCCCCTGATAAAATCTAAAAATTCCCTGATAATTATTTAAACCCATTTGCAGTTTCACATGTTTTCTTTGTTGTTGCCGTTAACTATTTGCAGAATAAAGCACTAATCTGACTGACTACCGAACTTTCAATTTTTGGGCCAATCAAAATTCCCTGACTTTTCCCTGATTTTGAAGCATTATTATCAAATTCCCTGACTGGAAAAAATTAAAATTATTTTCCCTGATTTCCCTGATTGCTTCTCCGCACCCAGATCAGGAGGGCATTTCATCAAAGGACTTTTCAGACATTTCATCCGACAAATTTGCTCTCAGCCAATCAGATGCAAGCATTTCAGTAGCTTATAACAGTTTGTCGGATAAAACGTCCGACAAGTCCTTTCATGAAACGCCCCCCAGGCGAGGATCCAGCATTTGCTCTACCAAAGGATTTCATCAACCAAATTGTCTTGGGAATAACAACAACTACATTACGCTTGGCATGAGCCAATAAATCCTTTGTCAAAGCCCATGCAGGATCCTCTTCTTCACACAGAAGTTTGTCAATATGTTTAGGAACACTTCAGCAAAATTATTTTCCTCAAAACCTCTCCAAATCAGTTATGTTGATTAGAGAGGGGGGTTTAGTTTTTGTTTTTGACTATAACTTCATTGTAAAAAAAAAAACCTTTGTGAAAATTGGAAGAAAATGTGTATGTGTGTATGTGTGGGTGTGAAAGAAGCTTACCGATCTGAATTTGATGAGATGTTTTCTGTGCATGATACCTTCGTATAGTGGTCTGGAAGAAGACTATCATCCTGACCATTGATGACTGAAACTAGCTCCCATAGATTAGCTGTTCCACCAGGTGACTGTACACAAACAAATAAAACAAAACAAATTTCAAACAAATTGTACACATGAGAAAATATAGATCATATTCAAGTAAACCATGAGCTGGAAGCATTTTCAGTAACAAATTTTACATTGTTTTTGTACTGGGCAAAAATCAATATTTCATTTCTATTGAACATAGGGGGTTTCACCAGGTTGTTTGTAAAGTTACGGATAACTTTATGAACGACAAGAACATGTTCGTGGTTCTATATTAATCGCATTTTCAGTCGTTTAGCACAATAACTGATCACCAATCATTTGTAAAGTTACTTGTAACTTAACGACAAACTGGTGAAACACCACCTAGATTATTTGCGTCAACTACCACAGACACTGTTCAGAAACATTATATTTTTATTATTATTAATGCAGAAATCACATCAAAATAACAATTTTCAAAATACAAAAAGCATAATACAATTCAACAGGTGTGAGCAAATTTAGGTTGTGTCTCTAACATTAATATAGAGTTGACACTCATTTTAGCCGGATCTAAGGCGCCTTCTCCAAACAAAGTGCGTCAGTTTCCCGCAGCTTCCTGATCAATGCGAGAAACAATCGCTTTCCTGTCTTGCTTTACGTGTTTAAGCCATTATTAGATTTCGGGATTCTATTCAAAAGCCGATAAATCGTCTTTTGGTACAAAAGACGAGGGAAGCTGACGCAGCTTTGTTTGGAGAAGGCACCTAAAGATGGAATCAAATGAAATGCACTTTCATTGAATAATCTTGTAACCTAGTCGAAGTTGTGCAAACTGTTGAGCTTTGATAATGAAATTAGACCACCCTGAAATTAAGTTGGTTTTAATAAAAACAGGAAAAAAAAATTAAAAAAACACAATGTTTGATGAAAATTAAACCACCCTGAAATTAAGTTGGTTTTAATAAAAACAGGAAAAAAATTTTTTAAAAACACAATGTTTGATGAAAATCCATCATATTTTGAACCATTTATTCCATAAATTGGTAAAATCAATTATGGTTTTAAGAAAATGGGAATTTATGGAAATTACAGTACAAAACATACATGTTCAGGTAATAAAAAGAGCACCTTGCTAGAGATGTCATAAATTGAAAAGTTTTGAGAATTCAAACTTTTTAATCTTTTGTCAGATTTTCATCAAACTTTCAATTCATGTGTTACTCTCATTTTTCTGCTATTATTCAAAATAACAAAATGAATCAACTGCACTTAACTACCCTCAAGCTTAATCCTCAAATCGCCTGTAACTGCCCTTCCAAATTTTGCTCACCACCCCCCCCCCCCAAACAGCCAAAACTGCCTCTCAGATTTCTCCCAAAACCGCCTGTAACCACCCATTTGATTCTCAGCTCACCATTACCGAATAAACTAATAATCTTTCATTTATCTTTAAAAACATCTTAAACACATCAATTTGGCAGGTTTATGTAGATCTGAAGAGTATACCCTGTTACACACAGTCTCTGAGTGGTAATGGGTTAACATGTTAAATCAAATACCTCAACTTTCCCAAGAAAGAAATAGATATAGTGGGTGACACTCACTGCAAAGAGATTGGAAAACCAGCGAAGTATAGTCTGAAGATCTACGTTACCACGGTAATGATCTATCCTGGATTTAAGATCTTTAGATACTTTGCCTGACATCAGAGGACTGGTGTTAACCGCCATTGCATGATCTAAAACAAATTTAATGTAATTAACATGAATTAAGTCAAGATTAGTTTCCACGGTAATGAGATATTCTGAATCATTTTAGGGATGCCTTTTCTGTCATCAATCGACTGAAAGTGATGGCTACATTGCATGATTTTGGGGAAAAATGTTGAGTGAAGATAGGATACTTCAGAAATCGCAAAGCTTAATATGATTATTGCAGGTTTAGCTATAGGACTAGGGTCTAGTGTCCTTTACCCATGAAGTGCATTTTACATGTTTTCAAACACTCAAAATTATCATCATTGTTCTTAAGGACCAAATTAATGAAAGAATCCAAAGGAAATTATCACTTTCTTGGACAACCAGTGTGGACAAATGTAGAAGAATTAACACATGTTTCAATGGGATGTCCACATACTTTTAAATTTATATCTTTTTCAAGAAATGGACCCCAAATACCCAAATTGTCAATTTTCCATTGGTTCAAATAACAAATTCAATCAGACCCAAAATGATGATAATTTGTATATATGGCACTTTTTTTCAAGGACCGTAACCCAAATATCATAGGTTTAGGGCTAGGTTAGGTTAGGGATTAGGGTATCAATGGTGGCAGGAGGTTACCAAATGAATCATCATCTTACCTGTTGAAGTGATGATTTCCTGCCATGGTCGCTTAGCAACGATTCTCATCTGTGACGACATCACTAGTGATGTCAAAGACCAGATCCTGACCGTCGAATCCCGTGAGCAGGATGCGAGAACAAAGGGTCTGCTTGGATGCATGGCAAGACCATACACATCAGCACCATGGTCTAAGACCTTGTCAACACAGGCACCATCCCTGAATGAGGGGGAGAACATCATCACACATTGTAAACGGGGAACATGTACATTGTAATATTGTCAAGACAAAAATATCATATCACGTAGTTGCTGGGCTGCTGAAAACTTTTATTTCAAAGTTTGGTGAAATCATTTTAGATAGTTCAGGAAAGTACATGAAATGTCCAAATCCCAGCTCTTTTACCCTAAAAATGAAGCCAGCACAGCATGTCAAAAGAGAGGTGATCCCACATGTACACTGGACGCCATGTTTTATCACTCTCCTGAACATTTGACTATATTGAGATACTATGAGAGTGTTTAACAACCCAGCAACGATATGGGTTGGTTGTGTATTGTATATGGGAACAAATATTACAAGTTCATTCAAATATTCAACAATTGCAACATCCCTGACAGGGGTAGAAAATGATGATTATGCCAATTGCACATTAGAATGGGATAAATGCATAAAGAGCCATTCCATATGAAACAAATATTATGGAAGTTGCATTGTTATAAAACATGAGCAGTGAGAGATGTTAAATAAATGAAGCTGTTATCTTTTAATTTTAATTCTAATATTATGACCTATTATTGCAACACAAACCCTAAGAAAGCATAAACATCAATTAGCCATCTTCTTTACCATATTTCCCCCAAAGGATTGGTGTAATATTAATACATGTACTACTGAGCATTTTTTTTTTACCACACATGAACATGAGTTTCATTACAAGATAGATTAAATTCACTTTTTATTAAAATCAATTTATTGATATCAGACTGTCATTCAGGTACATGTACATGAACCTGTTTTTGAACAAAAGTATCAACATAAATCTTATTATTATTATTATTCTTATGCCACTTTTCCATGAACGTCTTTACAAAGTTTGGTAAACAAACATCTTTTTTTTTTTTAAACTTTAATACAAAAGTGAATTTACTACCTTTTGGAATGAAATTCTTCAAATTTGAAGAATGTGAAGAAATGTGAAGAATATTAACCTTGTATCCCAGACCCTAATAGTATAATCCCATGATCCTGAGATGAGAAGATAAGGTATCTCAGGGTTCCACATCAAACCTCTAACATGTGCAGCATGACCTACTAAGATGTTGACACAGCTATCCTGGGTGTAGTCCCATATACGTATTGTCCTGTCATGGCAACCATATAATACAAAAAGGAAATATGCTTAGCAACACATATATGTGTCCAAGAAAAATGTATATCAAAATGGTTAAAATATGCATAGCTTATCTGACCTTACATGCAATTTATATTGGTGATGCATTACGTCAAAATGAGACACAAGTCGCCGAGCAAACTCAGCAAATGGTCACGGAAATTGGCAAAATAATTTTAAAATGTCAAATTTGGGGGGAAATATTTTTTCATTTTAGCAACACATATGTGTGTCCAAGAAAAATGTATATCAAAATGGTTAAAAAATGCATAGCTTATCTGACCTTACATGCAATTTATATTTGTGATGCATTACGTCAAAATAAGACACAAGTCGCCGAGCAAACTCAGCAAATGGTCAAGGAAATTGGCAAAATAATTTTAAAATGTCAAATTTTGGGGGAAATATTTGTTCATTTTCTGTATCTTCAATGTTTCATTTGTGTTTTTTAATTTTTTTAAGGTAAAAAATGATAAAGGGAAAGTATTTAAAAATGCATTTTACTCTTTTCTGATGACTTGCGTCTCATTTTGATATGATGAGTCACATTTCGTATTAAAAGAGTAACTCATATTGATTCCATTCAGGGATATCTAATTTAAACGTTGAATGTCATGAATGAACAAGTACATGGGATTTTCAAAATCTGTGTTAATATCGCCTTGTAACGAGTTTAGGCAGATGCATCCCATGGCTTAAAAATCATTCCTCCCTGTTAAGGTAAGCCTTCCTTGAGTCTATTCACATGAGACAACAATTACTTGGACTTATGACATTCAATGTCACAGTTTTAAAAACTTATCAAAATAAGGGGTCAAAGAAGTTTGGTTTACATTTTTCTGGGACTCATTGTAATACAGAGAGGAAGAGCAGTCATTCAGTGCATATTTGCTTAGCAACACATAAATCATTTCGGAAGGCTAATAAGAAGCCATAATGGGTTCAAAGTTGGATGCAAATAACAATTAAGATGTTTGTAGACTGAGGAAGTTGTGATTAATGGTTCGGACAATCCTTAATTAAGATGTTTTGTATTAACAGAAATATGGACAGCTAAGCCTTTCAGCAAAAATAAATTAGCTTTTTTCATTCAAACAAAATTGCTCTTGTATGTATTCTATAAAAAAAGTTTAATTCTGTGTTTTACTAACAACCATAACATGTATTATGCATGTAAAGATCACTCAAGTAGCTGACTAATGTTTTGACTAATCCCAGAGATGAATTTTTGAAGTTCTTTCTTAGTATATTGCCAATTGGTCTAAACTAACGTTGACTAATGCCCTTCTGGTTTCATCCAACATGGTCTAACATCATTTCATGTACGATGTATAACCAGTTCCTCAAATCATGTTAAACTTTTGGTCTAACACTTCGCCTTTTTACCATTTTGTCTAAGTTCCATTTGGTCTTATTCCCATTTTATCTTTAACTTGGTCTAAAACCACTTAGTCGTAACATCTAACAAACTTGTAATATATCAAATGTTTATTTGGGAATTAGATAGAAATGCAATTAGACAATTTGGTTATGAGATGAATTGGGAATTAGACCAAGTATATATTAGACCAAGCAGGAATTCAACCAAACTGTTATTGGATCACATGGGTTTAGCCCATGTGATATTAGACAATCATAGAATTGGACCAACTGCTGGTAGACCAAATGGAAATCCGAACAAAATTTTAAAATACCAAACGGGTTCAGCCTATATGGTATTTGACAATCACAGAATTGGACCAACTGCTGGTTGACCAAATGGAAAACAGACCAAATTGTTCATAGACCAAAAGGGTTTAGACCATGTGGTATCAGACAATCAGAGAACTGGACCAACTTCAGTTAGACCACGTGGATATAAACTTGTAACTCACCCGTCGTCTGATCCACTGCATAGTATACCATCTCTGAGAGGAGACCATCTTACATGGAATACCTTGGCTGTATGACCAGGGAACGTCTTTAAAGGTTGATCATTAGAAGTAGCTATGTAGTACACTCTCACTTTACCGTCCCCACAACCTGTAGCAAGCATGTCTCTGCATACAACAAAAACAAGACAAATTCATGAAAGGCTTAAAGGAGAAGCACATCCTAAAATTATGTTTCTTTTGATATTGGAATGAAAATGAGGCAATATAAAAACAAAAGTTTGATAAAAATCCTTTAAAAAGATGAAGACATTTAAAGGTTTACCTTAGGCATTTTTATTTTCAGAAAACACATGCACGCTGCTCCCCTAAAACAACTAGATATTCTGTGTATGTCAATGGCAGGCAACAACATCAACCTGAAATCAAACAGCATGCCATTATTCAGCATTCGTCAATGTTAAACACATTATTAACCACCAGGTTTATCCTCCCAATATAACTGAATGCAGTGTGCAGGATAACTACGGTACACCATGGTTTCCCTACTCTTTATGTATTCTCAATGTTTCATAGGTGGACCCTCAATTCATCCTATCTGAGAGATCCCCAACATTCTCTTTCACCCTCTCACTCTGCTCTCATCTTTAACGACAGTGTCTGTATATTACTTGCTAATCTTCCTGGCCTTATGTGATTAACTTGACTATTTCTTACTTGTTGTTAGGACTCCAATCACAGCCAAACACTGCTGATGGATGCTTGTAACGCTGAAGCATCTTGCCATCTATTTCTCGTACAATACTGTGTCAACAAAATAACAAATTCATGATTCATCTTTCATACTATTTCATAATATTAAAGGCTCAACACCTAAATATTTGGATTTAAAATATGCAGGCTCCCAATGCATACAATGTATAATTTTGGTTTATTCTTGAGTCGATGAATTAATTCATAAGTTTAAGCAAGACTCAACACTTGCACGCCCCAAGTACATCATAAGCACAACAACTCCCCCACATCTCCTCTTCAAAATGAACAATGGACCCTCAAATAATGGAATTTTATCCAGACTCCTATAAAAACAATGAATGTGGAGACATGGTTCTTAACATTAGATTGGCTATGAATAATTAGGGGGGGGGGTTGTACACTGAATATTGAACAATATGAGAAGATAACAGTAGGGATGTATCTGGACAACTCCCCCTGGACAGTTCTTCCAAGGAAAACTACTCCCAAGTTTTTTTTACCCCATGACATCTGAATAGCACTGAACCAATATGACTGGCCTATAGGGAGTTTGCATGCCCACCTGTCAATAATGCTTGCTAATGCCTGTACACTATAATCCCCCAAAAGGAGGTCAGAGTTAGGGTTAGGGGGTAGATTTCCAGCGGAGGTACTTGTCGAGATGGGTTGTCCTAGAACTGATATAAGGGGATGAATCTTACCAATAGTTATCAGCTCCACATGATGCTACTCGTCTAGAATCTTTGTGACACCAAGCTACTGAGTATATACTGGTACGTCCATGCTGAAATGATATGGTATGAAAAGGAATAGCTATGTAGACTATCAAGCTAAGATGAATGTGTACCCAGAGAATGTTATGTATAAATGTTGCTAACATGATTGCTAATCCATGTACAATGTACTTCCAAGATTCCCGTAATGCATGACATAATAAAGAGTCATTTTAAAATCATCAAAAAACAGATAACAAAATAATAATAAAATGCAAACAACCCATTTATACCAAAAAGATCAATAAATCAGATCAAGCATTTTACTAGGTTCGGGACCTCCATGTATTGATGGTTTTGAAATGAATGTGAGGTAGCAGGTCACATTGTGTTTTTTTTTTTCTTTCTTGTAATTCATATAATAAAGTACGGTATGTTGAAATGGTAATGAATTAAAATATTTAGACTGATTCTCTCTGTCTCTTCGATTACCTTTCCCATGACAGCACTTGAGGGTAATGGTGGTATTTCACTTGCCATGAGACAGGTTTGAGACTAGTTTGCAACTCCATCAATGTGAGATCTCCTGACTCCCCGAGATGTCTCATAAGTCAAGAGAAAATCTAATACCTTCATATCTACAAGATTTTTCCAGTCACAGAGACACATCTCTCAGACGTCTCTGCGAGTGATGCTACTGATCCATCATGGGAGTCTTTGAGATATCTCCTCAAGTTAGATACCAACATTAGTCTCCACAAGTGAACTAAAGTCAAAGACTATGTGATTTGTTAAATTAACTTCTGACTTGCATTAGTAGCCAAACACATTCACATGCGGTAGTTCTAGTATCTCACCTCTGTGTATCTCTTTATAATCTTTCCTTTGCCTATATCCCAAATGAAAGCTCCATTTCTAGATGTCCCTGCCATTAGGCAGTTCAGATCAGTATGAAACAAAACACATGTGGAAGACTCACAGAAATGATCAAAACACACTTTCGTACCCTTGGGTTGTTTATCAGGACCACTTCCTCCTGGACAACTACCCTACCATTAGGGTTGGATGGATGGATGGATGGATGGATAGAAAGAAAAGAAGATGATGAGGTAGATGATGGATGGATGGATGATGGATGGATGGATGGATGGATGGATGGATGGAGGATAATAGTAGATAGACAGATAGATAGATATTATTGATCGCTTCTATCACATGTTGTATACAATGTAGGACAAATATTACATTCATTTCAAACTTCCATCAGGTATATTGAATATATGGTAAAAGAAAGTAAACAAAACATGAAGTCAATTTTCTTGTAAAAGAAAATGAGGAGGGTTAGGTTTAGTTAAGACTTTTGTTGTAATATTTCGCGGCTGGAGTGGGAGTCAGCTTCCAGGGGTTGTGTCCAACAACTCATATAGGCTTTATAAGAGTACTGACCATATTGGTAAGAAAACGATATTTGATCATATTAAGTTATGCATCCCCACGTACAACTGTAAAACAGAGATCAAAATATTATATGAATATTAAACATTTACGGATTAGATGGGGAAAACCTGATTATTCCAAAACCTTGTCAAAATATCTTTCTTCAGTAATACAAAATATCATAAAGATTGAAGCTTACATCTCATTTTGTTTTCAAGATAGCGTAAAAGATCTGACGGACGTACAAACTAAAAAACGACGACTCAAGCACCAGATGAAAAAGATTTTGGAAGCTGGCTGGGTACCTAATTACAAGCTGCATTTATGGGAACAGTTGGTATACAAATAAAATGATATTCCTGAACTTGAAATGAAGCACATAATTCAGTCACTAGAGACAATGGCCAGTATTCTCGAAGGGTGACTCATGTTAGTAAGCCTAACTTTGGTTTAGAATGATGATAAGCCTATCTGGTAATAAACTGCATTTTCCACATGAATTAAATTGTGGTATAGTGTGTACATGTACTTATTGTTATTCTGTCTCTTATCCAACCCAAATGAACTGCATTGATATTAATAATAATAATAATAATAATATCTGTTTATTTGTATAGCGCTTTTGTAATTGAACTGCTCAAAGCGCTTTACACTAATATAACTACCCCGTTCATAGGATTCATTCCATACTGGCCTGGCTACCATGCATTAATAGGCGCCCATAATACTATTCACATTATCATTATTTTAATTACATTATAAGATTAGATGTTTCTCTCCACGGTTGTCATATTAATGAGGTGAGTTAGTAATGATGGTAATGTTATTAATCAGGTGTTGCTCACCTGGTGCCCATGAAATGGAGTATATTATTCCTTCATTGCCTGGTGAGGAGTCTACAGCTGTCCATGAGTTAATGTTCCATACCTTTATGGTTCCATCAAACGAGGCCGTTGCTAGGAGGTCGGCGTTATCTGGCTTGAACTTACAGTCAAAGATAGTCTCTATATGACCCTATCAATAGTACAGATCACACAATAAGAATTGTAAACAACACATTTTTAGAAACAATGTTTGCAACTTTCAATTCGCGAATAGATTATCTGTCTTGTTCTCATACATCTTTCAATTAATTTTTCAAAGTATTAAATTGGGTATTTCAAAACAAATTTAGGAAAGTTCATGAACATTTATCATTAGAAATCATATCTCTCGGTTTTGTACTTTAGACAAGGTAATCATAGGATTTTATATAAAAGAAATAATTATTACATGGATGAATATTCATCATTTTCTACTTATTTCCATCAATATTTTGATAAGTAAACAATGCAAGCTTACCAACTCTCTGAGAAAGTCCCACCGCCTTTTACCAAGGTCATACAGTCCCACTCCACCATCATCAAAGGTACAAACAGCATGGCCAGGAGGTAGAGCATACGATGTGTGATGATCGTTGCTTCGTCTAGGGGCTACCGCTTGACTCGTTGAGGAAACGTGATTGGAGTGAGAGGGTGATGATGTCATTGAATCGTAGTCATTGGTGCCATGGGGTGAGGTGTTGAAGACACAGAGAGAGTGGAATCCGGTTGATTTCAGTTTGAGACTGAGGATTGGTGTGGGCTTGGAGACGTTCCATAGACGTAGGATACCTTGGTGGGCATCTGAAGGAAAGAACAGATATAGGTAGGCAAATGTATAAAATTTCTACATGTACATAAAAAGCACAAGAACATCCATTTGAGCTATTCACACAAAGGAAGAAATTATTGATCATTGATAATCATCTAACTTATCAATCCCCCTCTAAATCTCCCCTTCCCCCTTTCTCATTTGCAACCATATCATTTTTATGGATACATGTAGATGCCATATCCAACATGACTAGATGAACACGGTTGTAAAGTACTGTGCAATGTACAAACAGAAAGCTGTCATTTTCACATACAAATGTACATTTTTTTTCATGATAGACACCTTCTGTCAGTTATATACGTTTGTATGTGAATCTCAAAAGGGGAAATGACTGTGATGTACTTCCATACAACTTATACTATCAATTTTATGAACTTTCAGTTTTCCCATATAACAAGATTTTCCTTGGACTGTACGATTCCAAAATTGTGTTTTTCTCAATTTGAATATAAATTTAATTTCAATTTAATTTCAATACAATTTCAATACAATTTCAATTTAATTGTGCTCTTGCAATTAAATTTCAAATCCAATTGATACCCACCTCCTGACACAAACATGCCTGGGGCAGTAGGAACCCATGCCACGGTACGGACACAACTGGCCGTACTGGGCAAGACAAAGGTCATGATGACATTAATGGAGACGCTGTCAATCATCCTCATTTCTCCCTGTTCATTGATCACCAGGAGATAATCCAGAGACAATGGATCCCATTCTAGGCCGACTACGGGATCATCTTCATCTTCATCTTCTGATTCAGGTTGCAGCACGTGTTTAGTACACTTCTTACCTGAAAATAATAGACATCGGTGTAATATACTAATCCACATTTATCATGTACATTCTACTCTCGTTATAAGGAGAATGGTAACAAAGATTTCATTACAACAAGGTGACCCCTTCTTTAACTTTAGCACACTTGTCCAGGTGATGGGCTCTGTATTGAACAAGATTTCACTATAATGAGGTAATGTCTTGGTCCGAAGCAATATTTGTAAAACATAATTCATTTCCTAGAGAGCAAAAACAGTATCATCTTTATTTTGCTGTTCATTAGCTTGACTGAGGTTGTCGTGTGAAGCTCTAGATCCTCATTATGAAGAATTATCAAAATACAATGGGTTTACTGTAAGAGCATTATACACAGGATATGCATCATCAATATTTCAAAAAAGTATTAGTTTCATATCTACTGAAGATACATGTGTACAGTCTGTGTCAAATAAAATGGTACAGTTAGAACACATTTTTTTTTTTAAAGTATGAAAATTAATCACATTCTAAAAGTGTTTGATATTTCCATAAAGTAGGAAAATCAGGCTTTCTTCGGTAATTTTTTTTCATCCCATTTGGTGCTGTAGATCTTGAGATATGACCAGTTTTACATAATCAAGAAAAAATGTACTTTGCGCATGCTTCTCTATGGGTTTCGCACATAATAGCCATGAATTCAGCGCACCGAGACAATAGATGTGTGTAATTTCGATTAGCTCATCACCGCACAAAATTTAGCATAACTTTTGTTTTACAAAAGCAAATTACACAAAACAAAGTGCATCAGCGAGAACAATCTTCTGGCTTTAAAGTTGGTACCACATTCACACATCATTTGAGATTTCATACCTAAATAATTATTTCCCTACTGTACCATTTTTTTTTTTAACAGTCTGTAGCAGTACTCGTATTCACCTGAGGTGTGACACATCTCAGAGCACATGATAGAGATGGTACCATAAGGAATGGGAAGGGAGATGGGGATCAGGTGGAGGAGAGATGGAGTACAGACAGTGGGTGGGTGGATGGGAGAAACAGAGGAAGGGAGTAGAGAGAGAGAGAGCTAGGAGAGTAACAGGGAGAGAGAGAGAGAGAGAGAGAG
>CALNVZ010003428.1:32223537-32236550 GCA_940671915.1 Paracentrotus lividus
ATATATTTTTCGAGCAGCAACCTGACTCTACTGTGTTTGCAGTGCAATAGAAGGTAAGTCCATCTATCATATGCATGCAAGTCACCCTCCTGTGCGGGGCCCATTAGCTGTCTGGGGGGAGTTGAAGACCAATTTGTCCGATATTTAACAACGTCCGATATTTTGTGGTTTTACTCTCCTTAAAAAGTAAATGTTAAGAGCCTATTTAGTATTGAGTAGCAAATTTAAACGTTATGATGGGATTGAAAGTTAAAATTTAATAATAAATATTTTTTTTGTAATCACGCCTGAGTGTCACACAGTCAGAAGCACGAGTTTGATATATCTAACGAGTGTAGTGCATGAGTGACCACCCCCACCCGGTCAGATTACGAGCACCATACATACCCGAGAATCCGGTCGGCCAGTGTCGGGTGAATTCAAACGCCGTCTGCGCCTCGACTTGATTCCCCGGTGCAGTGTTTGTTGCTTCCACTTCAATCTTAAGTTAACACTTTAAAATGAATGATTGAACATGAGGATACAAGATCTAGTATGAATTACCTGCTCATCGCCCTTTTGATAGTGTCATAAAATGTACCCCAAAACACAAAATCTAACGTTTAAAAAGGTCTAACAAAGTTAGATCCTGGTTTGACGTCTGACTCTTGTCTTGTTGACATATCCAACTCTAGCTAGAGGGCGCTATACTTCTTCTGTATTTCCATCCATAGATAGATAAATGACAAAGAGCGATTTGATTTTTATTTTGTTAAACATTTTTCTTTTCTATATTCAGGTACGTAACTAGGATTTTTATGGGAGGGTTCGAAATCTGCAAAAGTGGACCAAAAGGTACATCAAAATTTTTCCACGTCATGCCGGGCGAGCAAAAAGGTACACCAAAATTATTTCATATCACGCTGGCTGCCCGATAAGCTATTTTTCATCAAATTTGATTTTTTTTTTTTTTTTTGGGGGGGGGGTCAAAATGCATGTATTGAGCTATCGATCTGCAAGATGATACATAAAAAGCTGAAATTCTCATCAAAAAGTGAAAACAATAAAGAATATTATCTGTAGATGGAATACTTTGAAGCGCAAAACAAATTATAAAAAATGTCCTAAGCTACCTTGGATAACTAAATCTCTTTTAAACTCCATCAACAAGAAAAATAATTTGTATTCCAAAATCATTCCCCAAACAGTATCTAATCCATGCCATGCTAAGTCCCTATCAGGCTATTCAAATAGTCCGCGGGCGTTTTTGAAATGAGGCGGAGAAGTGGTGACTTTGTTGGTTGGCTACACAACAATAAGAAATATTAGACAAGTAATTATTCAGTTGTCCAACGATTAAACGTAAAAACACACGCAACTTTGTGATAATTGACCAACACTATAAAAAAAAATAGGGCTCCGCGGATCATCCCCGGGCACTCACCTATGATATCTACGCAGCGTGGTCCAAAAGGTCGAAAAGGCTTGTCAGCCTTCGCGCTCGACTTCCTTAAAAAGGTTTTTTCATTTCATCGCCTTCTAAAATAGTTTCACAAAATTGCTTTTAGGTGAAATTTTTCGGTTACCATTATGTGTTTTCAGCAAATTCGTTTGGGCAAATTCACTTGTTACCCATAGGTTTTTCCTCGACGTCAAAGGGGTCAATGACTTCATGCAACTGAACGTTTAGTCATTTGTGGGGACACCAGGAGCACTTTTTCTTGAGGACCCCCCTAGGTTCAATCCACGACTCGGCCATTTTCAAAACTGTCGACTTTTATCGCACAACTTAAAGCAGCACTAATACTGCATCTGATTCTAACAAATTGTCAGATAAAGTCACACTTATAAATGCCCCCAGACAGACCACTCTACCACTAGACCACGATCCGTATGTTAAGCTTAACCTTCTCCAAGGATAAGGTCAAAGTATTCATTCAGACAATAATTCTTATTTGTCACTTTGATGAGAATTTAGCTTTTATGATCACTTGCAGATCGAAGCTCCAATACATCATTTTGACCCACCCCCACCCCCCAAAAAAAAAAAAATCAAATTTGATAAAGAAATTCTCACGCCCTTTTGCAAAGATCTTTAAAAATTAAGTTTTAATATAGAAAAAAAATGTTAACAAAATAAATCAAATCGCTCTTTCATTTATCTACTATGAGGAAACAAAAAGTTAGCCCCTATAGCTACTAAGAGGATTTGTCAACAGTCAAGATCAGATCAAACAGATCACCTTTTAAACTTAATTTGTTTTTTTTTAGACATTTTAACACTACAAAAGCATAAGGTAATTCATACTAACTGTATCCTCATGTTCATCATTCATTTTAAAGGTATAAATTAATTAACAACAAACACGCACCGGGAATCAAGTTGACCAGACGCTTTGAATTCACCACACTGGCCGACCGGATCTCTATATGTTTCGAATTACCCGGGTGGGTGGTCCTCGCGCACTCTGCACACACTCGTATAATTATATCAAACTCTGCTTCTGATCTGTGACACTAGCTATTACAAAAAATAGTTATATTAATAACTTCAATCCATTCATTTTAAATTGCTCTCAAAGCTCTTAACATTTATTTTAAGAGAGTAAAACACCAAATCGACGTTGTAATATCGGACATGGTTCTCAATCCCCCAACACTAAGCCCCGCACAGAGGTACTCTTGCACTGCAAACACATAAGTCTGTTGCTGCTCAAAAATCCAGGGGGTAAATCCAGGAAATCCATAATATTTCCGAAATCCTTAACAGGTTAATTGCTCCAAAAGGATCTACACCCCCAAAAATCTAGGGAATACATCCTCTGGAAATAACAACTGAGATGTCACATCGCTGCATCGAAAAAAAGTGCAACTACCGTCTGCCTGATGAATTCCAGCCTTCTGAAAATAGCCACTTCGCTCAATCGACATCGGCATGAATGAAATGCTCTACATCCCATGCCTGGCTTTTTAGCGCAGGCCATTGAGCTCATTAACACATCCATATCTAAACGAAGAGTTCTTTGTAATAAAAATTATATTACCGACTTTAGCGTTTTTTGCATGATAAAAATTTGCATTCCAACAAAATTATTCTGTTCAACAAATCAGCAATATTTCATGTGTTAGGCTGATTTAACTCAAATCGATCACGTCGAGTCCCGAATATAATCGAATTTAACGAGCGCATCATATTTAGAAAAAACAACTTACTAGAAAGCAAATAATCATTTACCATATTTTTTATGATTCTTTTAATAATAATTAACATTTACTACAAAAACATCGTTTATATAATCGATTCAATTTTATCCAAGTAGTCTGAATTTGTTTTACTCTTTTACTTAAAAGAAATATTGAACTAAAAGACAAATGAAGGAAACTCACCAATCTTCTGCATTTTTCCGGTTTCGCCACTCAGTTGGTATTCCTGGAGAAAAAAAAAATGAAATGAAATAAGGAGATAATGCCTCGATCCATCACGATTATGAGAGTGTGTTATGTAAATATCGAAAATAAACAATAACCACAGGTCACATCTTATTATAATCATGCGTGTCGAGGTTTCTGGACCCAGGCCTCCGGGGTACCGCAGGGCCCAAAGAGGGAGGAAAAAGGGAAAAGGAAGGAAAAAGAAAAGGAAAGAGAGGAGAAAAGAGAAAAAAGGGTAAGTAAGAAAAAGAAAAAAAAAAAAAAAAGGAAAACAGAGGCCCATTATCTAACTAAGCCCAAATTAGGCGCCATTACATTACTTAGGGCAAATTCACCTTAATTATAGGCACCAAATTAGCCAAACGTAGGGCGCCAATCGACTTAAACTCAGGCGCAGATATAGACTTAAAGTTAGGTGTAATTGACCTTTAACTGCGGCCAATAGACCTTAAAACTTAGGCGCTAAATTGACCTTAAATTCGTGCGCCAAATACATTAAGGGTTCAATCGACCTTAACGAGGCGCCAAACGACTAACACTCAGGGGCCAAATCACCTAAATTTTATGGGTCCAAATTAACCTTTAAATTAAGGGGCGCCAAACGACTTTAGAACATAGAACCAAAATTAATCGAAATTGGGGACAAATGATCTAAATTTTAGGAGCCAATGACCGCAATAGGCGCCAAAATGTAATCTTAAACTTAACTCAATTTAGCCTCAAGGGAACCATTTAACTTAAGTTGAATTACAATCTAAGAGCGATCCCAAAATTAATTTTAATAAGCATCTACAACCCCCAAAATATGAATGCGTTTCACCCCAAAATAGTTAAGAATAGGAATTTAACATCCTACCCAATTTCCGGTTCGCTCCCGATGCTACTAATACTAGTGTCTCTCCGTCGGCACAATACGGAATTCGTCGGAAGTAAACACAAGATGCCGTACACACTGACATTATATAGAATCCTTGGGTCAACTTCTATTTATCTTATTAAGTTTATGTGAAATGATTTTAAAACAGAAAATAAAATAACTTGTCATACATCAATAGTAGCCTCTAATCTAATATCATTTTAGCGTTTAACAGCCGTACGAACATCATAAAAACTGTATAGTTACGTATGAAACTATTTGTGCATTAACAATTTCGAAACGTAAATGCTAATAAAAGTGATTTAGACATACTCATTCTCCAAAATATCCGCTCTAAATGATACGATATACCAAAATCAAGAAATATAGAATTGACGAAATGCCACTCAAATCGCGTACGGGCGCAACTTCTGTTATTGTAAATCATCCGCATGTATCACGGCTCTTAAACCAAGCCTACGAATCGCTCGCTTGCCGGCGCGCTTGCCCTAGCTAGCCTTATATTTCGCTTTTGCCTCACTTTGCAAATATTACCGTTCAGAATTTGTTTGCCTTACAATTATACTAAAACATCTAAGCCTCAGTAAGAAGTAAGTTTACAATTTCTTGTATTTTTCAATCTTCACTAATGTCTAATTCATAGAATATTTGAATCAAACTCACATTTCTGAATATGTCAACAAATAACAAAATCATGATAAGCAAGCCACAAAGCACGTAAGGTAACAAGCACCACACAAATAAAACAACCAATACCACGTATATAACAAGCTATCATCTGCGGTGCACTATTGAGCTACCATCAACAATGACGGTCTCCTACAAACTGATCGATACCGAGTAAAAAATAAATGTGAAAAACAAAAAACTCATTGTGCAATCTCTACATTAAGACTGGAAATCGTTATCATACTATTTAATAGAAGTAAAATTGTACATATATCCTAATGATCTTCAATATCCTTTGAAAAAAATTTTGTAAAATCATCAACTCATCTGCCGTATCGCATCAACATCCACATATAGCACAACCCGGCCCCCCCCAGCGTCCCCCAGATGTATTAAGTGACATTGTCTATTCACGCCGCAAGGCTAATTCATGAACTATCAAACCACGAATGAAAGCCAAGATTTTGAATGCATTGTTGTGAACAACAGTTATCTAAATTATTCTGGAGACAAATTAATTTGGAAATTCAGTCCCCCAATCACTACAGTAGGGCTCCAACAAGTTCCTAAACTTAACGCCAACCAAACAAGGGGGAAAAAACCAAACTAACAACAAAACAAATAAACAAAGAAGGCTGCCCGAGGGAAGGCAAAGGTAAACCATACTCCGCGTGGATCCCCCCTCACCCATGAGGTATCATGGGTGCCGCTGGCGAACAGTAGAAAAAAGTGATTCGCTGTTAAATTTTGACGTTGATGACAAAATACCCGGAGCAATAAGTGGCCTTCGGTCGCCCTGCTTCCCTGGCCGTGTTAGCTGTGAATGTTTGCAGGGCCGCGTATAGCAAGTACCAGTTGTGATGAAGCAGAAACAGGCAGCGCTTGGATAGGCCCAAAGCCCAATGGGAACGAGCGCTCTGAGATCGACTCGAAACTAAGGTAGAAAAGGGAACGCAAGTCAGAAAAGTGAAAATAGAAGGAAAAACCACAAAGGCAAAAAAAAGAAAAAAAGGGTAAGACGAAGAGTAAAGAAAAGAAAACACAATAAGCAGAAAGGTAGTACTGTGAGAAAAAGAGAGACTAGACTAGGACCCAAAAGCCGTAAAAAAGAAAAAAATAGAGAATAAGCCACAGGCAAGATAAAGGAAAAGATCGAACAAAGACACAAATAGACTGGGCTAGCCGGCGAAACCGAACCTTCTCAGCATGCAAAGGAATCCCGTGCCTGAGGCTAAGTCCAGCACAAACACGCATCAGAATTGTAACAACGGATTAAGAGTGAGAGTAGAACTCAGCAGTACTAGAACATGCACACGAAAGTACGCAGTAATCAAATATTAGCTATATTTCACGTCGCAGAGTGACCTTAAAGGCAATGCTGCGGCAGTTTGTTCCTCAACTTGTCCTAAAAAATCGTTTGAGTCTAATTCCCCGAACAAATTCCGACTTGCCTCCAAGACGCCCACTGCGCTATGAGCCAAGAGTGAGAGAAAATTACCAAACTCTATAAAGAAGCTAGAAGATCAATCCTTCCAAAGGAGCCGTAGTGGAGGGGTGGACCAATCTGAACTATTAGACGTGCATTTCTGTCACTCTTTTCACAACGATCGGCTCGAATAATTCTCACTCCTCTGTTAAGAATTATCGCCGCTTCACTACTAAATAGATTTGGTAAATTTAATACTGGCTCTTTAGATTTAGACACAGAGGTGAGTTTAGCTCTTTATAGACTGGTGCGCATTTTCAGACTCGATTTAATACAGTTAATTAGTAAGATGTACTGTTAACTGCTACCCTCAGAAAAATCCTGAGCCTTACTCCATAATGTAATCCGGTGCCATAACGTAAGCATCTCTACCAAAATAATATGATGACACTGGAAACTCAGTCACTTTGCTCTGAGTGTAACCAAAAAGATCGGTGAGAGTTTCCTGCCCAACTTCGCTACTTTGCACAATCATGACTGGCAGTCTGTAAGAGCTAGATGCTAAATAAAACGACACAAGGGAGTGTGCGGAGTTTCAATAACATATTATATTAGGTATTGTTTTTTACGCATTCACGCTCGTAAGAATTTTTTTCTCGTAAATCAGAACACATATCCTGTTAAACACTAAGACATAACAGTGCATAATTTTCACATTGCTGCAATCCTAAGTTTTCTCTAACTCTATTTCTTAAAGTCAATCACCTTACATACAACAACATACATAACAAAACACTCTAACGACACCCACCACCAAGACTTAATATGAATTGACAAGTGAAGACAATAATGACATTTCACTTCAGTCCTGAACGCTCTCAAGTGTCGCTGTTAGCGCGACCACGCCCACCTCGATACTTCATACATGCAGACCCCTGCCTGCTTAGAATAACACGAATACAACGGTGGCAAATGCAGTGTGCGATTTCACGCACTTTCATATTAAAGCGATGAAACTATCATAACACCAAATGCCTATCTGTTACTACATTATCCGTATGCAAACAAAAATCTTCAATGAATCTTTGCTTCCACTTGATATTAATTCCAACAATACAGTCTACAAAGGACAATATTTATTAAATAAATCCATCCTTTTAAAATCGACAGCTATATTATGACCTGTGCATTTAGCTTATGCCCGGTTATGTGACGTCGTGAATATTAGTTTTTGAGGATGGAAGGGAGACAACGAAATGGGACACCAATATTTGCCATCTTTGTTCAAATTAGTGAGCATTTAAGACACACAAAAATGTTAACTAGACGTTCTTATTCAGCTTAAATTAGTATAGAAGCTATATTATATAAAAGACAGGAAGCAATAGTGTGCAAAAGATGCGCAATAACAGACTGATGACTGCGTCGGGCCAATGCTTTTTGTCACCCTTAATAATCTCTGTCCTTACACAGCAGGTAGAAAGTTTTAGTGATAGATTTATTAGCTATTCTTCAAGATAAAATTGAATGTTTGTTGTTAATAGAAGGCTATTTGTATCTGGACAACCGGTGTTCTAATAAACACTTGCGACCAGTCAAACTTCCACTGTTTGTAAGGATCTTAAAAACTAGCCTTTTCAAGAGGTGATATCAATTACTATAGTATTTTAGATGTGCGAAAAAGATTACCAGTATATACACAATGAGGCTACTAAGCTTCGCACTGAGTAAATAATTACTTGGACACACAATGTAGGAATTGCACGAGTTATAAGCAAAGTTGTGAAGAGATACTTTGTGAAGGTATAATGCAAGTATAACATAAATCAATCCAAGAACTAAGAAAACAACTTCAGGGGAATTTAACAATACTGCCATGGTGTACCCTACAGTGTTCTGAAAGAATTGCACATTGTAATTCACGATTGTCTCATGAGAAACATTAATATTCAACAATGAATATCACATTTCACTAAACAAAATAAATACCATTTTCGTACCCAGCTGTCAATCATCTATGGTACAGACTTCGTAATAAATAAGGATCTTTCATCTGCGAGTTTAAAGAAGACACTTGGCATATAAAGCAGTAAATCGATAAAATTGTTATATTAATCACCGGCAGCCATTATTATATTCATTTACAACATCCACCTGCACGTACGGAATCTTCCACATGAAGCTTCTCTGTATGGGCCCAGCCTTTGGTCATACGCCTGTTGGAAGGATATGTTTCTTAGCATCTTATACACTGATCTGGCTGCCCAGTACGACCACGACAGTAGTAAAAGAGAATACTACCCTGACCCTACACAAATAACTAATTATACACTCAGAATAAATACTACCTATATACTCCAAGATACAATACGGACACTTGATACAACACACTCCTGCACCAATAGAATCTAAACAACATTAAAAAATTGATGCGCTCAAACTTCCTGCTTCCAAGTTGGTTCCATATTCTGCACAGATAAGGATTTTGAAATGGGACCGAGGGTGTAAGGTGGGGGGCGGAGGGAGGGGGCAGTAACAGACAAAATTTAACAAATTGGAGGTTATACAGACTTTGAACAATGTCTTCTTTTTGAAATTGGATAATACCGAAATTGTCTAGAAACGATAATCTTCACTCAAAGAAAATGAACAACTGTAAACTCTATATGAGAATGAAAATAGAAAATGCATTACATGTGCAACTGCCCCTAACCAAATTGGAGACAGACGGACAGAGGAAGGAGGGAGGGAGGACACGATATACTCAGTCTGTCCATGTGCACTGTGTCATGAGACCGGGGATAAAAAATGATAGCGGAGGGTTCGAGAACAGTTTGGGCTCTATCATTGGATAAGAGTTCTCTAATGCATCCTGTACATCAAAAAAAGATCCATGTTCGATTGTCAAAAGCTATCTAGGATGTAAACATGCCACCTTTAAATGAAGGTATGTGTACAAGTGGCTTTTCACATGACAACTACACTAGAAGCGTAAGATATGATACGTTGAAAGATCAAATGGTGAATGTCTCAGATAAAAAAATTTCCAGAGTTCTGTCTTGTAAACACATATGACCAGAGCGATGTTAAATACTTCCATAAGTTCTTTTAATTCATTTTGCTGAGAGAGCATAACAAAGAATGACGAAAAGAAGTATTTAATCTCTATTTACAATCAATAAAAGCCTTTTTATAATGTGTACATTAAGTAGTATCTTATTGAAAGATTATCAACCTCATTCCATTTGACCAAACTGTATCTTAGTTCAGTTATTAGGTTTACATCTAGAAAAAGAGATTTTAATGTCTACACATCATGCCAATGTAAACATTGTTTAATATTTTTGTCAGAGGAAGATCGAGATTTCTAATGAGATAGGCTATTCATGACGCAAGATATTAGCAGGTATGAATGTAGATATCACATACTCTTGCACGATCCATCACCGCACGTCGATTTAATATGACCAGAAAATCACTGCCAAATGGTTATAAATATCCATCTCATCTAGAAAGAGTCCGTATCTCCGTCATGTCAATGCCTGCAGTAGTATTTGTAATTCTTAGATCTCACCTTAAAGTAAGTACATTTTATCAGGAAACTTCTGGCTATAGCATTGAAGTATGCCAGAACAGGGCTACTGCCACGTAAGCCAACCGTATACCTCCCGAATAATAGTGAGCGTGCTATCCATGGTGTTACGTACAAGACCTGTGATTGTGAGGTGATGTTTGGCAACCTGACCAAGTTTAGAGAATTTGATTAATGACCGACTTCAGTCCATGCTCAGAGGCAACAAATTTGAGAATAAACAAAGGAGACCACCAATACTGCTAGTCGGCGACATAGGAGATACTTCCTCTCAGAAAAGAAGTGTACCTTACGCACTATGAAGTCAATGCATCTTGGTATACTGCATAATGGTCTTCTAAACTTAAGATGTCAACGATTCACACCTGCCGGTGTTTATATTGAATAAACTTCATGAACATTAAGCAGACACAGGATCATAGGTGTGACTAAATATTCTCACGATTAACTGTAGCATCTAATACATAAATCTACTGTAGGTAGTTCTGATACACACATTGCAAGTACAACTACTACTCTCCTATTCCTACTGACACGTCTTATAAGACATGCATGCTGCCTTGTCTATCCTAGAGACTTCTGTCTTAGCTTACAGTCTGCCATGTGCTATGGAATATCTCTTTCTCGTGCTTGTCATACGCTCACTGCTAAGCATGAGCAGTCACTCACTCTACTATATGCTTACTTCTTGCGTCGTACTAGTGCCTCACGTAGCTTCTGCTCGCGGACTGCTCAGAACTCTATTTAACTCCCTTTAACACTTAGCTTTCACATTATTACTTGCTAAAATATCACTCGTATCTACTCGAATGCTCCTAACTAGCTTTGTTGCATCCTTATCTATAATAACATGTCTACTCTTGCTCTACGCTTACTCTGCACTTTATTCGTGCTACAAAGCATGGAACGTCAACTGCCTCGATGAGAAAATTTTAATATCGCCACTGGTTCTGCTTCTGCTTATCTTGTCTCATTCAGACTACTTTCTATCTACACTCTTATCACATATCAACGGTACAATAAGACATATTATCTTCGCGCAATAACTCTGCTTCATCATACTCTATAACCCACGTAAGACTATACTATTCGAAGCGCCTGCTATGAGTAACAGCACCAGTAACTCTATGAGATATTAGCACAATCAAACGAGAGAGTTCACACATTAGATGTAATATATCCAGTCTGAAGAGAAAAATGGAGTCCCAACTACAACAGATGAAGTACCGATACTACCTCTGGAGGGTTCTTTCTCGCAGGATATAAATTTGAGAATCAAGTACACCGCTTCTCGACAATTCTAGACAAAAAACATTGTGCTACTGCACATGACTTACTATGGATCAATTATCTGGATTCGAACAGATCATCGCGTAAGCCTAATAAGTGACATCGACTTAAACTTCTTGATGACCCCATACATCGTATATCATACAGTCTAAAATGCTGGCAGCATCGAAGTACCAGATTACGAAGCAATAGATGAAACAATATATATCTAATATGGAATATTGGATCGACAAGAGTGCATCCTGCAAGATAACGAACAATCATCTCAAGACCACTAAAAATGTTTGATGCATATCAGAATTATGCCGCGTTCGGATTCCTGAACCCATCCATTAACTAATACATAACGATCTGAATTGTTCATTGCAACATAAGCAGCACGCCATCTATTTCATGCTGAAGACTCCTCACCATTACCCAATTCAATTTGTTCAAATCAGTCCATAACATCCTTATTGCGTGAGCCGTCAAGAACCATAAACAACAATAATTAGCTCTTCTAATAGTGCCAGACTTAACGCTAGCGCATGAACGTCTCAAAAATCTGTCTCTATATATCATTAAATCATAACATCGATGAGACTTTCATTCTACAGAGATCGTTAATGGGTGTCTATCGACCCACCAGATGATTTCTGACCTCAATGCGATCAGAAGACTTATACATAGCTCCTATAGATCAGACAGAGAGCAGTGCGGCTTACATGGATTAACACTATCTTGCATCTAACTGATATCTATAATAGGGGAAGAAATTACGGAATTCACCATATGATTATTATACAATTGCTGCAATTTCAAATATTTGACAGATTTAGATTGACTAGCAAAACACGTACTGGAGCCTCATTACTCTATAGCTGTTCTAGTGCCATCTTTATTAACGTGTATCGTTGTTTTTGGCCGGAATGATTTATTGTGATGTTGTGAGTCAATTTATTATCCACAAGCCTGATAACGAGGCCTTTATGTGTCTATCTTTTATCAGGCTGATTATTTTTTCTTATCCACCCTTTATCTTACACTTTAGTTAGATCTCCCTCCTTACTTCTATATCGTCTTTTGTATTGCCATATACATCAATAGGTTTCAACTGTTCGGATGTTGTGATACACACATCAATAACTGGTTTTTATCACCCTTGACATGATGCGCTATTGCAGAAATTAATCGTACTCATATTAATAGCTGTTTTAAAGGTTCTTGATAAGTCAGAGAGAAAATTTGAAGAGATATACCGCGAACAAGATAATATGTATTTAATCACTTCTAGCCAAACCTAAACTCCAAGATGTCCGAGCGTTTTGCAAATATTCCAATCTAGTTGTCATAGGCACAGAGTGTTATCTGCACTCTGCTGAATATCAGTTTATTATCTATCTCTACAATTTTTGACATACTTAATTTTAAACAAGAAGCAGTGTGAGTTTGCACTACTGAACCAACTATAGCTGGAAGGTGTGTACCTAACATGGCTGAGCTGGCGCGCATGAGGCGTCCTCGGACAGGTGTGTCGCTCTATAATTTTTTCACCATTATTCATTACTATTTATTAATTATTATTAAAAACCCAAAGCAGTCACGACATTCACAGATACTATTTCCAAGTCTTGAAAACAATATATGATATAGTATTTTCATATTCCTTAAACAACATACTGTACGAGGTAATTTTCCATAATATCATGTACCAACAATACATTTTATTTGAAGAACTATAATAGATGCAAGTCATGTTCTGCTTGAGA
>CALNVZ010003428.1:32238777-32359000 GCA_940671915.1 Paracentrotus lividus
CTTTAATAAATACTGGGTACCGGCAATCGATTCCCAGATTTGAAAAAGTGTGTTGGTCTCTAGAGTGCAAACCTCCCCTCCAGGTGGGGAATCGATTTCTCTGTGGAGAGGGCCATTTGTTTTATTAGACACATGGCCTCTAAGAATGCATAATGAGAGATTAATATTTGTAGCTCTTACAAAAAAATATGACATCTTTGCCTCTCGCCACCCCCCCCCTCTCCATTGGAAAAATCTTCGATCTTAGAGTATAAAAGCTCTATATACACTGTCCGTCTTAAAGGTGCATTTTTTTTTTGCGCTCTTTTTTGCAACATGATTTTGCTCCGGCTTAATTATATTTGTCCCCTTTTCTTTTCGGGGCTGGCTATATTTGAACATTCTCTCACTCCTAAATTCTATTATTATTATTTTTATCATTATTATAATACCCCTCGTGAAAACTTAACTGTTTTAACTGGGTTTATTTCATCAATATTTAAAATCGATTTTAAGGCCTTAAACCCGATTTCAAATCGAAGTTAAATTTGAAAAAAATATCAACACCCCCCGCAACACCCCCAGGGCAGCCCCACATCTAGCTAATTTTTGTAGTTTGGCTAATAGATTAGCGCCATCTACTGTTACAAACTGTACATCTCTGAACAATTTCGTGGCAGAAATACGAAAGACGGTCATCAAAGGTATTATTTTATCCTTTTATACACTGCCTTTTGAATGTATATTAGTAATTTGTGTATGATGAAGGTATTGAGTCTATCATTATTGAGGATGAGACGAATATTGTCGTAAAATATGTATTTTTCTCAGTAGTTTACCTAATTTTGTCAAGAAAAAGGTCATCGCTTGGTTTGCTGTGCACGGGTCTCCGACAAGTCGACGTGTACAGCCCCACAGCGCTCGGCCTGGTGGAGTGCGGGTGCCAGGCGCAGTGAGTCAGAGCCCGGCTGAAAAGTGGACGAGTGGGTTGACAGAAGCCGAATGTCTAAGTTTGAGGGTGCCGCGCTGGACTAGACTGAAGAATTCAGCCCTCTTTATCTCTAACTTTATCGGCACTAGATCCTATATGTTAATCATTTACGATCTCATTATCCATGCATGTCTTGTCAATCATTGTTTGTGATTGATTGAATTTGAAATGAAGTCAAAATAAGTGGCGCTAGTGCAGTTAAGCATCCACTACACACCACCCTACCCCACCACCCTACCCTAACCCTAGTGCGTGGGGGTCGCCATCCACCCTATCCCTTCACGTAGCAGCAAGCCTCGCGGCGGGATGCTTAACTGCACTAGCACCAAATAGTAGGGATCGCAGCCACTTCGCGTTTATGACATCTTCCTATCTATCGCCGTGTTAAATTCACGGCACTTATTTCCCCTTTTTCTTGGAAGATCAAATCATTTTTAAAATGAAAAATTGGTCTACATGTTCCGAAACTAGTACAAATTGATATATTTTACCATGGAACTTTGATTCACTACTTTTAATTGTATAATCTTACATTTTACGGAGACAATCCCGTCACTCTTTACCTGTTGAAACTGCCGCCATCGTAGAAATTATCGTCATGCGGAAGATTTGACTTCCGGATTTAATTTTCGTCCTCACGCACTTGCAAATGATCGGAAAAACATAATTTTTTCAAGAAATTAATGCTTGCAAACACAAGATTCATGCCATGAGGAAAGTTTGACAATCGCTTATTAAATCTGTCTTTGATGCAACAAAGTCATTACTTGGTGAATCAAAATTGATGTTAGTAAATTCGTTCGTGTTGATTTTCTAGCTGTGGTAAAATATCATCAATAATAGTACCCATTGGCGCCGTTCATTCCCATGGATAGAATGGATTCGGCGAGGTTTTTTTTCTTCACAAATTTTTCAGGGTCAAGTTTGCCAGATGTGTCTCATTTTTACCGTCAAAGGACCAAACGCAAGCAATGTCCGATAGTTAGAGTTCATCGATTTGACTTGTAGTCGCATTTGTCTCTTGTTAATGTAGTTGTTAGATTTATGGCGATGTGATTTTATACAACAATACCGGATTCCGCATTGACTTTCGCACGCTGCGGGCCCTGCCACTCTCTATTCCACTCATCGGGCGGTTGCGTGTGTCATCGAACAAGCATGCATCTGTTTATGGCTTTCTTGCTTCTCTTTCGTTTAAGGCACTCGGCATTGTGATTTAGTACAAGAAATATGTTTTCCCATTTTGTTCTTATAGTTATATATTTATTTATTTTATTATTTTATCACATCTCTTTTTTTTCCCGGACATTTTTTGTTCCTATTTTAAATATCTTCTCATTGCCAATATTTTTTTCAGTTCTTTCTATTTTACATGTATCTAGATAAATTATTTCTTTTTTATATCAGATTCATATCCTGACACAACCCTTTTTTCATCTTTTTTTTTTTGTTTAATTTTTTTTTTAAATAGGTCTCGACATTGTGTGTTCTTTTTTCTCTCTCTCTCATTGCCTCTCCACTTTTCCAAAATATCTTTTGAATATAATTTTCTGTGATTGTTTGTTTTTTTGTTCTTCTCTATTTCTTTTTTTTTTTTCAATCTGACTCTCATTAAGTTCCAGAACCTAGATGTAACAACCCTTAATACCATCATCATGTTTTTTTAAAAATAATTATTAGACATTAAAATAAATGCAACGAAGTACTAAGATAGTTTAGTCTACAAAAACTTCATCTGTTATAATTACATTATTGAAGCATAGAAATATTGATGAAATAATTGGTTAATTTTCCTTTACATTTCGATCATAGGTTATCAATAAACATTAAAATATCTTCTTGGAAATTAAACATAAGATAGTCATAAATTTCACAATATATGTTATAAATGTATATGCCCTACTTTGATGAAAGAGATCAATGAATTATTTTCGTCATCATATTCAATTCAATTCAAGTTTTATAAATGGTTCATTCATTTAAAAAATAAAGATAAAAAGAGCCCAGAAGGCCATGTGTTTTAAACTGGGCCCCCATATAGTGTGGTGCCGTACATTTGCGCCGGACAGAGCACAAACATGAAAATGATATATGAAATTTTAAAATACATGTGCCATATGGGGTATATTTGGTACTAATGTGTAAGGAAATATATCTGCCAATAATACTTATATTGAAGAAATACCAATGGTCACTCATTTACAAGTTAATTAGCAATTAATTAACTTGAAGTAGCCATTATGCACGGTGGTGGGAGGAGCAGGAGCATGAGGAGGAGGAGGAGCTAGAATTTACTGTTGCATTAATAAATCAGGTATTTAACATCATAATCTAACATAAGACAGTTAAATTGGATATAGTTATATCTATCTATTAGTAACAGTGTGTAAAATATGAAATTAAGAATACCTAATTAGGCTAATAAGTTAAATCAATTTAATTAATTAATGTAAAATCAGTAAAATATGTGATTTAACTTGTCTAGATTGTGGTCGTCAGGTATTTCAACGATTCACAAAGTGAAGTAAAATATTAGTTGATGCTAAGACATGGGTTTACTTATTCGGCCTACAATGTTTAATTGTATTCTCACTACCAGTTTACGCTATGCTTGTTGTTTATCACAGGAAACAAAAGGAACTGTAATAATTGGATTGAGTTATATTGATGAGGCACAGCAAATCCAACCACCAAAAAACCCCACCATCTTTTAGACATTCCTCAACTCCATTAAGGTATTGTCTTCCCTAATGAAGTGAGATAATGATGATGATGATGGCTCTACCACATGTATGATTCAGTATTGCATAACATCTGTTTGCCATAAAAGTTATTTCATGGGTGATTGATTATTTACAATTCAAACTACATTTTACAATTGAACATCACTGCATTGGCTTGATATGCTTTATCCTCACCAGGAAGATCATCTCAGAGATACCTTGCACATGTCGGTTGACATGTCTCAACATGAACCAGATCAAATTAATTGTTTTAATAAGCACTGTAGATATATTTTATTGTAGTAAGTATTTGCAAACTATATTCATGTAACACTCTATAACTTCAAATAGGTTATAAGACAAAACTGTGTCATATTTTGGAAGTAAATCATGCATTACTCACATGTAACACATATTTACCCAAATTTTCCTATCAGAAATTTTCGCTGAAAAGATGATCGCGCAAAATTATTTTAAAAAAGCTTACCCCTAACAAGTTATACATTGTTGGAAAGGTCTGACTTTGAGGAGTTCAAATATGCATGTCTTTTGTTGTAGGGTGAAATTTTGTTTCCATGGTAACCTTTTTCTGGAAGTACTTTTTTCCAACCGTTTTCGACATATTTGGCTCTGTAACTCCTTATGACTTCCCCATATCCCTTTTCTGATAGTATTTTTGGATTCCTCAGACAATTCTCTTTCAGAATATGTATACTTTTATAGGTATAAGATGTCAAATGTAAGAAGAATATTCAATTGAGTAAAAACGGTACAATTCCTTGGAAAAGTTGGGTTGTAACAGAAAAGGGCCCACCTCATAACGCATGGCCAGAAGCTGAATAAAAACATGTGTAAAATAAATGTAACACATAATTTCAACAATATTTTATATTTAATTCCAAAGAATATCATATAAATTAATGACATAGACAAATAATAAGATAAATCAACATTAATACTCACAAGTTACATATTATGGAACAATTATAATTCCCACACAAAAGCAAAGACAAAGGCAAAATATGTTTAATGCCAACATAATCTTATACAAAATCAATATTCATGAAAGTTTTCCAGCGTAAAACATATATATACAATACATTTTGCTCTTTATTTACATGACTTTTGTCACTCACGTCATTTTGTCATATTAAGGTTCAAATCATGCATGCATCTCATTTCGTATAAAAAAAAAATATTCAATGAAAAAAAAAATGAAAAAGAAAAAGAAAAGAAAGAAGAACATAGTTCTAAATTATCATTTAAAAAGTGATATATAGGAAAATAGTATTCCTTTTTTTTTTTTTACCAAGTAAATTGTTGAGACTATGAGAAGGTATTTATTTAACCAAATATTAGATTATTGGAGGCCATATAAATAGGGATGTTGGACCAAAAATTGAAATGTCTTGTATCTAAACCAAAATGATGTAGCTGAAAAGATGCATATTTATCAAAACTGACAGAAAAAAATGGAACAATATAAACCATGTTGAGTTACGGATTTTTGAATTTTTATTTTGGGATATTCCTGAAGATTCCCATTTGACTTATACTGTGTGCCACGGCAGCTGGTCTTACAGTGAGAAGTATGTATTTATTTTGTTGTAAATGTTAATTATAGTAATAATCAGGTCAGATATCTCAAAGGGGATCTCGATAGCAAAGTGCAAAATAATTTGTATGTGTTTTCAATACATACCCAAGCTAAAGATCAATTGATAACAATACAAAACATTAAAATACATATGAAATCAAAAGGCGTTACCATGGTAACAAAGACAGAAGAAATAAAAGAACAATTCAGAAATGTAATTCTCGCCAACCTTACTGTAAATGGGAAACACAAAAAATGCATGATATTAGTGATGCAATTTGAAACAGAATATTTAAATGAAGTGACCGATAAATGATGGTTGCTATGGTGACAAAAACAAAGAAATAATAAGAAAATTTGGAAATAATGTGATTCTTGTCATTAAAAAAACAAAGAAAATAAGAAAAATTTGGGCAAATGTAATTCTGTCAGTTTTTGCCCTTACAGGAGAAAGGAAACAACAGAAAATGCATATAACAATCTAGAATCTGAAAATAAATGAAAGAGACTAGTTGCCAGTGGCACGACCAAAATGGAATTCCTTGGCATGACACAATTACCATAAAACCCAGCATTTCCTAAATGAAATGTATTCACTTGTTTACCTTTCAACAAGAAAAAATATGGTAAACTGTCCATGAAATCTGTCAGAATTTTCACGATCATATCGCAAAATAACCTTTGTATATTATGTTATTTGTATAAATACACAAAACTACGACATTGTACATCACGGTGAGGTGATTTATTTTTCAATGTCATGTCCTTGAAACATAATTATTTCATGCAGTTTTCATCGTGGCATTCATTTTGCAAATATAAGGAGTGCGTTACGCTGAAAGTAACAGCCCCGTTTCCCGCGAAGTTACAATGGAAATTTTCCACTCGCAAGCACGTGAAGGGTAGGCAAGACATGACATCAATGCTCTTATCGTCTTGTACTTTGCCCGTAATTGGTTGCCACACAATCAGACAAAATCAACTTATTTTTTTACATGATAAAGTACGAGTTATGAATTGATAAGAAAGCCTAATATGAAAACTGTACTCTGAACATGTTGTAGTAGACAAAAATAGACAGTTTGATTGCGGAAAGTAGTTTTTTTAGCTGTAATAATTTCGGATTGTGCCCATCATTGCAGGGCGCATGCCAGCTCGTACTCCCGATACCGTGTCGGCACGACTCGATGTGATGTTCATGCAGGGTCCAAATCGTATATTTGCGATCGCCTCGATCTGATCCCTCCACAGATTTTCCACCGGATTTTTACCAACTATAGTTCATAAATATCATGATTGATATGAATAGTTAGCTTGCTTTTGCAAAAAAGTTGATTTTCATATGAAAAGAATCGCTAGAATATTGGGAACTATTTTTGACGCTCATGTCTAGCGATGACTTCGGGGGGTTATGGACAGCAACTGCCGCATGGATACCTGCTCTATATTTATGATATGGCATAGTCCAAATTTGGGCATGTTCTGACATCGAGGATTCAAGGTCGAGGTTTTGTTGTCAATAATGTGATTTATTCCGAGAGGCGCATTTTAGCGGTGCCATGGGCCGTCTCGATGCGGATCAAACAGCGTACAGTGCCCTAGTGACCCGTATTTGCAGCTCATGCTTACTGCGTGCTATTGTTGATGAATTTCCGATTCTACCTTTGAAGAAAGTGATCCAGATATGGAATATAACTCTAACACGGTAATTTTAGTCTGCAATCAGCTGTTCAATGCCCGTGGATTATTTTGTTATGAATTGTTTTTTTTTAGTGCATTTTTTTTTTCAATCACAGATCATTGTGGCCCATCTGACTCTCGCACACATTCGGGCTCGATTTCGGGGGCTCATGCAGCGAGTCACACTGACATCGCCTAATATAAAGTTAATTGGAATACTTCTTCTTGGGTCAAGGTAGGTTCTTTTCTCCATACCTAATCTTGTCGACGACCTTGGGGCGTCGGTTTAACAGCTTTCCTTAGGTATTAGAATGATAAGAAAGAAAGTTAATTATGATAGAAGTATAAATAGGACTAGCAAAAATAAATAATACTGGTGTTAGGTAAACAATAATAGTAATGATAGGTGATGGTAGCATGCAAATTTCATTGATTGGCGAGTCCAACATTCAACAACACCAGATCTCAAGAATGAATGAAAGACTGCATACTGCAGTCCCCCCCGCCCCAGGGTTCCAGACTATGAAGGGGCCTTAACTAGGCTATATGATCGATTCGAATAAATTTTGCAAATATATTGCGTAATGTAGCTTCTTATTGTACTGCATACTTGAACAAAGAAGTTTAACTTGAGTAATAGCTTGCCCTAATAGGGAGTTCTGCTCACAATAACGGAGTCCTCAAAGAATATGCGGTAGAATGTGTCATTTTGCAGTTGCAAGTTTGAATTGCGCATAACTCCATAACACGAATGGGTGGATTTCCAAATTATTTTTGCTTTGAGATTCTCTAGTCATACCTTTAATTTGAGGTATCATTTGTTTACTATATTTATTGTTTTAATTTTGGGGTAATATAGCTAAAATAAGTCTCAAGACGACAACTTCCAATTTATGAATATGACTCATATT
Organism: Paracentrotus lividus; assembly: GCA_940671915.1. Taxonomy (NCBI): domain Eukaryota; kingdom Metazoa; phylum Echinodermata; class Echinoidea; order Camarodonta; family Echinidae; genus Paracentrotus; species Paracentrotus lividus. Next base: position 32,246,659 of record CALNVZ010003428.1, read on the forward strand.
CATAAATTGGAAGTTGCAATAAGGTGAAGAAAGAGTGTTATGTGTGTGTGGGTGTAGATCTATAAATTGTAATGATATTGTTCAAAACAAAGACAAAGCCGACAATATATTAACCTAAAATGAAGGCATCAAGTCCCCCCCCCCCCTCCCATTGAATTTTGAATGAGCATAACGTGGGAAAGTAGGGTTAAATTGGGGCTCGAATTCGAAAGACAAAAGATCATAGTTGCTTCATATTTCAGGTGCGCTTAGCTAATAGTAAACTTATTATGCATTTTCATAAATATTTTTGTAATTTAATGTGACGACTAGTAGCCCATGGATTGCATATTGAACATGCATTTAACTTTAAAGTGGAACAGTAAAGACTTATTATCATATACGAAACAAATCAGTGGGGTGTGTAGAACAACTTGCTTTTTATTTCGTGAAAAACGGACAACCTGAAGTGGAGTTGGAGGACGTTATCTGTCCCCTCCCTGAAATCTTAAACATCTAGTAGAATTTGGAGGGGTTCGTGATGACGTCATTAGTGTGAGGGAAAGTTGTACAGCTTGAATGCTGCATTATGTATACAAGTCTTATACATGTATTGTAATGCATTACTTTTTATCCCTTTCCTTATTTCATTCATTGTTTTCCTCACTATCCTTATGTTATTTATTGTATTTCTCTATTTTCTGATGTAATCCATTGTATCTCCTTCCATTCCCATGGTGTTGATGTTTCTGCTTTCCTTATGTTATTTATTGTATTTCTCTCTTTCCTTTAATATGTTATTCATTGATTTTCTCAATTTCCTTATGTTATCAATTGTTTTTCTGTCTTGCCTTATGTTATTCATTGTTTTCTCACTTTCCTTATGTTACTCATTGTTTTTTGTTTTTTTTTACTTTCCTTATGTTATTCATTGTTTTTCTCACTTTCCTTATGATATTCATTGTTTTTCTCTCTTTCCTTATGTTATTCATTGTTTTTCTCACTCTCCTTATGTCATTCATTGTTTTTCTCACTTTCTTTATGTTATTCATTGTTTTTCTCTCTTTCCTTATGTTATTCATTGTTTTTCTCTCTTTCCTTATGTTATTCATTGTTTTTCTCTCTTTCCTTATGTTATTCATTGTTTTTCTCACTTTCTTTATGTAATTCATTGTTTTTCTCTCTTTCCTTATGTTATTCATTATTTTTCCTTATCTCATTTATTGTTTCTCTATTTCCTAAACATAATGATTTGTTGTTTCTAATTTCTTATTCATTAATTACTCTTTATTCCTAAGGGTATTTATTGTTCTGTCTCGATTGTTTTATCTTTCTATAATGCATTATAGTATAGCATTAACACACGCCCGAGCGTGCGTTAGCGGTGAATGCAGTGCACCGCGAGATAGCTTTGGATAGGGGTCGCGCTGCAACGAGCCGCAGGCGAGTGCAGCAGCGCCCCATCCGAAGCATCGAGCGATCACTGCATTTACGTTTAATCGCACAATACACGGAAGTGTGTTAACGCTTTTATAAAATTGCGACATTGCTCTAGTAGATCTTGAGTTACTTACCAAAAAAATTCCAAGGGATTATCCCTTGGAATTTCATTATTTCCAAGGGATTATCCCTTGGAATTTTTGGTAAGTAGCTCAAGATCTTCATCACGATCGTCATCCAAGAAAGTAAACAAGACACGGAAAAGACCCGGATGTATGTGTTATCACTTTTTTTGCGCCGCAAAATGCACACTAGTGCTTTGCATCGAAAATTCAGCATGCACACGTGACGCGTTTTGACCAACCACGATGCGTAAAATCACAGAGCTATTTTATAAATAGTAATAGTGCATAACTTCCGGGTTGCTCCTCACACTTGTGACGTCATCAAATTGCCCTTAAAAATATCCACGGATCTTCCAATTGAACCCGATTGTATATACAATTTTCAAAGCAGTATTTCTTGTGAACGCAATATGCTAAAGGGATCAACTAAACGGTGTTCTGTTTCTCATGTACTAAACTTGATAATGCAATTGAATTCAACAAGGTTGGCCTCTTCTTTAATATTCCACTTTAAGTGTCTAAAATAAAATTTTTAGGCATCAAACTATGCTTTAAATTTTTCACTAGCAATATGTCAAGAATGATCACAAAATAAGAAGAAAATCATCTTTTCCAAATCTGACTTGGTCTTCTAGTCATGTTTATGTTTGCATTTTACCAAGAAAAGTGATTAAATTAATTGATTTATTGGAAAGAGTTTATTTGTTAGTCTTTCTTATTGTCATAATCAATGCTGTTCAGTAATTCCAGAATGATGATCTTGGGTCACTAATATTTTGCATCAATGAAAAGGAATGCAATCGGCATGAGATATCATTGATAAAAGACTCTTATATAGTTGCGAATCACATATCTTGATTTTCTTTATGAATAAGAGATTTCCTGTACTATGAGAAAGTCATGCTAAAAATATTGATTATTAGCATGATATCAATATAGTAATGCCTCTGAATAAATTAAAAAATATGGAATAAACAACAATTTGGCAGATTTTTTGTTGATTGGTTGATTTGTCTTGTTACGTTTCCTCATCAACTGAGAAGGCATGAGACAATTATGTCGAGACTATGTGCATTTTGAGAGTACATAATGTATATTCAAATTCATATCTGACCACATGTCTAACCATTGGACCACTATCTGCTCTCCAAAAAAAATGTGTATCTGCTATGATTTTTTTGTTAAATTCCTTTTGAAGATGCTAGTCATGCCTTCAAATTAGTCTTTTTAAAATAATATTCTCACCTGGTAACTATTATCCCTCCAAATATATCAAGTCACAATGGTTTATTGTACAGTAGCTAGTCTATTGTTTGTGAAATCTGGTGTGTACCAAGGGTAAATAAAAGGAACACTATTAAACGTAGGTCACATAGAGTACACGAGCTTGGTCAATGATCGTTGGAATTGTCTTAATTGTCTTATCAAAGAAGTAATGTAATCTGAGTGGTTAGGAGTTTGTAAGTACTGTATCCAGGGTCTAAAGTGCATCTTGTTGATTACATACATTGTACAATTGAGCTCTATTACAATTTACAGTTGTATGGTTGTAAATGCTGTAATTATGTGAAATAGTCTTCTTGTGACATTTCTTGACTAGCAAGGGAGAATTAATTTAATCCATGATCCTTGTAACCACATCAAAAATTATTATGTTAAACACTCCTGGGACTTTGAAGGAACTTGTTATACTGTGCGTGGATGTAGAAAGTTGTCAAATGTACCTTTGAATATGAGCCCTCTCCATGTATTTGGAAAATCTTTTTATTGATACGTTCTGTATTATACTTGAATTGAATAAAGGTAGATCAAGTAGAAATGGAGCAGTAAAGGTTTGACAAAAATGTGGTTTTAAAAATTTTCATTATCTGTTTCTTTGTTTTGTAGGATAAAGGACAGTCGCCTACATGTATTTGGAATGATTGCCAAGAACAGAAATAGATAGGCAATTAGCTGCACACAGAGGCTGAACACTGGACATATTGATCTAGAATCTACAAGATACTTCAGTCTACCTGCAAAACCTCAAGAACTGTCAAGTGGTCACAGCCTGTTAAAACAAGCCAATTAGCTTGTCAAAAAAGCCAACTAGCCTGTCAAACAAGCCAACAACACCATCACAAGATGGGGAGAACTGTAAGAACTGTAAGAAAGTGTGCAGTGTACCTGCAGCTATTGAGCTGTCTAGTGTTTGGTCTATGCTCATTGGGACTGGCCTATGCTGAAGAGGGTTCTAAAAGTGGGGAACAGAAGGTGGTCCAAGAAGACCCAGCTGCTGCTATAGTGGCAGGTGAATTAAAAGTAAGTTCAAGTATTCTTTATCTGTTTTGCTTTTCTTTTTTTTCTTCTATAGTTTGTTTGTCTGTTAATTTTTATTAATTAATTAATTCATTCATTCATTTATTTTATTTTAATTTTTTTTGGGGCAGGGGGCTGTGAACAACTAAGATGTATCTCAAGAGTATACAAAATTTATAATACATCCACTAGAGCGCTGATAACATCAGGAAGAATTTGGGTGCTATTGTTTTTTTATTTTGGCATCTCGCGTCAGACACTGAAAAGCTCAGGAATAACAAAGAGCATTACCAGAATATTTCAAGAATATGCGGATATGTTGCTGATTGGATAGTAATCGCTAAATTGGCATCAAACAAAAAAAAGTATTCAATTATAATAAAGACTGGATCACATGTCTCTCCAGGGCTCGTGCAGCTTGTAAAAAACACCGGTTTTGCCTATGTTTGACAAAAAGCCTGCTATATACAAAAAAGGGCAAAACGGCTGTTTTTTACTCGCGGTACACGCCCAGGAGTGATTTGTGATCCATGTTTAAAGGAAGTTTCTTACCTCTCCATGTAGATTAGTATTGGTGATTTAGTAATCCTGCTTTGATCACATGTTTTTCTCACTTTGACATATTTAATAAGTCTTTATTTATTTCCTTTCCAACTCCAATCTGCAGGACAATGACATCATAGTGAATGAAGACAAGGGAGAAGGTGGCTTGGATAGCCCGGTGGAGAAGACCGGAAGAATGGATTTCACGTTTGTCCATGCGTTTGTTGCGTCGTTGTCTGTGATCATCGTCAGTGAGCTTGGCGATAAAACATTCTTCATTGCAGCGATTATGGCTATGAGACATCCAAGGCTCACAATCTTTGCCGGTGCCTTGGGTGCTCTTGCTGTTATGACTGTTCTCTCAGGTGCGTTCAGACACTACAATCAAAGAACATGTAGGCCTAGTACCTCAACATGTGAAATAATCCACATGCTAGAAACCAGGTTATAAAGTAAAGTCTGTTGTTAGACTTTGGAATTCTATGAAGAAAAGTTTGAAAGCAGATTATTGTGAAAAAAATTAAAAATTTCTTTCCTTTATTTATCCACTATTATACCAAATATTTTTCAATTCCACTCTTTTCCCACATTTTGAAGTCGCTTTTCAATATTACCCTTAGGAAAGTTTTCTTGTCCTCGCAAAGCTCTTGTGGTAGACTTCCCGCAGACTTGTGGCCAGACTTGCCGCAGATTTTCCATGCAAATTAGTATTGCTGCAGCCCTGCCGCAGACTCTTTCAGTATGAGAGAGAGTCTGCGGCAGATCTGCTGCAGACTCTTTTTCATGAATATTCATTTTCTACTACCTTGTTGCAGACTTGCCGCCATCTTTCAGCATGATGAAAAGTCTGCGGCAGGTCTGCGAAATACCCTTTATCATGAATATTCATATGCTACTTCCTGTCGCAGACTTGCCGCATACTCTTTCAGCATGATAAAAAAGTTTGTGACAGGTCTGCGGCATACCCTTTATCATTTTGAAGCATAATATTATTTTCCCCCCTTTACCCCAAGACTGTGCTCTGGCCCTGCCTGTCGCATCCCCCCCACACTCTATCACAGAACACTCCCTGCTTATATACACCCTAAATCTAAAACATTTTGGTCACAGTTAGTTAAAAGTAACACTATACTGATTTCTTTCTTATTTAATTTTTTTATTGCATAATTACATACATATTCAGAAGCTCCTGCAAGTACAATTATAGACAGGTTCAAAAACATTTAAAGCTGACAGAATGAAAAAAGATTCATCTTTTTCTGGCCGCAGACTTGCCGCATACTAGTATGCCAGAAAACAGTCTGCTGCAGACTGTTTCTGTGGCATACTAGTTGCGGCAAGTCTGCCGGAAACTCTATTTCTGCAGCATACTCCTGCATACTCTTTGCCGCATACTTTTCATTTTCCTATGGGTTGATATGAAGTTTGTGGCAGACCTGCCGCAGACTCTATAACTTTTCCAATTTTCCACCGCAGACCTGCTGCAGACTGTATAACTTTCCAATTTTCTGCCGCAGACCTGCTGCAGACTGTTCCCTGCCGCAGACTGGTATGCGGTAAGTCTGCAGCAAAGTTCTTTCTGCCGCATACTTCTGCATACTCTGCCGCAGATCTGCGCAGATCTGCGGCAGATCTGCGGCAGACTTTCTATTTTCCTATGGGTAGATTTAATAAAACTGGATTTGAATAATTAATGGGCAGAAGTTCTGTTCTAGGGACCATTTGATCAGTACCTATCAGCCGTAGTCACATATCACTTTAAGGCTTGTACGGCTTGTAGAAACAACCATTTGGCCATTAAAGGGAAACAGTAACTTTCAAAAAACAAGAGCAATTAGATCAAGATGAATAAAATTATATTGCTCTAATAGTAAAAACAAACTACTGAAAATTTCAGATCAAATGGAAGTCATTTACTACCACAAAACAGTGTAACAGCCAAACGCGAGTGAATTTTCAACCCCTTTGCAGCAAACCCTCCAGCCCGCTAGGGTTCGGGGGAACACGACAGGAGAGTGGGGTGTCTTGAAAAGCACATGGCAATTTGTTTTCCACCACGAGATGGTTTATTAAAATTTGAGTATGAAATCATTGATATCTCGAAAGTAAAGCAAGCAATTAACTTGTAATTTTGAAGAGATACCAGACTGACCTATAAGTTATAATATGTTGACAAAATGGGCTAAGTCAAGAAATTTGTGATTTGAATATCATTCAATGTACTGCATCCCTTTAAGGCATGAAGTGATATATGACTGGGGCGTTCAAATTGACTATAACATTTGATCTGGCACTAATTTCTTTTCTGTAAATTCCATAAACTAATTGAATGACCAAATTCAACCTTCTTATGATGACATAAAGCCTGGAAAAATTCTTGGAGGAGCGATAGTCCTGTTAAGAGTTGCAGAGTACTTGTTTTTGAATTGGAGCTCCCCCTTAAATATGAAAACAAAGGAGTATGAATACCATTGCTGATCTTTTTTTTTTTTTATAATGTGATTTTTTTTTTTTTTTAAAGATTAGTGCTGAGCTCTTCATATTTGAATATCACTTTATTATTTAAAATAAAAACCCTATTTTGGCATTTTCAAACATGTACTTCTTTTTGTTTCCATACAATAGCTCTGCTTGGTTATGCAATCACTATAATTCCTCGTAAGTTCACGTACTACGCATCTACAGTGTTGTTCTTCATCTTTGGTATACGTATGCTACGAGAGGGTTGGGGTATGTCAGCAGATGAGGGACAGGAAGAGCTGGAGGAGGTACAGGCTGAATTGAAAAGGAGAGATGAAGAGGTAGGATTCTGTGTTACTTTAATTCTAACCAACTCCCACAGATAATTGTACACGTTTTTCTCCATTTTCAGGACAGAAATTACCCTTTTAATCTCACTAGCCGGTATTCTCGAAGGGTGGCTAAAGTTATAGCTTACTAATGTCACCCTATTGTTTGAGACAGTAGCAAGAGCTACTAAAATACATATTTAGTAGGCCTACTAACTTTAGTCACCCTTCGAGAATACCGGCTAAAAAAGGCCGGTTATTTTTGCCATCTCACAGCTGGTGGGGGGGGGGGGGGGGGGGGGGCTGATTAGGCCCCCCTTCAAATCTCAGTAGCCAGTTGCGCGAGCACCACAAAAATTTACACAATAATATGTGTGTACGATGTGATTTACAAGACTGTATCGTTAGTTTTTGTTGTTAGTAATCTGCATGAAACCGTACTTTTTGCTCTAAATCAGTAAATAACACTCCTAGAATGCTAATTGTTGGTGTAAAATATTCTTTGTAGCACTCCTAACGAGTGTGAAAAAAGTCCGGTAAAAAAAATTAAATTTCTTATGTAATTTATTGTTTTGGGAATTTCTTATATATTTCTTTGTTTTTTTACTTACATATTTTATTTTTGATTTTTAATTTGGAATACTTTGGTTATTGATTTTTCTGAATATTACACCAATATCAACTTAAATAATGCTAATAACCATATTTTAAATACTGAAATGTGATTTCAGCATGAAAAGCCATTTTCCATATGTTTTGTAAACAAATACAGAAAATCTCTGGTTTTTGAGCCTGCACTGCAATACGTAATGTTGCGCAACTTTCGAACCGTAAGCTCAATTTTTTTCAAAATAGTGTTAAAAGTTCCGTAAGATGTAAGAGAAAAAAAGTCATAAATGCGCGAAGCGCAAATTTTGTTTTCAGCGATTGTATATATGTTTTTGCATCCTTCTTTTCCTTTTCCCTCTGCGCCGCTGAATAGATTAGACTAGATGGATGGCGCGTTAAAACTGCTGTAATATATTACTATTATCATTACTTTCTGCATGAACTGATATATTCATTTGTTTTATAATTTTATTTTTAGTTCTTTAGTTTATTATTAAATGTACAGTCAACCTTGCTCCAGTTGAATCTGTTGGAACTGAAGATATAGACGATTTCGGGCAGCATTTCATGGAAGTGAGCCCTCTATGTGCCCGCCATATAGCTGGGGGTTACCCAGTGTACTACGCATTCACCATTCAGCGCGTTTGTACATTTTCCTTTGTTACGCATACATGCGCACACAAGGAGCATTCTAGTACATTGGAAGCCCCCCAGCAATGCCTGCCACCATGAAAAAACATCACCCAAACTGAATTCGTCTATAGATTCAACATAGAAAAAAACTTGAATTGCAAAGCTTTGAAAACAGTAGAACATTTACGAGAGATAACTTGAAAAGACCTTTGACTTGGGTGAATATTCGTCTTTTGTTAGTTCGACTGGGGCAAAGTTGACTGTATTTCTTATTTTATCCAAGGTTTCTTTTTGCATGAAACAATATGGTGATGTTTTGTCATTGTAGCTATAGTTTATAGTTTAATCCCTTTTTTCATTTTTATTTGAACTTTATCTTCTATATTTTTTTTTGCATGAAATGTGTGTAATTTTGGGGCTGATTTATCATTTTAGCTTTAGTTTCTATTTTAATGCATGCATTTAAAATGTTTATGTAGCAGGTTGCTTTCATACAACACGTTAAATATTTTAGATATCTTTTGTGTTCGGTTGTGTTGGCATTTTCTTCAATTCTTGTGCATGCACAGAAAAACCTCAGTCAACAAAACCACATAGAAAACCATGTAGAGATCGCCACAGATGAGGTCAGTTCAAAGTTGAAAGGTCATTTCCATATTTAACACATCTCCACAGCTCTCACTGAAGGCATCGCGTTATCATGCATTACTCATTGTGCGTTGTTTCTTCAGCATTTTACCTTTTGTTAAAAAAAATTGTATATGAAAGAGTATGATTACTTGAACCGTAAGTGTCACATATTTGTTGATAACTTCAGCATACTATACAGTGTTGTGTTGTTCATACAATTTCTGCAGAATATTCATTATTTGATTATCTACCACTGTATCCCTCCCTTATGTTTCAAACATGTTACTCATTTATGCTATTAAATGTATATTGTACTTGTTGCCCATCCAGATTCATAAATGTCTGTTTGAAATATTGTCTGTACGCAACATAATGCAGTCACGTGCATGTCGGGCTAACATTGTACAGAAATACATGTTGTGCTTATTTTTGTGTACAAGCAACTGTTTCTAAATTGCCCCAGAACATTGCTAATTGTCTCTTCAAGGCCACTTGTTGCCTAATTTTGTTTAACTTGAAACCTATCAAAATGAAATTCTGAAAGATTGAAAAAATCATGAAATAAAGAATCATCTACAATGTATGACCTTAATAAACTAATGGTACACTTCTCATGGGCCCATGTATACATTTATAATTCGAGCGATCTGAAATACAAAAATTCATCGATATTGTTCGGTAGTATCGATATTATCGCCAAATTTTAAGGGTCAAAGGTCAAATCGTCGGCAGCTCCACTTCCGCTAGGTCGCAGCATGCGTAAGCGCCATTATGTATACGACGGATTAATTTAGCTGAAAGTTATAGGCGCTGTTTGCCTTCAAATTTCTCTGTTAGGGGAGTGTTAAGGTGCGCTGGATTTCTTACAATGTATGTGCGTCAAACTTATGTTTTTGTTAGGCCGAAAGATAAAAAATAAAATCGACTTTAATTTTTTTTCTTAATGAAAGATATCTCTTTTGCTTGACGTCCCCTGATAAAGACAAATAAATGTTAATTGCTCGATTAGCGCGCGTATTTATTTTAGGCCTATTTAATATTCACGCGCGAATTATAAATGTATACATGGGCCCATGAGAAGTGTAACATTAGTTTAAGGTCATACATTGTAGATTTATAATTGGTACACTCTGTAAGATGCAAGACTTTTTAAAGATGACCTGGGGGCTGTACGTACCACCACAAAACCGTCACAAGTTTGAGTTCTTGGACAACCAATAGGGACACGTGTTGTAGAATTAACACATGTTTCAATGGGTTGACCAAGAACTTAGACTTATGACGGGTTTCGTGGTACGTCCCCTGTATGACTACATTTCAAAGCTTGTGCAGTATTATCTTCACACATAATTGATGTCAACATTCTACTTGTGTACTGCTACATGCAGCATTGAATGTCCCTCAGCACAAACATACATACAATATCTTTATATTCCATCATAGATTAAAATCAATGATTGTTGGCAGGTTGTGATACAAACTTATTGTTGTCTTGGGGATTATTTCTCATTCAGCTTTTCTCTTCCCTATCATTCCGAATCATCTTGAACTTAATCAATTGGTCATGGCAATCCCTCACTGTTCTCATATAATATGCTTATAATTTATTGGTTGGATCATGAATATGCCATGCTAAATGAATTTCAGACGACAGAGTATGCAATGCAATCATAGGATATTTAGAAGAGTACTCAGTGCTCTCAAGTAGTTGGTGGTTGCCAGGATGGTAAGGAAACAATTTTATAAAAATTAAAGTGTTTTATGTTGTTTGAACCCATTATTACACAATCCGCAATACACAACCATATAAAGTTGACTTTTGTGACCTATAGTTTTATAAATACACTGCCAATTGAAAAAAAGAAAGAAAAAAAAGAGAGGACAAAAAATACATTAGGAGCTTTGACTTTAAAAATATGCAGAATAATTGGCGCTACTGTGATAACTGCTCCCTGCAAGTGATCAAGATACATGTAAACATAATAATTTCTTGGCCCCTCTACCCTTTTTCAGTAAGTGGGTGGATGAAAGGGGTGGTGAAGTCTCTAAAATGTCACATTTATCTTTGAATGCTTTGTAAAATATGGTATAAAAACTGTTGGGACATGATAAACATAAGAACCATCATTTATTTCTTTACAGAGAGAAAGGGAAATGAAATCAAGTATAACACAAGACCCAGAGTCTGGTATTATACGAGGAGGCTACAGGCGGAAAGTCTTCGGTTTCTTCTCACCCATCTTATTGGAGGCTTTTACACTAACATTCTTAGCAGAGTGGGGAGATAGATCACAAGTGACTACCATTGTATTGGCAGCAAGAGAGGTAAGTGTGAACAACCCCTCGTCCTTAAAATGAAATTTGCAGAACATGTACATACCTACTTTTACTATAATTCTGAAAATTCATTTCCCCATTGACTTGTTGGTCTACAAGGGCCCACATGTCATAGAAGCAACAAAATGACAGCCTCAGATTATCATTTTTGGTCAACCTTTAAAGACTAGACTAGTGTTTCTACTCTATGGAGGTAAATGGGGGAAATAATTTAAGCATTTAATTTTTTTAGATGCTGTATGCTATGCAATGGGCGAAATGTAAACTTTAGTGTACAGGTATTTGGCCTGATGTTCTGTTCATGTTCATGCCTGTGTGAACAAACTTCATATCTGTGTGAACAACCCTCACATACATGTATGTGTGAACACCCTCACATATGTGTGAACAACCCTTGCATCCAATGTGAAGCACCCTCACAGCTGAGATTAAGTAATGAAGTACATGTGAACAGTCCCAAAGGATCTTGACCTTATTTGCAGCTGTTATGACCTTGTTCTGAACTGATTGACCAGAAATAAACATGTACAATGTAGGAATGTGTGTTCCTTGTTGCATTTGGGTAATCTAGGGCCAGATCGATCATCAATTTTCTTCAAATAGCCTTTGAATCTATGAACTGCTGTTGGGGATATCTGTCTGTTGGACAAAATTTGTTTAATCCTTCTTTTTTTCTCTCTCTTTTTTTTTTTACACATTTGACCATACTGTTCTCATCTAAACCTGAGAATATTGAGTTAAAAAAAAAAAAAAAAAGATATTACACATTCATTATTGAAAAGCATATAACATGTATTTGTCTGGTACATGTACCTGATAAATCCCCCAAAATCAACACTAAATAAAGATTTGTCAAAATGTATGTAGGGTTCATTTTAAAAGGTACTTTAAGTATTTTTTTTTCTTTGTTAACAATTAAAAGGGGCAATTCGTATTTTGAATTATTGTAAAATGCTATTGATTTATGTCATATCATATGCTTTGAAAAATGTAATTTTTTTGAGACTGAAAATAAATAAAATCCCTGTGGAGGGAAAAAATTAAAAAAAAAAAAAAAAAAAAAATTAAAAGGGGGTTAAATAATTGGTTCCTCCCCTGTGAATTTTTACCAACAATATGCTCTATGAGCTAGTGATAGTTTCAATATTTCAGATTTGAAAGTGATCATTTGAACATGGACATACATGTAAAACTGAATTTAGGAATTTGTTTACAATGGTTTGGACAATGACAACGAACATGTTAAGAGAGGAAAAGTAATCATAGAAACTCTAATAAATCATTTATACATGAACTTTGGCACATGTTATACTGATTATGAGTCATTACTGCTTAATATACTCTGAGCTAATATTTGACGATATCTCTGCAACCATATTAAAGGAAAATCTATCCTTTAACGGCAAGTTACTTTGAAAGAAAAAAAAAAAGATCCTCCCTCCCCCCCCCCAAAAAAAAAAGAAAAGAAAACAGCAACAACAAACTGATAAAATTTGGATCAGTTATTAAAAGATTGATATTTAATCCTGTTCGCAGATATTTTATTTACACAAATTTTGTGAGTTAGTCATCGCAAATACAAATACAAATACAAAAGCCACTTTAGTGAAAATATTACCAAATTGGTGAGATTCACAAATATTTAGTGATCTTAACTTTGAAATCACTGTTAATTTTACTTTAATTTCACAATTTGTCTTCAAACTTTTGCCAATCTCATTCTGTAATTCTCGCTTTAATTTATGTTTTAAACAACAGATCTTTGGGATTTTTTTTTTTTATAAACATGCATTGTCCATTATCAGTGGATGAGTATTTGCATCCACTCTTTGTAGAGATTATCACTTGACCCCTTGACATTATTTATGATAAATAATCTCATGTTATCTGTCATTGATCTCTCATATTTTGATGGGCAAACAATGAACAAAGTGATGTGATTGATAATAGTGATATTTGACTTGTGGTTATTGACAGCTTTTTGTCACATTGAATGTACATTCAGTCATTACGGATGATTGACAGGGCAATAATAACAAAATATCATACCCCTATCTCAAAGTGTGTTGCCCTTACATTTGGATGTTAGTCTACATGTAGCCTCAAGTCTTTTAGGTTTGTATCTTATCAAGACAAGGTCCGAACTTCTGCAGTCTTAGAGCACTTTCTTAAATAATTTTCCTTCGTAGTTTGGTCTACTAATTATATCCAGGGCTGTAAGATATCCAGTCTGTGTTAATATTGGAATTTACAGGGTGTAATACAATACAGGTCTGTAAAGATACAAACATCATCCACGTAGTTTTGAAAAATACATAATTCTATATTTTTTTTTATACATGTAGGAAATAAAGTGGATTGTTTGTTTTCAAACTGTTAGTTTTTTCTTTATCTTAATTATTGATGATGTGCATTTTTTTCTTTTCAGAATGTTCTTGGAGTCACATTAGGCGGTACGTTAGGACATGCATTCTGTACAGGGTTAGCTGTGATTGGTGGAAGGATGATTGCACAAAGAATATCAGCTAGAACAGGTTAGTATAACATATATCAGCTAGAACAGGTTAGTATAACATCGTATTAGGGGGTTCATGAATGCATTCTGTACAGGGTTATCTGTGATTGGTGGAAGGATGATTGCAAAAAGAGTATCAGCTAAATCAGGTTAGTATAACATTCTCCTGTGACATTAGGGGGTTCATGAATGCATTCTGTACAGGGTTAGCTGTGATTGGTGGAAGGATGATTGCACAAAGAATATCAGCTAGAACAGGTTAGTATAACATTATCATGTAACATTAGGGGGTTCATGAATGCATTCTGTACAAGGTTATCTGTGATTGGTGGAAGGATGATTGCAAAAAGGATATCAGCTAGAACAGGTTAGTATAACATCGTATTAGGGGGGTACATGAATGCATTCTGTACAGGGTTATCTGTGATTGGTTGAAGGATGATTGCAAAAAGGATATCAGCTAGAACAGGTTAATATAACATCATACTAGGGGGTACATGAATGCATTCTGTACAGGGTTATCTGTGATTGGTGGAAGGATAATTGCAAAAATGTTATCAAGTTGGACAGTCTCTTCATCTATCTGGTCCTGATGCATACCTCTGTGTATTCAGGACTTGATATGTAAAGATGTTATACCTTCCGGCTATATTGGCGTAAAAAAAAACTACGGCCAAATCCCAAGTACATTCCTGACCCAGCTGGGTAAAAAATGCCAAAATTCCTAGCCAAATTGATAATATCGATCATGCTCTTGTTCCTAGGAGTCAGAACTACCAAATGTATTAACCCCAAAATACTTTGGGGTACATGCATCTATGAGTAAAAGACATCACTAAGTGACAAATCTATGATGAAAGTTTCAAAATTTTTGTTTTTACATTAAAAAAAAAATAAAAATACATTTAGAGTCAACCATGCATAAGTTAAATCTGTTGGGACTGAAGAAATAGCTTTAACTTAAACAAGAAATATAGAAAACTGACATATGGAGGGTTTATAATAATAGAAGATGACTTGGAAAGGCTTTCGAATTAGGCAATAATTCAGACTAATGCTTCTTCTACCAAGACAAACTTTACTGATAGTATCACTCTTTTCTTTGCAGTTACTCTGACTGGTGGAATGGTGTTCTTAGTGTTTGCTCTATCAGCTCTCTTCTTCTCACCGGATGACTCATGAGTTGCCTTTCATCTCTGTCTTTAATAGAGCCAACGATATTATATTTTCTTATTGCACAAACCTGCCCAGGCTCCTAAAGCTATTCTAGAAGTTGTACAGATAATATTGTTTTTAAATCATTCTTAGATGTCCCAGAGAGAAGCATTGTTGACTTTGTTCCTCCAAGCTACATGTACCATCAGATGCTTCTACACAAGTTAGGGAAAACAAGAGTTGCCACCTATATGTAGAATATATAAAATCAACCACAATTCCTTGTGCTCTATAAGTCACCTGTTACAGTTTGGAGTTTGCAACAGATTACGTGCTTAATCAACATGCTGCATCTAACAGCTTCTCATTGCTGAGTCCGTTTATTCAGTTCCTGAAATAGAGTTACAAAGGCAATGACTAATTATATAGCTAACTTTGGGCTTGTGCCGCACATTAGTTGAGGGAACATGTTGATGTAATCTGTTCTTCAAACTCCTTGGCAACCAATAGAGCGTCCGGTTGGGTTGATTTTATGTGTCCTACAAAAGTACTGCCTGAGATCAACGTAACAGTTGATTACAATCAAATGTCATCATCCCCATTCACCTTGTGTACAACTGCACTCAATCGATTGCAATCAGCTGTGATGTTGATCTCAGGTGGTACTGTAGCTGTATACAAATTAATTTTGTTCATTTAAGAGACCCAATACATTGTAAGCCCTGTGGAATACCTATTCTGATTTGCCCGTTTTATTATTCACTTGATTCTTCAGAACTACACGTCTTAGCCTTGGGCAGCATAAATAATGCTTAACAATGTCTATTACATGTTCTAGTTTGTTTGAGGATTCCACTGTTAGTATTGTGTATTTCCATCTAAAATTTTATGTCTGAACCATGCAATATATTATGCCATATTATTCAATTTGATTCTAATGGGTGTGAATCTAAGCTTCTTGACATATAAGCATACACGTGCTAGGTTGGACATCAAGCTTTGTGTGGAGCTCTGAATTATTTTCCGGCTTGTTTTGTTAAGGCATTTTATGTGCTACATGAAGTTCTCAAGGGTAGTCCAATATGTAGAATATGCTGTATGGGTAAGTTGTACTGCAGACAGGAATTTTGATAAAAATGCAAAAACAAATACATGTAAAGCATTTATATTTTCATGAAGGAGAATATTGAAATCATAATTAAATTTTGTATCAATGTGAAACTTAAAGAAAAAGAGGAAGACTTGTTGTTTTTACTGTATTCATAAGTATTGTATACTTCTGAACGATGGGCAACGGAAATGTAAAATATAAAGAAAACAAACAAAACAAAGACTAAACATCAGATAACATGACATATGCTTTTAAACATAATAATCTCTATAATGGAATGAAAATTGTATTTTGGTACCTCATCTTTTATTTTGAAAGTAAATTAATGATTATTCTTATAAAAATCTTTTTATTTAAAGATTAATTTGCTTTCAATAAGAATTAATCATGAATGAAAGATAGCTTCATTTTCAGACACCACTTAATTGTGTAATCTTTCAGGAAAAAAAAATTATGATTGTCTGTAAAATATAACTTTACTGTTCCATATATATGGCAAAGAACTATTTGGGAAAGTTTGCTCCGTGCATGAAATTAGTTGAATAGTTTGTTATTTAAATCAGTTCTCAAATAACCCTGTGTGTCAGTTTGCTGTAATAGGGAAAACCTGATATAGTCTACTCATGTTATAACAAGATGGATGTAACAAAATTTGGTTAAGACAGAGCAATTCATCCAATCCCCACTTCAAACATGAGAATCTGTTTATATAGGGATTTCCTGAAACAATAGTAATTAGCTTGGTCCAACACATATCCTTATAATGGGAGTGGACTGTATACATTGTACAAGATATTAAGTTTGTTTATGTATCTTCCCCTGGTTAATATAAGTCTTATTTGAAATATTTGAAAACTTCATTGTGATTAAAACATTGATTCACAGTAAATCTAAGATGTGGGTTTTCTTTCATCGATAAATATTTTGCTTATGAGAGTGATATTTCTATATTTCTTTTTAGCAGAACAAAGATTGTTTTTAGTTTAGGCTTTCTTTGTCGGACTAAACAGTCATGTTCTTAGAGGTTAGGGAATATGGAAAGATGCTGCAATAATTTTCAGATTTCATAATTTGTTTTTCATCAAGTATACTATAAAGTTGTGTACATGTGTATATATATTATACAATGACACAAACATAAATATGTCTATATGCAGTTCATTACATCTCACAGTGTATGGTGAATGTCTTGCATTCCTGATAATGCATCATGGATTTCAGGGTTGCTGTAAAAAGAAGAAAAGGAGAATTCTCTGTAGGTATGATGTAAGTGCTATGTTCTGTTTGTCCAAGCCTACATTTTGTCATGTGTGTTACCATGTTAAAGGAGTCCTCTGGCCGAAGATGAGACGTTTTTGATAAATGAATGTGGATAATGTGGAGAAATATAACAAATTTGAGTAAAATTGGACAATCAAGAATTAGAAATGGGATAGTTAAGTTATTGTCTGTTGCAACGCACATCACATACCGGTACATGTACATTACCATTATTCACAATTTTGGGGTCCATTACGTTGCGTTAGAATTTCCTTTTCTCCCCCAAAAATGTGATTTCATAGTTTCTTTGCTGAGGAAATATTGAAGTTAAAATGTTATTGCATATTTTTACTGTCTTTGAACCAATCCTTTTTTTATTTTAGAAACATTAGCAAAATTTATGATAACTTTTAATTCATGTTAATAAAATTACTCATTTCTTTTTTCTTTTTTTCTTTTTTTTTTTTACCAATAACTCCATTTTAACATTTTCTTTTGACAAAGTGACAGTGTCAAAGAAAAAAAAAATGTAAGCTAGAAAAATATGAAAAAAAGTGAAAAATGATTGTTCATGCTGCACTTGATATGACTATTTGTTTAGAAGTACATGAATTACTGTGAATATGCAACAACATCAATATCATAAGGAATTCACAAATCTCTGATACATTTTATATGACTGCATGCATTAAAACTATTACAGCCATTTTATCCATTTAAATATGATTGAATTATCCCTCAAATATGATTTACATGAACAAACAAGGTAGGCTGTATATACATGCATTTCATGAATTGGGGAAAATAATATATTTGAGTGTGTGACGCTGTGTGCTAAAAGTCGTAGCCATAGAACATTTATCACATTTCAGATGTTTCTCTGAGATATCGAATTCAATAGTGTACATGGTTCGCATTTATAAGGTATTTGTTCACACTGCTAAAGGGATGATAAAATATTGGGGCTTATTAAATGAATTGGCTGGTGTAAATTTCCTAGATGTTTTTATCCTGATGTATTTACAGCTTGGGGAAAATAATTTTGTTTAGATCAAGCTCTTTTTCATATGGGTTTCTTCTCTCTTATCATTGGGGTTAGGGTTAGTCATTGCTGCTCGTTCTTGCTTCAAGTATTGAAAGAGTCCTTTCTGGTTGACCTGCTTGTGTTCATGTATCTTGTCATTGATTTCATTCCAAAGATTTGAAACACTGAAGCCCATATGTAAGACAGCTTGGTATAATAATTTTTGCCCGAGCTGTACAAATCTAATAAATTAAAACGGAAATAGTTTTGCACTTTGCATACCACATAGATGTTCCTTGAGATTTAGAATATATTCTTCCAGCAACAGACAATTTGAAATATACAGTTCTGTATTTTGTCTGAAAATATGTCATATTTTGGTAGATCATGGATAACTGTGCTTCAACATTTTGCACACTTCTTTATTTATATGAAGTTGAATGTGTATTTTATGACTGTTTGTACATATAATTGGAAATGAAGAAATAATGTGGCATATGAAATCAATGAAAATTGATACAGAAATGGAAATAAAAAAGGAATAATCTCTCTATACTTGGTTTTTTTCTTTTTCTTTTTTTATATTTCCTTTGTGTTTTTAGCGAAGATAAGTATATGTACCGGTAGGTAACCCATTACAAGTACTCTCAAATAGTGTTCACACCTTGCTATTCAACCTTTCTAAAGTTGAAGGTCTTTAAAGTCTTTATTAAACCATTGAGGACTGAGACTGAGGTCTATGGGAAATGTGTGTTAAAACCAAATCAACGGTTTATATCACTTGGTCTACTAGCAGTCGGTCCAATTCTCTGTCTAATACCGCATGGGATTAACCCATTTGGTCTAACCATTTGGTTTAAATTTCCCTTGGTCTATATCTCACGTGGTCTAACAACCACTTGGTCTCATTGCCAATTCGCCTAATACCGGTAGTCAAATGGTCTAATTGCCATTTCGTCTAATGACCAAATGAATATTCGGTCTATTACCAGTTTGTTACAGGAATTTACCAAATGGTGATAGACCAAGTGGACATAAGATGAACTGGACATTAGACGAAATGGTAAATAGGCGAGGTTGTACTTAGACCACAAGATAATCAGACGAAGTGGTTATAGACGAAATAGAATTAGACCATTTGGGATGAGACCAGATAGATATTAGTCAAAGTGGGTTTAGACCAAGTGGCAATTTACCAAATCAACTTGTCTCCAACAGGTAAATTGTTTCTAACCCTTCAAAAGTCAAATTTTTTCTTGGTTGAAGATGTCTGTCCAAACGGATTCAATTTAAGCAAGGTTGACTGTACAGTAGACTCCCATTATAATTAGCATACATGTAGATAAAACAAGATTTCTTTATAAAAAGGTGGTTCTCCTAGTACAAATTTAAAACATGTGCATATAATATATATATGCCTAATTGTTCAGTATAACAAGGTGACTCGCTTGCCCGTCTCCCAATACCCCCCTCTTTTTTTTAGGAAGACTTGTGCAATGAAGGCATGCAATACCATTTTTCCTACACGAAATTGACTATTACTATCTACAATGTACGACGGCAAAATTTTGACTGGGTCTTTACTACAGCATTTTGTAAACATTAACTGGTCTATAATAGACTGTACTTTATATCGTTTATAAAAAAGGGTAGGGATTGATCAAATATTTACCTGACATAGTAGCAGGTATTTTCCTGTAGGAAAATTGGTATTGGTTCATTGACAGTAACAAGTTGCCTCTTTATTTGAAAGTATGATTTGGAAAGATTAGATTGAAGTGTGCATTCCTGATAAGTTGCAAGGTTTGATAACGAGGCAGGTTCAAAAAGAATATTCACATCTTGATACAAAGAATAACAATACAACACAAGGTTCAATTTGTTTTGATACATTTATTTCTGACCCAAAACAAAAGAAATTTGTAGTAAGACCAAATCTCCTAAATCCAATTTCAATTCAACTTGATGTTCATAACACATTTCTTTACATACAGGCAAAATATATATACAATGTACACATGTACATAATTGAGTTACAACTGTAATTATTTACTCTCCTTTTTTGAGATTTTTTTTTCAATATAGAAGTATTTAAATTCCTAAATCTTCATCTTATTTACAATCTACTGAAAATTCTCTGACTGTACAGCGTATGAAAAATAGTCCACCTAAAGGGTCACTTTTATGTTGATACTTTTCATGCAAATCAGTTTATTATACAATAAATTATTAACATTTTCATGAAGATGTCTCTTATATTTTCAAACAGTCAGATCTAAACACTATATCACATGCTCCAGTATTGCTGTCAGAAATGGTTCTCTTGGTATTGTATCCCATTGGCAAAATGAGCAGCTTGTAAGAAATTTTTAAAATTTAATATTGTGTTGTTGTTTTTTTGTAGGGAGGGGGTGACATGGAGATATATAGGATGTTTAATTACAAACATTGGGAAAATGTTTAAAAATATATGAAACTTTGATCTACATGAACAAATTAATAATTTGTTGATGTTTATAGCACATATACATAATTAAAGTGACCTTTTAAGCATCATTACATGATAATTTTCAGTATAAAGAATGATTTGAAGCATAAAAGGGGTGAAAATGGATACTACTTCTTTCTAATTCTTTCTAATATAAATTTAAAACTGATAACGCCACTAACACAAATGAAACCAAAAGGACCTTGTACACAGACATTGCAATACTGTGAACCAATTCATAACACAAACTAAATATTGAATAAATAAAACATTAA
Organism: Paracentrotus lividus; assembly: GCA_940671915.1. Lineage (NCBI taxonomy): Eukaryota > Metazoa > Echinodermata > Echinoidea > Camarodonta > Echinidae > Paracentrotus > Paracentrotus lividus. The sequence goes on from CALNVZ010003428.1 coordinate 32,267,870, forward strand.
TAACAACTTTGATTTAATCCAACATGCAAATAAAAATGAATTTGGCGCAGTGACCCACACATGGACTGCAATGTAAGTCACATTCTTTACACAAAAGGCCGGTCTACATGAGCCAAAGTTATAAAATTATCCCGCTATTTCTGATCAGACAACTTATGCTGATCTGCACTTGCTTAAGAATATTTGTAATGAAGTTGCAATTAGCAGACCACTTTTTATGTTTAAAGGAGGAGTCCGGGCTGAAATGAAAGTGTTTTGTAAAATTAAGTAAAAATCATCAAGCACAACACAGAAAATTTCATCCAAATCGGATGAAAAATAACAAAGTTATGCATTTTTTAGGTATTGACTTTTTTCGGTAAAACAGTTCTTGGCATCTGTCTCATTGTCTCATTTGAATATTTGAATATTCAAATGAGCAAACTGATGATGTCACAGTCCTCTCTTCTTGTGTATTTTATTATATGACATCCTATTTATCTCATTTTTTCATATATTGCGTATACAGAAAATCTGTCCCTCATACTGTAATAAGTAAAAGCACTTGTGACCTTGAACATTCCACAAGGATTAATCCCTGTTTTTATGTCCTGGGGCAGAAAATCTTGATAATTGGTATTTCAGACAATAAAATACAAAGAAAGTAGGGGACTGAGACATCATCAGTTTGCCAATTTGAGAGACTGTTTAAAAAAAAAATCAAAACCTAAGAAATTCATAACTTTGCTATTTCTTATCCGATTTTGATGAATTTTCAGTGTTGTGCTTTTTCGATTTTACTTTATTTTCTAATAATGCAAATTCCAGCCGGATGAGCCCTTTAATCTTGTGATTGCGATCCCATGTAAACTTATTTGCAAATTTATTTGGTATTTCGCAAGTATAGATGACGGACTCAGATTTTGTCTTAGGATACCTGAGTCAAAACTGTAAAGAAAAATCCTGCAGTTTGAAACTAAGCAACCAAACTGAAAATGAGTATGCCCAGGTGCATATTGCAAATTTAAAAATAGAAAATACATGTACATGGCAGGAGCCAAACAGCTTTCCTATATAACTAAATGTTCAAAGCATGATCAACATGAATGACCATAGAATTATTCTTAAAAAAAAAAAAAAAAAAAAAAACATATGGGATGACTGCATCTTGGTATGATGCTGCCTATAGACGAATTCGGGCAGAGTTTTAGGGAAGTGAGCCCTCTATGTGCCCGCCATGTAGCTGGGGGGGGGGGGGCTTCCAATGTACTAAGCATGCGCGTTTGTACATTTCCTTTGTTACGCATACATAGGCAGTCAAGGACATGCGTAGTACATTGGAAACCCCCTAGCAATGGCTGCCACCATGACAAAACATCACCCAAACCAATTTCATCTATATCTTACAACAAAACTTGATTAACCAACTAAATAAGCTGCACTTGACTCATCTGACCTTGATAACCACTTCATATCACTGAAATTAGGAAGTGGATTAGGTTTCAAAAGTGACCAAAGAGAAATTGTTGCAGGAGGACATGTGGTACAGCCAGTAGGTTACTGGGAAACTGATCTTGCAGTCCGCACATGTAAGTTTGTAATAAAAGCCTTTTTGGCCATTCTCGTGCAACGCATGGTACGAAAGTGGCCAACGGGCTATTACTTATAAGCTGCTCGGGTCCCAGAATGATGTGTGATCCAGACTTAAGACATCGTAAAAGCACATGGCAAGAGACGGTCTTCGAACACTATGGCACATATCCACAAGAGTGACCCAAGTAAAGCCAAAGCTTAATATAGTGGTTAACTATGGGTAGCAAAGGTGACATAATTTGTCTGCATTGTTAGGTTCTTACGCATTAATATGATTCTGGAATCATGCTTTAATGGTAAGGAAAACTTTTGTACTTATCACTCTAGGCAGTTTTCTATAGTTTCAGTACCAAAATTCTTATACCTACTGTTCGAGACTACTGTCACATTTTGCTACCAAGTTAAACCACAGATTTAAGCTAGGCCTAACTTAGGACACCTTTGAGAATATGGGCCTGTAAGAGGTTAATCTATTCTATGAAAACAGCTATTTATCTTGAACACACTCCTCATCCAAGCAATGCGCACAGGCTACAGGATTTTAGATAAATTTGGGGGGTGCTGTTCTTTATGCAAATCAGACAGTGGGCTTCCAGTGTGCTTAACAAAAGAAAATGTAACAATGCACCTGGCATAGGCCATGGCAGCCCTAATAATGGCCACCATCATTTACGTTGCTCTAAAGCCATATTGGTGTATGGTTAATACCAGGTCAATATTTCTCTTAATTTTCCTATCCATTTAGAGGCTCATTATTTCTTAACTCCAACGAAACCTATTAAATTATTACATAACACAATATAAATGGTTCTTGGGGATGATCAACATGACTGTATAATATTTCAGAATTTTTACAACTATATCTACCTAAGAATTATTGCAACATACAATGTCTGGAGACCAATAGAGATAGCTCAGTTCTTTTACGGAAATATTGCCAATGCATATCCGTAAAGCCATTATCATAACACCAATTCATATACGCAACAAAATATTATAACATTATTCTGCAATACTGCCATATTTTGATATACTAGAATGGGTGCCCCTCTCAGCAAAAAACATGAAATAGGAGGAACCTGTTACCACTTGACACCCATTTTCACAGATTTATCCTTCAACAATTCATATTAGATTTTTAATTGTGTTCAGACACAGTTACGATATGATTTTGATACAAGTTTGTTTTCCAAAATATACACAATATTCTACTAAAGTAATGCATCATTATCTATAGTCGATTGCTGTAAACCAAACAATTTTGAAAATTATGTTTTCTAAATCACAAAGTTTTTGCTGTGACTAGCATTATCAGTTTAAAAGTAGTCCTCCCTTCAAATTATTTTCACAAATAAGTAAAAAGCTGCTTTTAAACACAAAATTGTGACTTTTTACCTTTGGTATGAAATCACTACCCAGGTTCTAAATTAAATATTACTGTTTAAATCATTTAATACTACAGGCGTATGTACTGTCATGTTCTATTTTATAGAAAGGTATATTAGTCATTAAGCATACATTGGCTTCCATGTATATAGTGGTTCTACAGTCCATGATTTTTCTTTCTCAATTTTGACCAGCTTGGATGCTCCTCAGTCAAGATGGTGTGTGGATCTTAAGTGAACCCCAAGACAGGGGTCAGCACTTTGTTGGTAATAATTGGTAAATACTTATAAGAAACAGGTATTATGTCATTTTGTCAATTTATTAAATTTTGGTCTAATGGCCATTTAATAGTCTATTGGACAACACCCCATTTGCCTAAACAAATTGTGGATCGTACACGATTGGACAAAAAGGTTGTACATGTACATGAAAAAGCAAAGGAACATATAATAAACATCTACATGTACATATAAACTTAATTATACACAATGTTGCTCCTAAAGTTGAAACACAAAGTTGCCAGTTTTTACGACACTATTGTGACAATGTCATTTATTTTTTATAGCGAACACAATGACACACCTAGCTGGGCTGAAAATCTTGTATCTCAAATTTTTATTTAGTGAAATAACCATTTTAATCTCCAAGTAATAAGTCAAGTGATGTACGGTCCAAAACCCAAGCTCCCTTACCCCCAAAATGAATCCACAACAGCATGTCGAAAGAATAATGATCCCATACATGTGCGTTTTAAGTGCATTGGCCGCCTTGTTCTTTTGCTCTGCTGATCATTTTACATTTTTGAGATATGAGGTTTTAACAGCCCAGCAATGATGTTCGTTTTCATGCTAAATCATAATTTGGGGTATCTTAATTGGAACATTGATATTTAGATTTTGTTTCAACCTTTGTAGTTAATCATGGAATGCATACAAAGCCATTCCAATGTTATGACCAACAGTGTATGTAATTAAATAAAAGTGAACATTTATTATTTGCATGTTGAATATAATTTCTCCTTCTTCATTGATGTCATATTCTCCCCTAGATTCAATCAAGAGGAAACAAAGATCAAAATTAAAATAGAGAGTATCACAGTTCCAACTGGCTTTGACGTACCGGTTTTTAAACATCTAAAGGATATGACTTTTTAGAGTTACAATTCCAAAAGGACCAATGTAATACAGCGGAAACTCTTAATTATAATGAGGTCCTTCGGACCAGAAAATCAGGTCTCTTGTTAAATCAATAGTCAATAACAATACAAAACACAACAAATTAATTTCATTTTGACTGGAAAATAGCTTGTCATATCAGGTATCAGAACTCTTTATATGAGTTTCCACTATATACAGGATATACGATCTCATGGCTACTGCTACAACCCTGTACTTAAAACTGTATCAATTTCCAGGAGGGAAGGAAAGAGGAAAGAATAACAAACCATGAATATTTGGTCTTTCTGAGAAGCCTGAGCTGTATATAGGTGATCCCTGAATTCGACTGGTGTTGATGGTGCTAGAGATTGATTGCTGAATTCAGGAAACGTACAGCTGCATCTCGTATTCTGGAGCTCAGGTTGCGCTTCTTTAATCTTTCCTCTCTCTCGTTATTTGCCTTTGCCGTTAAACTGGCTGGAGTAATGTTCTCTTCCCCACGTCCTTTATACGGGGATTCCCTCCCCGGTACACACAGGCTTACCTCCTTGTCAACGCTTTCAAACTGCCTATCACTACAGCTGCTCTCGCTGTCAAGTTCGTCTTCGATTAGTTTGCGCCTGCTTCTTGTTTCTGGTTTATGAACAGGTTCATCTAATTCGTCGACAAACTCAAAGGGATCAATCTCAGGTGGTTCTTTCTTTGCTGGTCCATTAGACATTGTGTGCGAAACGATAGGCTTTTTCTTAGGGATACGATAGCTTTTCAGACTAGGTCTCCGTGAGGCACTGATTGACAAGACGCGCTGTCGCAGTTTGGTTGCCTCCTCTTCTAACTCTAACTTTTTAGGAGAGATCTTTGAAGGGCTGTGAATCTTTATTGAGATCTTACTGGGTGAGTCACGGGTAGGAGTCCTGACGATACTGTACACGGGTTGATCACTGATTTCATCGCTTTCCTTACTTTTCCTCTTTTTGGTCTTCCTGTGATGAGAGTTTCGCTTTCGCTTTTTGGACATGCCGTTTTTACGCAACAACTCCGCTTCACGGATGGCTTTCAAAGATATTTTGCGTTTGAGAGATGGTCTGTTAGGTGGAGGATCAGGCTCTCCACTGTGTCTATGTTCTGTATCATTACTCATAACCTCAGATGATTTCACAAATGATCCTTCACTTTCATCCTCCTTTGCAATATTATGCGAGATCACCGACTGATTGTCTTCCTCCTCTCTTCTCATTACAATGCAAGGAGGTGACGTGGACGAACAAGGTCTGACGTCAAACGAATTCTCTCGATCGGAATCATCAGCGATATCCGACTCATCAGCGTCACCGCTCCTAGGTGAACTGCATCGATCATTGCTGACTGAAGACTCTCTACTTCTATGTGGGCTAGCCTTTCTCATCTCACTCATGTAATCATTGTGCTTCATAGGCACCTCTCTTTTAGTTCTTTCCTCGACCTGATTCAAATGTGCAACAGCATCATCCTCATCCTCAGCATCATACTCTTGAATCTTTTGATTGATTTGCAATAACAAGTCAGTTGAATAGTCATCTTCCTCCTCCTCCTCCTCTACATTTTCATCCTCTTCATCAATTTCAACCTTCATCTCATCATGTACTGATTCTTTATCTGAATCAACCTTTGCCTCCTTGCTGCTAATTGAGGCCTCTTCCACAGCATCCTCGGGCTCCTTTTTTGTCAGGTTGTCGTCTTTTTTATCTACTGCTCTTGTTCGTAACCTCCTTTTATTCTTCCAATTCTCCTCTTCCTCTTCCTCCTCCTTTTCTACTACGCTTTCTTTCTCCTCTTCTTTGATTTCTTCCTTTAAACATTCCTTAGGATCTTGAAGATCTTCCTTTACATTTGTATTTTCTGGAACCTCCACATCTTCCTCTTCTTCAGGTTCTTCTTCATCCTCCTCGTTCTCAACTTCATTTTCCTTCTCCATCTCTTCCTTTCCCACCACCTCCCTGTCTGTTGTCACATCATCGGCTTCCGTTATTTCCATTTTCTCATCCTCGCTTTCTCGATCATTGCATTCTTTGTCACTCTCATGTTTTATTTCCGACTCCTCCTCCGAGCTCGATATTGCATCCGTGTCGCCACCATTCTGTGTTTCTGCTGTCCTTTCCGAAGCCTTCCCTTCATTCCCTCGCTCGCTTCCGTCATCTGTATCACAGTCTTTGGACAATTTATCATCTGTATCACAATCTCCGGACACTCTATCATCTCCATCACCGTCTTTCGACACTTTGTCATCGGTGTCATAGTCTCTGGACATTTTGTCCTCTGTTGTATCACAGTCTTTCGACACTTTGTTGTCTGTATCGCAGGAGGTGGTAGTGTCTGTCAAAGTCGCCTCTGAGTCAGAGGCAGGCAAGTGAATGGCAAACTTTCCGACCTTGATGGCCCATTCAAGGTCTTCCTCTGAGAACCTCTCCACACCAGCTGCATGCATGTCACATTGCTTGCGGAATACGCTTTGACTCAGCATGCTCAGTTGCCTACTCAGCTTCTCACGTCTCTGCACCATGTAACACAGGTTACGCACCTAATAAAGAAAAATAAAATGTGGCGGTTTTCAATAAATTTGCATTTCAACCTAGGACATTGCAAAACATCAGGTACAAATTGCCAATGTACGTCAAAAAAGTCCATTAGACAATACAAAATCCTGGATCACATAACTCCACTGAGTTTATACGGAGAGTAATAAACAGACGTTTTGCCAATTGTCTTACAGTGGAGTTTGTATCAACATGGGCAAAGAGGCTGTTGTTTACAAGCCATACACGCCCCAGGGTGATGTGATCCAGGCTTAATCAAGACAGTCACAGACATCTGGCAACTGAGTGAACAATTTTTTTTACTCCTTTATTGAATGACCAATGACACTAGACTCCAAAATTAAAATCAGGGGGTATTTTTGTATTACATGTATCTTTGTATTGAATTTCATGAAAATATGTCATTACCTAAGTAATGAATGTTTACTGAAACTCCCAGTGTGTTAGTTTGGATGCTTAATCCAGAGAGTTGCTTAATCCAAGTGCCAGGGTCCATGTTGGGATAAAGATTTTATTCTTCTTGGCTTTATTTTCACTCATTGGGAGTTACAATAAATATTCTTTCTGAATTACTACATTTATCAAATGGAAATCAGTGTTTACAAGATTTAGTGAGGACAGACTTCAGCGTTTCTTTAAAAATTAATTCATAGAAATATAAAAATGGAAGTATAATATGCATTTTGTACAAAGCTTGTAATTAAAAAAGAAATTACATGCAGATATCAAATTATTTTCATATTATTTCACAAGAGTCTTATAATAAAAAAGTACAAGGATTGCTCTTCAAATGCCCTCATCATCATAGTATGAAGAACAAAAAACAGCTTAAATGTTTGAGCCAAATAATTTTGAGTAGTTAGTTACACTCAATTTTGTGTGCAGTCCCATAGATGCATTTCTGTGTTCAGTGCCTGTGAAAATACAGTGATTTCATTTTGGTAATTCCAAAAGCTTACAGAATACAACAATTCTTAGACGATTTGTAAACACCCGTCCCAATCACTTTGAGACAATATTGTTCCACAACCAAGTAAAACAAGATTTCCCTTTAAATAAATACAATTAATAACTTCAACTTAATAAACTTCATGAAATTCAACTCACCCTTTCAAGATCTTGTCGTAAGTGTACAAACATCTTCATCCTGGCAGTGAGATTATATTCTTCATTTGATCCTAGGCTACCGACCTCCTTAGTTGGTGTGACCAGTGGTTTGTTGTGACCAGACTGCAAAGAATCATAATTTATCAGGTTAGCACTTTGGTTTCCATCATATTCTATAGCTATTACTGTAGAAGCAGTTGTTTTTTAACGCTCGACTGCTTCTGAAGCATAACATGTTCTATAACAATTTTTGGTGCACTTATAATGATAATAGTGATGATAGTTTTTAATGTGGCGCTGAATCAGTGTTTGTTCTCTGATTCGCAAAAATGATGGCTTTTATGGCTATTTGTTTTAAAATGGTGATGAAAAGAAACAAACTCTGCACTTACTTATGTTATTTTGTTAATCTAGTTAACTCATTGTTTTGAGGGTTCAATGAGCATAACTAGCATAGCAGAAAACAATTACCTGCATAAACACTAGGCAGAGGATAATAAAAAACAATAAATACAGTATTTTTAATGCGTCATCGATCTAGGATTTTTATAATAAAAAATATTTATAATCAAACACTGATGAAAAAAGACAAATAAATAAATAAACGGATAAATAAATAAAGAAAATCACCTTTCTTTTGAGCTTCCAATATTCATAGACCATGTCTACTGTATCCATATCATCCTTCATACCTAGAGATGACACAATGTCCTTTAACTTGGTGTAGCGATAGAACTCTTCCGTCACTAGCTGAATCCTGGTCATCGAAATAAATCATATTAGGTCAAAGAATTAGTCATAATTCGTAAGAGGATCGGTCGACATGATTACAATGTTAGAAAACGTTTATGTTATTTTAAAGTGTCCAAACACACAGGAAAGTGTTGAATTTGATGAGAACTGAAAAAGTGTATACCAATGGGGTGATTTTACATAATTACTGAATTAGAACAATGAATTTTGTAAGTTGACCTCTGTGACCTTTGACAAGTTACCCCAAAATGTAATCAGATCGTGTCTGTAAAGCGCTTTGAGGGCAGGCGTAGTCTAACTATGTATATATAGGCGTTATATAAAATATTATTATTATCACTATCATCTTCATACAGTGATAATACTATCGTCGAGTTTGCTGTCCCTACATGTATCTGGAGTGATTTGTGAAATATTGAAATAAAACAATAAATTAATAAATTTCCAATTGGTGTAAACCGCCTATCGGTAGTCTATTCCTGTAACAAACTGGTAATAGACCAAGTATTCATTTGGAAGTTAGACGAAAAGCAATTAGACAATTTGGCTATTAGATGAATTGGCAACTAGACCAAATGGTCATTAGACTAAGTATTTCTTAGACCAAGCTGAAATTAGACCCACTTAGATCAAATGGGTTAAGCCCATGTGGTGTGGACAATAAAAGAATTGGACCAACTACTGTTAGACCAAGTGAATATGAACCTTAAAAAATGGAATTTTCTGTTTACCTTATTGCTCTTTCATTAGCTCTCTCCTCCTGGGTCATCTCCTTGATATCTTTCTTGGGTGTTCCATGAGTTTTATCCGGTGTACCAAGCTTGGAATCTAAACTATCCATCTCTCGTCTTGCCTTCGTGTGCTTCATGCAATACGACTGAAACAAAGATGGACATTCATATGGTAAAATGTACAAATGTAAATAGGCATTTGCATGTGTGAATCAAGTAGTGTGAGTATGTTACAATGAACAATGGAAATCAAACCCGAAAACACGGTCTTTTGTTTCATTAAAAAATTTCATAAAAATCTAAAGGGTGTATTCTCCGCACTGGTCGACAGCTCTAGACCTCCTGATAAATTAAAAAACTTAGAGAAGTTGACACAGACGAGCTGAAAAGCTGCACGATAGACAAAGAATGGGAAGATTCATACTAGGTGTCAGCAAATTAGCCGACATAATTCAGTAGTTTAACCTGATGTTGACTGGTCTATTGAGAAATTTTTACTAGGGGTCAAAATCTCCTGATATCTTTACTGCAAAGGGTCTGACCAATGAAAAATTTAACATGACTTTCAATGCACAGGTAAAGAATAATATATTTTTTTGTTGGGGGGGGGGGAGAAAATTCATTAATATTTTCTTTATTATAACTAAAATGAATTAGAAGCCATTTATTTCATCCATTCAAAAACACACTTGTGAGTAGCATAGTAAACAATACTGAAATGAGAGATTATAAAATTTATAATTTATTTTTAACATGGGATCAAAAGTTGCAAGACACTTAAAGAAGAAAAAAAAAATCACAAATTTAGTGCAGGGGGGGGGGGGGGTTGTAAATTAACCCTCACCCCAGTCAGAATAGGGTGAATGGAAGGGGTTGTGTTGTTACTTACCCTAAACCTGACATCGGCCTCTTCATCCAAGTACGTCTTCATTTCTAAGCCATCATTAAACCCACACGTCACATGGTATGCCGTCTTACAGGTCTTCACCTAAAAGATACATGTAAAACTAAGAGTTTAGTGAACTGCAACTTCACACAAAAATAAATAAATTAACAAAAATTAAATTAAATTAAATTAAATGAAAAAGATAAATAAATAAAATAAACTAACTAAAAACGACACAATAAAAAACGTCCCCATGTCTACATTCTATTCCCTTTTCTATTTTCAGTTTTGAAAAATGCTGTTCATTATAAAGCACAGATTTTTTTTGCCACTAATTTTCATGTTCAGAATTGTGCAATCTACAGTATTTTGTAGCAATCCTTTGTTTACCTCCCCTCTCCCAACCATTGGTCACAGCAATCATTAATCTTAGGTGAATTAATATCAACCTTTCCCAATGACTTTTAGACAGTTTCTTAATCAATTTCATGACCACAACAATAATTTTGCTCTAAGAAATGCAAACTGAATGGTACTTACCGAACATTGTATACATGCCCCAGTCCTTTCTCTGCAAATGACGCATATAAGGGCCATCGATTGCCTACAAGAGTAGGCAAAAACAGAACATCACATTAGACCTCTTAAAAATAAAGGTATCTCAAAAGATTAGGTAAGTCCTCAAATGCCTCATCAATATCTTATTTGTGACTGTTCGTACACAAAGTAATAATAACAAAATATTACAAATTAGAGAATAATGAACATTATGACAATGCACTAAAATTGTAATAAGGTACCTGGATGAAGAAGATTACTTTGTTAAACTGAAGATACCAACACTTTTGTTTGGCACATGATAGTTTAAAATTGGGACCAAGGGAATTGCCTCGTTATAACGAAACTGAACTTCAAAAACTTGGCTCCTGCATTAAAATTTTTTTTGTTGTTGCAACAAACAAGACTTAAGTATTAGGCCCGATAGTTCATTTAGAGTAAATCAAGAAAAAATGAATATTTTCTGTGTGTGCCCAATGAGGACTTCAAGCACTTCTTGGTGAAATTCAGGCTATAAATCATACAGCTCGGGCAAAAATTATAAGCTCATTTTGTTCTGGGAAAAGAGCATAATTTGCATTAGTAACAGGTCTATACTCACATGTCAACAATATAATTGCTGACAAATGTATAGAAGTAGAGTTAGTCTGTGTTTTAATATGTTTTCTAACCATACACAAAGTGAGAAACACACACACACAGTGAAATCCTCATGAAAAGAGCTTGGTCTTATGATTTTTTCTCCCAAGCTGTACACAAGATGGAGTCACTATTAACAACTTTTTTTTTCAAGTGTTATTTTGAATTTGATTTAATCACATTTATATATTCACGCCTTCATTTGACTTACCGGAATTTGTGATATTTTAGTGATTGGTTCCATTCTTCTACACACCCTATGCTGACTTCAGGTACCCAGAGAGCACAGCTTACATGAGACCATTTGGTACCGCTCCTGATGGCACACAATAAATAAAACAACATTCTCATCAAAAACAATGATTAGAAAACAGCATATTTATAACATTATGTAAAACCACACTTTTATCGTTTTAAGCAATCTCAAATTTTCTCATAGTGTGTGTGTTGTTTAATAAGATCTTGCTGGTCTCAAATCTCATCTACATATATTTTATGGAACCATATTTTTTAATGGAATAGTAATAAATGAGTCTAAATATGTCAAAATAAGCATTTCAATAGCATGAATTAAATCTTAATAACGATAAGTACAAAACGAGCTACCCGATATACTTCCAGCTGGCGAGATTACCCAACATGCATCTTGATGAGTAGACAACTCCACTTCCGGCTCCATATCAGTAAGAGATAATTATGATCATTGGGCTAGCTTGGAAGCTGCGCACGTTGTATCTTCACAATTTTCTGGCACAAATTGAGCGGTGTGTGTGTTATAATGAATACGATGAGTTCAGTCATCGCGTGAGAATAACTTATAAAAAATAGCGCAGCTAGCTGTGCGCGCGGGCGTGAATATTAAATAGGCCTAAAATAAATACGCGCGGTAATCGAGCAATTAACATTTATTTGTCTTTATTAGTGGACGTCAAGCAAAAAAGATATCTTTCATTAAGAAAAAAAATTAAAGTCGATTTTATTTTTTATCTTTCGGCCTAACAAAAACATAAGTTTGACGCACATAAGAAATCCAGCGCACCTTAGCACTCCCCTAACGGAGAAATTTGAAGGCAAACAGCGCCATAACTTTCAGCTAAATTAATCCGTCGTATACATAATGGCGCTTACGCATGCTGCTACCTAGCGGAAGTGGAGCTGCCGACGATTTGACCTTTGACCCTTAAAATTTGGCGATAATATCGATACTATCGAACAATATCGATAAATTTTTGCATTTCAGATCGCTTGAATTATCTTCCGCCTGGATCACATTTCACTCAAGGAATCGTATTGCGGGTAAAAAACAGCTGTTTTGCCAATTTCCATACAGAGCGGTTTATACGAACATGGGAAAAAGAGCTGATTATTAAAAGACATATGGGTACCAGAATGTACACTTTGAGCTCTGATGTCTGCAAAAATATTGCTCTAAAAAAAGTCTGGTCAGAATAGCGTAAATATGGCTTTAACCCATAAGCTTTTAAGAACACATAATAACCATTCTACAAAACTAACTGTCAGTAGACATTCTCACCTTGTGCTTTTCATTGCACCGCCCTTGATACCACACAGTATACACACAGGCTGGATCCCAAGAGCACAGGTTCTACACATCCAACTTCCCTCAGGTACATTCACTATGCCGTAACATGCCTGCAGAAATCAAACAATGCACAGTGTGAATAAGAAAAAGTTTGTTCTTAGAATGGTAACAGTCAAAGATATCAAAGAGGAAATCATAAGTGATACTCTTTGCCAACTGTTAATCAACTCAAAGTAATCTGTTTTTTCTATTAAGTATCATTTAAGTTCATCGGAATGAAACAAGAGAAAAAAAAGGCTTGACTTTGATTTGAATCTGGCACATGGGGCCCCAGATTATTTAACTCCAAACCCCGTCCCCAATTACAGACATTTAAATATTTCAATGAGGTCCCCCTGTGAAAAGAAAATAGGTTGGAGAGACAACAACAGTCATAAATTTCTCTTTTTGGTAATGCTTTACCTTTATCTTGAAACCAAAATCCTGTGAATTACATACCACACTTTGGTCAAAAGAGCTAAAAACCATGGCAAATGCAAATTTTTTTTTTCCTGGTGGAGAAGATTAAACTCCTCTTAAATTTGATCACTTTTGATGGAAATAATCATTACAATCTCTAAATAGGCAATGCAAAGAAAAATGTACTATTACAATTTTTATGCACAAATTGGTGCTTTTTACAAGACATTTTGTAATTTCATCAATAAAGTGTTATTTAATGCAGATTTTACTTTTTTGGGGAATATTTTAGGAGTGAAATACAAGTATAATTGCTTCCAATTTGAGGATCAAAAAGAGATTTGGTAAAACATGGGCTACTTACCTGATGTACACATATGTCACACTTGTCACAGAAAACCATTTCATTGCCTTCTTCACTATCAGGCTAAACGAAGGGAGGAAACAGAGAAGAAAAGCCAGACTGGATTGTAAGTATGATATTTGTCTGTATTTCATTTTTAATAAATTATTCCAACAAGTTTATCGTGACATGGACAATTTAAATTCGCCGCTGGGCTAATAAAACCTCGTATCTCAAATTTTTGTCAAAATCACCTTTTATTAATCTCCAAGTGATCAGTCAAGTTATGTCCTATCCAAATTCCAGCTCTTTTACTAAAAAAATGAAGTCATTACCGCATGTCAAAGGAAAGGGATTCTAAATGTTATATAGTGCATTGGCCGCCATGTTATTCCGCTCTCCTGAACATTTGAAATTTTTGAGATATAACGTTTTATCAACCATGCGACGCTATGAGAACTGCCTCCACGAGCGTAGGACAGTAAGGGAAAACTTTGACAAAGCTGGCCTCGACCTACTATAATAACTGTTCTCTAACACAAGAAGCTTCCCAGAATTTGTGGATTTGGAAATAAATTATTGTTGGATCATAAGCACGATACTTTTCTTTATTTGGTGTCATGTTGCCAATATGAGGGTCTCCATATCATTAATGATTTTAAATTTTCGAAACTCTTTATTTTTTTTTTCTTAATTCATGGTCTGCCTTTGCTTTATGTACTCTCATTTATCTCATTCATGATTCCTTGATTATATATCTGCATTCTTCCAATTAATTTCTGAATACTTGACATTTCAAGCTACAGGTACAAATTGTGAATATATATAGCTTTTAAAATATAATTAAATTGACTTACAGCTCTACAAACATCACATATGACATCTTCATCATACTCAATGCCAAGCCCTTCTTCCGTCTGCATAGCATGCTCCATGTTATTGTTGCACTGTTAATAAGGGAAAAAAAAGTACTGAATTAAAGCAAAATCAAGGCATGCTTGTGTGGGTTTAAATATGCTCAGTCTAACAGCAGTTGGTCTAATTCTCTGTTTGTCTAATACCACACGGGCTAAACCCATCTAGTCTACTATCAATTTGGTCTAATACATACTTTCTCACTTGGTCAAATTGCCAATTTATCTAATAGCCAAATGGTCCAATTGCATTTTCGTCTAATGTCCAAATGAATATTTGGTCTTTTACCAGTTTGTAACTTGAATTGACCAATTGTTGATGGACCAAGTAGACATTAGACATACTGGACATTAGACATACTGGACATTAGAGGAGATGGGAATTAGACGAAATGGTAAATAGCCAAAGTGGTACTTAGACCAAAAGATAATTAGGTTAAGTGGTTGTAAACGTAATAGAATTAGACAATGTGGGATGAGACCAAATGAACATTAGTCAAAGCTGGTTCAGATCAAATTGAAAGTAGCCCTTGTGTGTACCATACATGTACATGACTGCCTTTAACATATATTTTCCAAGTCCATGTACAAAAAATACATTATCTATTTAATATGTTAGACAGTATACAAGTACACAGTATTGTTTAAAAAGAAGAAACCCATAAGCTTATTATAATCTTTGGATTATCTTTATATGTAAGGAATAAAGTCATATTTTAAGAATATGTCATGATCTTGCAAGGTTTCACTTTGTGTGAGATTGCCTTGTTATTTTATTTTAGCATTTATCCGGCTAATTTCTTCATCTTTCAGACAATTATGTGCCTATTTAAATTTTATCTTGATATTTCAACGTAGAATGACTGGTTTCCCAATATCCATTCCAATAAAAAATGTTTCAGGAACAATTGGAACAATGTTAGTGACTTAGAAGTCTATGTCTGGATATTTCATCTAATGCGGTTAATCATGATTGAACATCCTATTGCTTTGCCATATTTCAGGTTGTCATAAATTCATGCGTAACTCTATGCTCAGCTTGAAGAAATACTTCCCAGAGTATTGCATTATACATTAAAGTAAATTTGCCATCAATGGTAAGTACCACAGTAACGTGGCTAACAGCTAAACAAAATCCAGTATTTTATGACTGATGGCAAGTTTACTGCTATAAAAAGTTTTCAGCAATGCCCCACAGGCATGCGTGCTCTTGTTATATTTTACATTTGAATCTATTGAAAAATCACTGGAGCTACAAAATTCCTACTAACCTGTACGTCACATTCTTCTATTATCCTCTCCATCGTTAATTCATCAATCGGATCGTCACCTGAAATATATTTAAAAAAATTCCCTCTATGACATTTTCAATGTCTTTAACAGCATAAAGAGCATTTCAATGAGAACCCATCAAGTCATCAAACATCCATACTCAAGAAAACAGCAGCAAGATAGATCTTCTTTTTTTTTCTTCATCAAACATGAAGAAAAAGTATATATAAAAAAATAATAATAATTTACAAAATAAAATGGTAGATTCTCATAAATATCATTAGAGAGAGTGCCCTCATATTTCCTAAGAAATGAATTTAAATCAAAAAGTCAATTTTTAAAATAGACCACTTTAACATCACAGGGTTATACAGTGCATCCAAGAAGAAAGTAAATCAATCTTTAAAAGCATCATATTACAGCTTGTAAGACATTGTACCAACTTATTTCATAATAAAGAGTAATTCGTATTTTATTCAATGATACCAAACTCATACATGTGTTGTTACGGACGACTGAGCACGTGGACTTAAAAAAAAAAAAAAAAATGTCAAAACTGATTTTGTACCAAGTTTGTACCAACCCTTGCATTTGAATAATCTAAGTAATCTTTTGACCCTTATGAATCGAATGGCCTCAGGAAGACTGACCTCAAACAATGAACGCATGATCAGAAAGCCATGGTTACTTCTGCTAAAACATCGTACGTGTATATCTACCTATTTCTTCTCTGGTTTGATTAATTTGATCAAGCCAATGGACATCTACTTCATCTAAATCATACTGGCACATCGCATCCTTCTTCTCTGGACCGTCGGCATCATCTTCCTTTTCGTCATCGGTGTCGTATCCTTTGATCAGCTTCTTACCCCTAGCAAAGAAATAATCACATATTTCAAGATTAACTATCAAGTGCTGTGCACTGTATACACGGTCCCTAAATTTCAACAAGTAGTTAAAAAAAAAAAAAAAAAAAAAAAAATTAAAAATAAACAAAAATAAACAAATTATGCGACTGCATCTCAAATAGTGCTCAGCCTGGTAATTTTCATGTGCGCTTACTTTTTTTTTCTTTTTCGTTTGACAAGTTATCAAAATTTAAAGAGGCCCCAATGGTAGTGCAGCCTTTACACTAAGAAATTAATGTTTGAATCTGTATCATAGAAAGTTGGACAAGTATTAACATCCCAACAACAAAACCATTTCTATTTTCAATAAAATTCAAAGCCTAACCTTTTCTAACAATATTCTTATTGCTATATCCCCACCCCCCCTCATTTTCCCTCATTACTGAAAGTAAGCACACACAAGTTAAGTTACATTTTGTCCTCGGCTTTGCTCTATAAGGCCTTGTATACAGTGGTAGGTTTCGAACATGTGGCCATGAAACTATATGCTGTGCGGTTAAATGTGCCACCATATTGCATGTAAATAAAGAAAGCATGGCATCACATGCATACTTTTTAATCACGGAGGGCTCCATAAAACAAAGCTTGCATCAATTACAAACAGAACTTTTCTTAGACAACTAATTTATTCATTTGTCTCCAACGGTAGAAACCATGCAAATTGGTAGAAACACACGCAACTGCTGTTAGATAAATTTGAAACCAGAACAGCTATGAAAAAAATCATGGCTGCACGGGCGGGATTCGAACCCCAAAACAATTCCTTTTACGTTGATGTTCATGTATATGGGATAGTATGAACCTTGATCGCCACCGGCACTCCGTGTGTTCTAGCGGTTATGACAGTGGTCTAGCAATCCACAGGTCGTTGGTTCAAATCCGCGCCCGGCGCAGCCTATGATTTTTTTTTCATAGCTGTCTGGTTTCAAATTTTATCACACAGCGTTGCGTGTGTTTCTACCAATTTGCATGGTTTCTACGTTGGAGACAAATGAATAAATTAATTGTCTATTTAACATCCCAACGGCGTAAACAATTCCTAGAACTTTTCTTGTTGGTTACTGGCCAGTCTTTTGAACGAAAGCGCATGCAACAACAATCTTGACTGGCCATTGACTTTTTGCAATTGATTGCTAACATTTGTGTTACAGAGACCTGAAAGCATTTTCAAAGACATTCTTCTCAAGTGGAAAATGAGCTTAAAGATGAACTTTACAATTTGAAGTCAACATCTTTCCGGTTCCTGATCTCTTTGATATTAGCCAGTGGAATAGACTGAGGATTAACAGGAACCTGGACACTTTCTCCCATTCGGGTTTCCAATTATCAGTCATAATCATTGTACTCATCAGGCCTGTAACTGGTTGGAGTCTGGTAGCTTCATGGCGCTAATCAGTACCTTAGCGGAATACCTGCAAATAAAGATAATATTCAAGGTAAGTTTTAAAGAGAATCTCTAGTTATCCTAGCTAGAATAAACAGAGAATAAATTTAAAATGCATTTATTAAGTCGGGTAGCTTCATGGCCCTAATTATACGGATCCTTGCAGAATACCTACAAATAAACGAAGAATATTAATGAAATTTTAAAGTTTGAAGTCTTAGGAACAGCAGGAGTAACATGGCTTTGTTCCAATGGAGAAGGCCTTTATAAATCCAAGTACTATTATCATCATTATGATTACTAAATAATGAGTATATGTACAAATGAAAAAAAAAATACATGTGCAATGCACGTCAATGTATATTAATTATATTCTTCTTCTTCATCTAGTGCCGTTATCTAATTATGAATAGGACACCATTCTATGCCTGTTTTGTGAGTATTCTATGCCGGGCTTAAATCATATTGATGGCACGGAGGCCATGGCTTGGATGTCTTTAAGATTTAAATCAATTCTAAGGGGGGGGGAGGGGTCTATGGACAATTATGATTGTAACAAAAATAGTCCACTTCAAGCAAAGCAGCTGTGGGGATATAGTGTTTTCAAATGTGTGTTATGACTTCTTCTTTACAATCTCTTTTGGTATACAATTCCAGTTACTCTAACAAAAGATATCGATAATTGACCATAGAGCAGTTTTCATATTTGGAGGACATACATGTAGCACTTGACTAGAGGCCAGCTATTTGTCCTCTGTATTTTTACAACGCATTATCTCTACTACTGTATAAGAGGTTATTTTCACGGTGACTTTATTTCGCGAATTTCGCAAGTCGGTCCATCACAAAAATTTCCACTTCAATACAAGGCTATTTATAGTAATGAAGTCGTGACCAAAATTGCAAAATTTTGCTCTCGCTATTTTCCCTTAACTAGTACAAAATCGCAAAATTTCTGTACGCGAAAATATGGCTTCTAAGTATAATTAACTTAATGTTGTATGTATGTATCTGTGTAAGTATGTTAGTAAAAGACTCTGTCAATTTATGTTTATATTCCACCAAACTGACACAAGTCATGAGGTTATTACAAACTGTGGCCGGGCTTTAATCAATATTCAGTTAAAAATGGAACAGTTGGCTGAGAACCAGATGTAAAACATGATTTTTGTGGCCTGCACGCGGAACCTGTTAACCTAACAATAAATTTTGATTTAGTGATAAATTGCGCATAGAAAGACAGGATTAATAACAAACAGTGGCCAGTTTTTAATCTTCCCTTCGTTGAAAATGGTTAAGATTTGGCTGAAAACATGAAAAAAAAAAATGAATCACAGGGGCTGCAGAGCACTTTTGAAAAGTTGGGGAACTGAGCCGAAAGTTGGGGAGGGGCTGGATCAATATAGACGTGCCGCAGAATATGCCCATTACGTTCAGATTTTTTTTTTTTTTTTTTTTCCTCACACGTTTACTGAAATAAGTGAAGGCCAGGTCTCTAATAAAATAGAAATGCTGTACGACTCCAAAGAAATTCAGAGCTACACACAACAAAATAAAAATCTCAAGGAACTTCAATCATCTGATCAAAATTGGGAATTCATCAGTGAAACCGCACAAAGCGTGGGTGTCCTGCTAGTGTTGAATAATTGGACTCGAGTAGGCATGCATGGCACCTCATCTCAGAGTACTGTATAAGCCAATATTTTCGCGATTTTGGACTAATTGGGGAAATTCGCGAGAGCAAAATTTCGCGATTTTGGTGATGACTTCACTACTATATAATATCTTCTGTACTGAAGTGGAAATTTTCGCAATGACTGACTCGCGAAATTCGCGAAAATAAAGTCCAACGCGAAAATAACACTCTCAATACAGTATTAGTGGCAAGATGCATTTGATAATAAATATCCACAAATGTAATATTTGTAAGAGAAGGGAAAAAAATTATGCCCATGATGAGAAACAATAATGTTCTTTACTGTTTCCAATCCAGTTAAAAGATTAATTGTTTAAGCCAAGATATCCAATGAAATTTAAGAGTAAATATTGAGCTGAAACACCAATGGATGAAGGAACGTACATGTAGTCATCCACTATTGCCCAGAAGGGCCTTCAATCTATTGTCATATACATTCAATCCATTGTGAAAAGGAAGCAATTTTAGGATTTTGGTACTCATTTCACAGATGCTTCAGCCTTTTCAAAGTGCAAGAACTGGGCAATTCTATAGTAGTGTGTATTATTTATATGTTCATGCAAACTCTATTTCTCTAGTTTTACTTCACATTTAAACCTGCGCTAAGTTCCTACTGATTCAATGGTACATGTATTTGCTCCAGCGACAATGATCTGCTGTAAATTAATGGAATGACTAATTTCAACCTTGGACTTGACCTAAACATTACAATAAACCTGACTCTAAACCTAAAACAAAACCGGAGTGCAAACCTAACCCTCCATTTTTGACCAAAAAAAGCCCAGAGCAATGGTCACAGGAGCAGATGTTGTGTCACCTTCCCACTACCTGTTCCAATGGAAAAAAATATCATAGCAACATTTGACAAATGATAGAAGTCATTTCATGTCGGCCTGAGACAAATGAGCATTTTCGCTATTTGAATATTTTCAACCAAAAACCTTACAATACATGTACAGTCAACTCTGCATAAGTCAACCTTCTATTGGTCGAAGCAATTTTTCAGTCCAGCTTATTCCAGACATGTGTTATTTACCTCTCATAAGTCAACTTTTTCCCCTATAAGTCAAAGAGATTTCTATGGTCCCGAGAGATTCAACTTCCAGGACAAAGTTACCTACTTCAAATATTCTGAATACTTGGCACTGTATGTTAACATTAAAAAATATTAGCATTGCAATCATATTTGAAGTTACACATAGCCTTAAAATGATTTGCTTTATACAATCATCTAGGGTATATTTGCTTATATGCACATGAAAAAACATCTGGGTTCACTGGCGAGATTACAGTTGTTTGTGAGAGGTAATAAAGTTAATGAACTGAATAATGTTGGGATAATATGGAGGTACCCCCAACAGTTTATCCTAAAATTCTTTTTCAGAGGTTTCAAAATGCACAAAGTTGATGAATTCTGTATTCTCCGGAACGGACATCAACATAAGGGCTTACCATAACTCAGTTGGTAGAGCACCTGCCTGGCAATCAGGAAGTCTTGGGCTCAAATCCAGATAGATCCAATTTTCTTTGTTTATTTATTTTTATACACGTATTTCTGATCAGTTTCATTTTGTTCGAATTCTGTTTCTATCTTTCCAAAGCCTATTGACAAAAAGCGATTTTGGTAATTGATCACTAACTCTTGTATCAAGAACTTACCTCTGCAGGCTGATTAGAGCTACCATGGCTACTAGAGCTAAACATGGTGGAAGCCTTTTGTCTCAACAATAGATTCTTGTCTTTTTCCACCTCCTTTTTCTTGTCGCCAAAACAGCAATCATCCAGATTCTATAGTGATTCAAAGAGAGTAGAAATGAGACAAAATTGACATTTTAGTTGAGAGTTTTTTATGCGGCTGTTGATCATGGCTGATTTTATGTCAGACAATCAGCGCACAGAAAAATCTCATGAACATTTGCTGCAAGAATATTGAAACATCACAAATGTTTGCATGCCTGCCTATCGCATACAATGTTGAATGTAGATTTACCCATACATGTATGTGGGTAAGGCTTCGGTAAATAAAGGAGAAATTGCAGCTATATGATTACCTACATGTAACTCCTTTATTTGACAATCCACCCACCAGCCAGAAGAACAAAAACAAAAAATCTCCTCTAAAAAGACTATCTAAATCATTTAAAATATTAGATCTAAATCATGTTTAACAAAATATCGGCGATAGAAGGAGGGGATATTTTCTGCCCGGTTTTTGATTGCGCGATAAAGTATTGTCACGCGTTGTTTCCCTAAATGCGTTTTGATCGCGCAGATGGACAACAAGAGGAGTAAAAAAAAATCCATAATTTGTATGCGCCGGATACCCGATCTCGGTATGACCGGATAATGACGAGCCCCTGCCTAATGACAAGGGTGGTGTGTTTTGAAGTATTCCAAAAAGAGTGTCGCGACCTGAAAAATTTCGCTGTGATCGATGAACCCTCAGAATTTACTCATATCAAATTCATGGTAGCAGCGCACATCATTACTTCACAATGAGAGCCAACATGTCAACGCATTGGTTAAAAGAAAGCAAAAGTTTTATTTCATATTTTTAACTCATCATATGTTGCGGTGAATTTAACGTATATTTGATGAATGTTTTGTGGAAGTTTGAAATTGAAGGCTGATATGTCTGTGAACTGTCTGTGACAGCTGTTTGACCGAATAGTCATCGTGACCGATATTCGTGCTACCCTAATGTCAATGAGTAATGATAAATAATAGTCGTATCGTTTGCAACATTCAGAAAACAGCGGCGGAATTATGAACTGTGTGTTGATGAATCTGATCTAGGGCATTTTTAGTACAAAAATAGCTCGTCAACATCAGGGTCAAGGAACAAAGAATCGTAAAATTCCAGATAATTTTTTTCATCAATTATTTTTCAATTTTTCCCATAAGTTTGCATGCAAAAATGATGCTCTTCATTCTGACGACTCCGAATCTAGACAGAGCTGGGTAGACCTACGCTAGTATTAGATAAAAATAATTCAAGACGGCATCACATCGTGCACATGTTTGACTTTAAAAAAGTTTTTAGGTCATGCAGCTGCAGTCGCAAAAACAAAACATGTCGATGTCAATAAAAATAAAAATCATCAACAACGTCTAACGTTAATTATATCGACTAGCATGACTAGTCTAGACTCCTCTCGATTTCTAAATCTAGCCATGACTAAAACTTGCATTAATTTCACATACACCCATACCATTCATTCAATTCAAATTTCTGTGCCAGGCTGTAATGTGAGCTTTTACTGAGTGAGGCCGAGTGGTTGCCGAGCCCTAAAGTTAGCTTGTCTGTGCGGCAGTGCAGCCTCCTGCCTACGCGCGCCTGTACATGTAGCGCCGCAATACCGCCACAGTGCAGTGCAACAGCGTCTGCGACTGATTGACCTTACATTACAAATTCAAACTTACAAACGAATTTTATGGGCAATAAACTGTATATTTTAAACATTTAGAAGCATGCAAAAATTCTGATTCAGTAAAGGTTAAAGTCTATGGATATAAAAAACAAGTTTTTGAAAAAATGCAAAAAGTACAATTTTGTCGTTATACTTACGAAGTCAAGCCATACTGTTTGTGCTAAATAGATTTTACGGTCATCGTAAATTCTACATTGAATGAACTATATTGGCGCCATACGTAGCATGCGTATTGACCTTTTCTATGTATATAGTGTTCAAACATTGATGGATTCAAATACTTATTTAAATTTCTAAAGTTATATTCAAATGATGTAAAAAATTAAAAAATACATAATTACATTTATATTTTACAATCTTAAGCTAAATTAAAATTTCAGAGACGTATTAACTTAGTCAGTGTCTGTTGTGATCGTTTGCTAAATAAAGTAGTTCGTGAACTGAAGATAGCGGACTAAATATTGTGCGTGCACCACGGTGTTTTGTTTTTTGCTTTTATCATTATAACAAGTTCCTGTTGACTTGTGTTTTTTGTTTGTATTTTACAATGCAGGATATTAATGGAGGTATAATACAACAATTCCAACTTAAAGTGGTAGTTACTCCTAGCTGGCTTTCTTCCATGGGTGTTCTACACTATACGTTTTACAAGAAGTATAGCTAGACATTAAAAAGTGATTCTAAAGATTGGGTATATAGAACATGGTAAAGCGCTTTGAGACGCTATATAATTATTAGGTGAACTTACTATTATTCTAATCATCATTATATTGTTATCATTATCAAAACATTATATCTCAAACTACATTTTGTATTTCAATCAATGGTAAACTTTATTAACATTCATGAATATTTTGTTTCATAATACATGAACAGAACAATGAGATAGAGTTTTTTTTTTCTCCAGATATACCAATAATTAATGTTGCTTGCATCAAAGTAAGCTATCTACTATATCTAGCGGCATCTTTTTTCCAAAAACATTATACCGGAGCGAAATTGCAAATGTTTACACAGTTACGACCATTCAACATTGCGTTGATCAAATAGCTGGTTTAGCGCCACCTCTCGTTTAAATCATTAAAATGAAATTGCAACTGCCTTTATGTACATACACCATTCAGCGTTGCGTGCTTCAAAAAAGTGGTTTAACGCCATCTTTCGTTTTGAACATTATAATAACGAGAGCTAAGCTATACATTCTCTCTATGTTGCGTGCATCATCAGGTGAGATGTTTAGCTGTTTATTAAGCGTCGATTGCTTTTACCGGTTACACCTCGTAATTCCGAAGGTAAAACACGTAAAATGCCTATACAAGGCCTCGATGTTCGTTTATCCCCCCCCCCCAAAAAAAAAAGGGTTCGTTAATCCGAAAATTTGTGGCGTTATTCCGAAGGTTCGTCATTCCGAAAACGAAATATAAGGTTCCTTATTCCGAAGGTTCGTCATTCCGAAAATGAAATAAGGTTCGTTTTTTCCGAAAATTAAATGAACTTATTTTAGAAACGAAAACTGTGTTGTAATTCAAAAACAATATGATATTATGCAATAATAGTCTCAGCGGAGGATAATACATTGGGGCAAAGCATGTATTGCATCAAGAAGTGGTGTGCATGTGCATCAAGCTTGATTTCGATTGTATCTGAGCAATTGCTGCCTGAGTGATATGGATTAAGAATGTTGGGGACCCGGGGGGGGGGGGGTTCACTCAAACAAGATGCTATACCCATGCGTGTCCCCGTACCCTAAACGTCAGCTCATAGCATGAAACCAAATTTGCACCCCTTTTCGACATCAGACTGAAAATGGACCCTAAACGTCTTATTGCATATGAAGTCAAATTTGCACCCCTTTTCGACGTCAGACTGGAAAACATAAGCTGTAAAAAATATTTGTATTTTTACAGCAAATCTGCTGTCAGCAGAGTCGTCATAAAAAATGTAATTTAAAAAACAGTTTTATTGTAAATTTCCCCTGCAAATAATTACATGAAACATACAAAATATACATCAGGAGTAACACATTTGTTCCGTTTTAACCAAAATGTACGCTCATTAGAACTCTAATGATTTTTCCCCTTCTCTTTCATAAATTCTTAGAGGAGAAATTTACAACAAAACTGTTTTTTGAATTACATTTTTTATGGAGACTCTGCTGACAGCAGATTTGCTGTAAAAATACAATTATTTTTTACAATGTATGTTTTCCAGTCTGACGTCGAAAAGGGGTGCAAATTTGACTTCATGCAATAAGACGTTTAGGGTCCATTTTCAGTCTGATGTCGAAAAGGGGTGCAAATTTGGCTTCATGCTATGAGACGTTTAGGGACCCCCCCCCGCCCCCCCCCGGGGTTGGGGACTGTTTGTTGGTCACCCGTGAATCCAGATAAGGGTTTTTTTCTGGGGAGGGGTGGCTTCTGCTGTTAATTCGGAGAATTTGATTCACAATGATTATCAACGGCGACTACTACCGATAAAGAAAATGTTTCGCTATTAAAATCGGGCCGTTATCACGCCATAACTAAATAATAATTATTTCCGCAATTGTTTTCACTCCGTCTTTATTTCATATAGAATTTATTTCGAAACACT
This sequence comes from Paracentrotus lividus, assembly GCA_940671915.1. Taxonomy (NCBI): domain Eukaryota; kingdom Metazoa; phylum Echinodermata; class Echinoidea; order Camarodonta; family Echinidae; genus Paracentrotus; species Paracentrotus lividus. Next base: position 32,293,774 of record CALNVZ010003428.1, read on the forward strand.
ATCGATAAGCAAATTCTTCCGATAAAGAATACATTTCGCTTTTAACATCGGCCCGTTATCATTCCATATCTAAACAATTAATTTCGAGGTTGTATTCTTTCCCTATTTATTTATGAATTTGAAAGAAATTATTTCAAAACATTACCAGCGGAAATTAATCTTTACCGGAAGATTAAGAAGTCGCCGCCTATAATGTTTCGAAATAACTTCTTCATGAAATAAAGACGGGGCGGCTACTACAATAATTGCGAATTAACTAAATCATGGCAGATCTGAGTCATGGGGTGATGACGGCCCAATTGAGAAGCGAAACTTATACTTTATCGGAAGAATTCGCAGCCGATAATGTTTCCATATAACCGCTCTTCATGAAATAAAGACGGAGCGGATATAATTGCGGAATTAATTATTTAATTATGGAGTGATAAAGGCCGTTTTTAGTAGCAAAATTGATTCTTTTCGGAAGAACTCGCCGTCGATAATGTTTCAAAATAACTTTTTCATGAAATAAAGACGGGTGGATACAATTGCGGAATTACTTATTTAGTTTTTTTACGCTTATAAGAGGTACTTTGTAAGTGGTAAACATTAAATCAATAATGGATCTTTAAGTAGAAATTTTGAACTTGGACAAAATTTTTTCAAAATGCACCAATATTCCCCCAGCGAAATATACATGTTTGGCAATGAGAGATAAACAAAACATCGATTCTTGCATGAAAATGAACTAGTCCCATAACTTTTGGGACCATAAGCCTATATGATCACCCCTTTGAAAAGAATTCTTCGTACGTATAAATTATACGCCCCTGGTAACGATAGATCAGCCCCTTCACAACCTCATAACAACAGCAACGGAGATTCTACCCTCCCCCTCCACCTCGCCTGCCCTTCCAGTTTTCCCGGCTTCGCCACAGATTATTTCAGGTGTCGGACTAACGAACCTTATTTCGTTTTCGGATTAACGAACCTTCGGAATAACGAACCGTATTTCGTTTTCGGATTAACGAACCTTCGGAATAACGCCACAAATGTTCGGATTTAACGACCCCTTGTTTATTTTCGGATTTACGAACATCGAGGTAGGCACTTTACGTGTTTCGGAATAACGAACCTTTGGAATAACGAGCTGTTATCATCCCATCCCTATGCTGATAATGGCCACTTTCAATATCCGTTTATAATAATTTATGTCATACGTCACACATCAGGCTCAGTCTTCGTGACATCATAACACCACGCATTATTACGTCACAATAATCAGGCGGGAGAGAAACGCGCAATGAATAACGTTTGTGATAATATTGTTGATAATTATATACAAAGGCCCAGCAAAAAAAATAAATAAAAAAATAATGAAAATGATAAATAAACAAATAACTATGGGGGCCCGGGCAATGTAGGCGTACGTATAGCCTCTTTGGCGATACTTTCTTCGGCAAATGGCAGAGGCAACACAAAACGACATCCCACAAATTGTGTAAGTGATTGCAATAATCATTTTACCGTTACTCTCTAAAAAAGAATGTTTATGACTGAACACTATATATGAGATGGGGAGTCAATCCCTCCTTCACAATACAATATACCGAGTTGTTGTTATGTCCGGACGGGTTGGATGTCCGGACACTATATTTAGTCATTTGAAAGGATTTAAAAGCAATGTCTTTGAAGTTTTTTAGCACAAAATGTCAGAAAATATTGTGGAGAACAAATAATGATGAGGATGAAAATTATTCAACATATATTTTTGGCTTAATCCTTAGATGATAAATCAGGCTTCATTTTTGTTAAGTGTCCGGACAACCAGCCCCCATCCTACTATCCTTATCTGTTCAGAATGTTCAATCTAACTCCGCTTATCCGTTGATTTTTGCTGGTTTTACATTCGATTATGATTATTTTATTTTTTTATTTTTTCACAAAAACACGCTTAGTTATATTAAACCGGCGCACAGTGGGCCAGGCGTTAGTCAAAGTGCGCCAAAACTAGGATTTGGTGATCAAAACAAAATCGGGTTTTTTATGTTCACAGTAAATAAAACAACCTCTTGAACATCTCCATATAATATTTCATCTTGAAAACGTTTTTTAGTTGGTTATTTTTCTTCGAAAGTACCGGTAATTGTCTATTTTGGGAGAAATCTAGTGTAAATGACGCTTTTTAGTTTTTTGAGGGTTGTAGCTACAAAAAATGTTCAATCCACTTCAAAATTAATTTTCATGTTTAAAAATACATATTCTAGCTCACCATAAAATTTAAAAGCAAAATCCTGCTCCGTTCGGAAGTAATTTTAGAAGAAACCGATAAATTATGGCAGAAAATTATATAATTTTTTTTCATGTGGAGATAAGTTCATTATTGCCGTCGATTGCCGCGCGGAAAATGCTATGAATGGCTTTGTTACAGTTTCAGCTTTACAGAGATACCAAATTTGGCTGCCCGTTTTTGCCCGATTTTGAATTAGAACCAATTTTCCGTCCGCCCGTTTGCTTAATTTATTGCCAAAAACTGCCAAGTTAGTGAAAAGCAGCCGCGCCGCTGCGCAGTGGGCCACGTACAATCAAAACTGCTCCAAAACAGGCATTTGGTTATCAAATCAATTTTAAGTTTTGTAATGTTTCAAGCAAAGATTTCAAACTCTAGATCATGTAGGTGCAATATTTCTTCTTAAAGATAATTTTGAGTAGGTCAGTTCGCTTCAAAAGGATCCCAATTTTCAATTTAAGGGTATAGTATGTGTAAACTACAAATTTGATGATATTTTCACTGAACGAATTCTGTTATTTACTTTAAATTGCACTCACCTGTCTCAGAATAGATACTTTAACTGATTGTAGAGTTTAAAGGCAAACCCTCATTAAATTCTGAGGTTAGTTTTGAAGAAAGGGGAGTGGGATATGGAAAATTACGAACTTTTCTTTCATACGCTTAAATGGTCACTATTGCTGCCTATCATGCCTATTATTGCTGCGTTAAAAATACCCTGAGCCCCTTAATTATAGTTAAACTTTCTACTCTACAGTGATACCAAATTGGGCTGCCACCTTCTGCCACTTTTTGAGTTAGAGCCGATTTTTCACCAGTATGTTTGCCTCTTTTATCGCCAAAATTTGCTATCAAAGCGTATTCCTTTCTACTGTTTAACCCCTTCTATATAATATTCACCAGGCTACGCTTAATTTTGGAGAATGATATTGTAAATATACCGCTTTAATTACTACTAATTTCCATCATTATCAAGTAGGAAAAAAAACCTATTGTACTACAATTTCTATTTGTCTAGGTATGTGTTGAATAGCCGTACTGGTCTAATAAAAACAAATTTTTCACGACCTCAATGAAACTAACGAAACGGTGTAGTTTGGTCCTTATTAACTTATACTGAATTAAAATAACCTATCAAGTATAATGCATCCATGCCTCATCCAATGAGAAAAAAAAGGTAGTTCAATGACGTCAAATCATTTAAAAATGCTCCAATTGTACCCCAGTGGTCTGTAGAAGCCCCTTTCATGTCTTATTTATAAAAGTTAATGAGGAAAAGAACGTTTTGCGGAGAAATATGCCTTAACCAATCATAAAACGGTATTTAAATGACGTCTTAGAAATTTGAAAAAACTCTCATTGTGTTTCTTATATCTCGAAACCACATATTAGTCACACTCATCAAAGCAAAATGAAAATTTTCATGCGTTACCATTAATATTTTTCCTTGACCAATCAGAAAACAGTACTTAGATGACGTCACCCGAATTTGAAAATGTTCTCATCGAATTCTACGAGTCTGAAAACCCCAGACCGACCCAAAAAATGAATTTATTATGTGGTCTTCAAAGAAAAATAAGTTTTGGCGCAGTTTAAGGTGATTCTGGCCCACTGTGCGGCGGGTCAATTTATTGTTATCGTTCAATCAAACACGATCAACGCTGAAATTACATGAAACGAAACAAAGAGAGAGAGAAAGAGGGAGAGAGAGAGAGAGAGAGAGAGAGAGAGAGAGGGAGAGTGAGAAAGACGGGGTGGAAAGGGTGAGAAACGAGATGAAATATAATAATTTTTATACGAACTATTATATTTCGAATATTGAGAGAGAGAGAGAGAGAGGGAGAGGCGAGAGAGAGAGAGAGAGAGAGAGAAGAGGGTGGGTAAGGGATTGCAGCATTATAAGACCGTCATAAAATTAAGTGCCATTTACAGAGTACATTTACATCTACCGTAGATTAATTCATTGACTAACTTTATCAATTCTAAATGAATATGTACACTCTAAAAAATGAAATGGTGGAAAGGGGTAAAATCACCCTTTAAAGGGCCGAGGAGTGACAGCGTTTTTGAAAAGGGTTTGAAAATGTGACACCCTTTCCAAAACTTTTCGAAAACGCTGTCTCTCATTGGCCCCTTTAAAGGGTGATTTACCCCTTTCCACCATTTCATTTTAGAGTGTATAGGCTTATAATCCTTTATTCTGAATAAAGATTATCAACTAATATAAATGTAATAAGGTGCTAGGCAAGTAAACTTTTCCTCGCGGCGAAAATGCTTCTGACTTTATTTCGTCTATTATTGTACGGCTATGTTTATAATAGGGCTAGTAATAACACAGCGGTTTTGATTTCACCACAAAATATATCTAGGGGTAGGAACCCCCCCCCCCCACCCCCCGTGCAGTTCGGGTTAAGTAATATTAATGATTTATTTATTTATTTATTATTTTTTTTATTTTTTAAATTTTTTTTAAAGCAGATACCTGTTGTGCTTGGAGTGTGTTTATAGACGTACACGAAACCGGTCTATACGCCTGTCATCACACGCACGTGGATGCAGAGAATTTGTTAATAACGCACTTTTGTTTTGTTTCGTGTCTATTTATCCAGTGATCAAGATTCCAACCCAGTCCCATCCGAGTTCTCTCCTGACTTCGACGATGTATCAGACTCTGCAATCGCCTCCAAGCACCATGAGCGACTCCACAAACTACGTACATGGTGGTGCAAGAAAAGACCAACAGCATGCATAAATTTCCCAGGCTTGATGAGCGACAGTAGTGACAGTGACGACGACGACGATTCGGGGACGATGTTGATGATGTAATCTTCGCACTTGCACGATGTCGAGCCATGCGAGTGGTTGGGAAGCTGACGATCATCCAAGAGAATGTGGAAATGATTTACCGGACGAGATACGGACATCCAGACTTACACGACGCAACAGGTGTCATCAATCTAAGTGATCGACCCGGAACCAGTTCCTTGGATGATATCCGATGGGGTCAAGTCATGCTTCTGAACTCTGTTGATATCCTACAATCAAAGATCAGCATGGTTCGAAAGCTCTTCCTCGCCTATAAGATGAACATGTCCAAATACAAGTCAAACCAACAACATGAACAGGATCAAAACAACCATGAAGACAATCTCGTGTCGCCACAAAAATAGGAAAGGAGATAAAGGGTAATAGAGTCAGCAAGCAGCCGTCACAGTTTTCATGATATTTCCTCCCGAGTTCCATCATAATGTCATTGATAAGCTTTGTTCATTACTTCTTTACTTGATCAAGCCAAGGTTATTCTCTAAGAGGATGCCAAGATTGACAGAAGGGTAATGCTTGATGATGCATTCAGGAGAATAAGAGTTCTGGGCTTGCAAGATTGCCTGAACGACCACAGGTGGAACGTCCTGGACAGCTGTCATCTTCCTAACTCTAGCATTGTCTTAAAGAGCATTTACCCATCGACGTTCTTTACATTCATTTCTCCTGATGATCCAAGGCGAGATCGAACGGCGACACCGCATCGTGACGTCGCTCAGACTCCCTCATCGATGATCTCGCAATACCAGGACATCATCGTCTACTTCCGAAATACCGCGCTGTTCTGTGCCTACATTTACCGGAGACTGAGAAACCTGGAGCAAGAGCTGTGTGTCGCGATGAAGCACTTCAGTGAGATGCGAGACAAACGCCTCAAGAACTGCAAACCTGTGAGTGACGGGGACGAGCTCCTTCGGCGGGTGATGATGAAGAGTGAGGCAGTCTTGGAGATGAATGAGATAGCCAATACGAGCGCCAGTCCCGAGGAGTGCCGCGCCAAACGTTTCATGATCAAAGGTATTCTGAGGATTGAGAAGCGAGCAGAGAATCTCACCTATCGGTTTACGAACTGGAGACGTTCGAGAGAATTCCCATCTCGCGAGAAGGACCAACAATAATTACCATGGTTACATGAAATTGATGCATCCACAGCCTAGAGAGTCGAGGGTATTTTACCAAATGACCTTAGGTGGGATCATTGTTAAGAGATTCTGTATTGCTCGAGATTCTTTGGTGAGGAAAGCTTTCAGTCAATCAACTGTAGGATTGAATGATGCACTCTTGATCGCCAGTAGTTCTCATTAGAATTTGACACATAAACAATAACCAAAGCAATAAAGTCATACATAAAGAAAAGAAAATACGTTAATTAAAAACACGTATAAAATGTATGATTGATGTTGTTGATTTCTGATGAATGATTCAAACAAATTGTGGACTGCGACAAAATGTTTGCTCGAAGTTGCTCTATAAGGTGAGAAATGGAGAGGGAGAGGGAGGGAGAGAGAGAGAGAGACGAGAGAGAGAGAGAGAGTGTGTGCGATGTGTGTGTGTGTTAGAGAGAGAGAGAGAGACAGAGAGAGAGAGAGAGAGAGAGAGACAGAGAGACAGACAGAGAGAGATAGAGATGAAAATTAACACTTTTAAAATAAAATTTATAAACCCAAAATTCGACTTGTGCTAAAAGAAGGGGGGGGGGGGGGAAAGAAGAAAAAAAGTAACTCCATCCTAAACAAAAGGTTTTTACGCAAAATACTGAATGTGTTTTTAGTTCTTACGCCTAACGACGGCATGACTTTTCAAATGTATTAAGAGTCCCTTGTAAGTGACAATTTTCTCTTTGACGTGTGCTCATTCATGGATTCCTATGAAGAAATCAAATGTATTGTAACTTGGGGTTCATAAATCGATTTTCTTTTTAATCACAATTTCCAAATATCTTTCTTTTTTTTTTTGGGGGGGGGGGTGGGAACTGACTCTACATAACACGTACGAAAAAAAAAATAGGTTCAAAGGATTTTTTATTGTAAAATGGTCATATGTATAGGGTCGAGGGCTGAACAGTTTAAAAAAAAAAAAAAAAAAATGATTATTCCTATATGAAGAATTTGCTTCGAATGCAATTGGAGACCTAATGGTGGTATCTCACTTTGCGGAGACGGATTTGGGATTACTTGGAGAATGTTTTGGAATTTGTCGCTGTCTCCGAAACGTCTCTGCAACGGAAAAAAGTAACGGAGACGTCTCCGATACCTTTTTTTTTTCCCGTCGCGGAGACACTTTCTTTTTCAAAACCGTCTCAAAGAAGTCCCAAATCCGTCTCCGCGAAGTGAAATACGTCGGGATTCTGTTTTCAGACATATTTGTAGTTGGTCAAAGGTATACACAAACTTTTAGACTGAATAGCTTTTTAATATTCGTAATTAATTGATAAGTAATATTAGTAATCAATCGAATTTAGGTGAGGTCAAAAAGCTGAGAGAATGGAAATAATACTCAAAGATTTGAATGCAATTGAAGGACTTAAAAATTATGACACGAATCTTATCACTTCGAAAGACATGAATAAGGTTTTGTTTCTTCTAAGACCCATATTGAATGAATTTTTAATCAAATTAATGTTTATTCAGAATATGATTTGATTTTATAATATTACAAGGGTCGAAAATGTGGAAAAGTCAAAAAAAAAAAAAAAAAAAAAAAACCTTCGCATAACTATACTGTCCGTAAATTTTCTTGAAATACTTTGATTATAGTAGTTCACTGAGGGATCGCTGAAGACTGCTGATAGACCCAAGGCCCACTCCTCGACCATTTTTTCCCCCAAAACCTCTGTGGAACCCCCTCCAAGAATCAGAATTCATTCAGACATCTCTGGCGACTCAAATAGTAAAAGATGTCTCTGATAACGTTTTTAGTCGCACAGAGCTTGTCTTCTCGGAGTCGTCTATGAGACGTCTGCGGGCGACAGAAAAATATCATGTTCCATTTTCTCGCAACTCATGAGACGTCGCGGAGATTCAGGAGGTTTCTGTGAGACGTCTCTGCGATTAGTCTCAAAACCGTCTCAAATCCGTCTCATAGAAAGTGAGATACCCGGTTGAGATACCACCATTAGGAATCGTGAAAACTTCGCACTGAAAGATCATAAATAGATCTATCACACTTTTTTCAGCCTTTTCGGTTTTCTTTCAGATGTCTTCCCCTCAATGAAAATAGGGGTATTATTACACTAACATTCAGAAATAAGACTCGTGTGATTCATTCCTTTTCACATTCCAGTGTTTTTGTTAGAAACCACTGATTTGTGTCATCTGTAGTAAAACGCACACCCTTAAAAAGCCCTTAGATGTCTTTCAAATAAAGGCAATTTGCATGATAATGGACTCACTTTCATTTCCAGATACCGTTAAGAGTGAACTATACTGTGATATATAGGCCTTCTCTTCGTCTTAGTAAACTTCATTATAGTGTAGAATTTAATTCTGTTTACTTTAACCTGAAAGGAACCCGTTTCGACATTGTTTTCTCTCAATTGTGGGTCCTTTCTTGACAATTGTGATTTTTAGCAGGGTTTAGAGAAGCAGTTTGTATTATCCGTTGCGATTCACGAGTGGGAAGCTGAGATTGAAAGGCACGTTACATGAAGGTAAGATATTCACATGAGTATCATGAGCATTATAGTATTACCACGTTGACATTGTGAACATTCAATGTAAATTTCATTTTTGAATATTGGATATTGCTTTTGTATAATATTTTACCAGTAAAAAATGTGCGGTTTGAATTCTTAGTCCTCGGACTTTTACCATGTGTTAATACGAAAACCTGAATTTCATTGATCCTTCCTCTTTCAATTCATTGGGAAGAAGATGATTGCGTGGTATTTAATTTACTCGGTTTTCACTTTGAACCAAAAATTGAGAATACCGCTAAAAAATGAAGAAGAAGAAAAAAAAAGTAAAGATGATCACGCACGACAGATAGAAACGATAATGCCAGATGCGCATTATATCAATGAATGGGATTTGCAGCTATATCTTATAGGAATAAATCAGTTGATTGTGGAAATTCAATTTTAATCTGCAATTAAGTATATACTTTTATAATGGCAATGACGAGATCATATAATATTATAAGCAATATTGTGCCTTTTCATTGATCAGATGTTCGTTTTGAAGTTTTTTTTCCTCAATCTTTTCTAGTATTATTCCACTGTTCACTGTTTTTAATCATTGAATTGTGTTATCTTTATATATCTTTGTATATATTTTGTTTCTGTAATTATTTATTTTCATTGCATATTTTAATATTTATAGTTCGTAATGGGATAATTATGCATTATGATGTATCTTTAAACCTAGCGTGTCTCAATTTGATGTTTTATTTTTTAATTGTTATCAGGACCATGATGTAAAGCAGATGACATGTATTTTGCCAATATCTGATCTTGTTTATCCTAAATAAATTTGTTTAAATAAAACAAATGAATTGATGAATTATTGTGCATGATCACGGAGACTCGTTAACTGAATTGGTAATATTAAAGTTATGTTGAAATATTATATGCAAAGGGGAACTTTTTTTAATGATTGGGTACATGATGCCCCTGCAATTAGTTTCAGACTGAATTGAAATTCACATAAAAGAAAAAGGTTTGAAATGAATTGGTTAAATGCCGACTCGTGGTGCATTGTTGCTATTTTTCTTCATTGCGGAAAATATTTACGTTGTTTTACAACAAAATTCTATACATGTATATCCAAGGACTTCTGATATGTCCGCAAATACACCCTTAATTGTACCATGGATACTATAGTAGTATCCATGATTGTACAGACCATTCGCTTATTTCTATTTTTCTTTCTGGGCATATCTTATGGTGGTATCTCACTTGCCATGAGACGGGTTTGAGACTAGACGCGGAGACGTCTTCCGATCTCAGTGACGTCTCATGGGACGCCGGAAAATCGAACAAGATCATAATTTCTGTATCCATGATTTTATTCCATCTCGGAGACGTAACCGCCTTTGGAAGAATAAGTATATATATTTTTTTGGTCTCTATCTTTTTGGCAGGCACAACAATGGACGTGGACAAGATACAGGGGATTATCAAGAAGAATGGGATCTCTACCATTCGTTTTGAGATGCCTGATGTGTATGGCATCTCACACTGTCGTCTCTACCTCTGCAGCGTCCTTTGCCAGAAGAGCCACAGATGGTGTCAAATTCAGCATCAGTACACTCATGTCTTCGGATCCTCAAGGAAATCTTGCTTCAGGTACTGGGTACGGCGAAGAGGTCGGCTTCAGCAATTGTCTTGCTTCCCTGATTTGGAACACCTTCCAAGTGGTCCCCTGGGCAAGTCAACAGCTCGAGTATTGATGAACCCTACGATGGAAGGACTCCCTGTTGTAGGTTACCCGAGGTTTGTGGCCGTCGACAGATCGCGAGGCTCAATGCTGTAGGTTTCACGCTTCTGTCAACAAACCGGTTTGAGTTCCATGTGGAGGACGCCGTAGAGAGGAAACCCATTTATTCTGGAAGGAACTTTGGGGCAACTGTCCGGTTACCAAAAGCAGAAGGGATCCTGGAGCCGCTTTGTGATTACCTACCCAAGTTGGGTTTTGATATACTGAACATGGATACAGGATGTGGCCCAGGACAAATTGGCATCTCCTATAAACCAGCATTTGGATTAAAAGCAGCTGATAACGCTACACCTTTCGTACTCTATCAAGGAATTGTTTAAGGAATTCCTACATTGCCAGCTTCATGACGAAACCATACACTGAAGGTAACGGGGCATCTGGGCATTTCATTCATTCCATTGGATAGCAAGCGGAAGCATCCCATGTTATTTGACAAGGAACATCCTACAGGGTTGTCCAAGAACGGCGCGCCATTGGTCGCAGGGATACTGCCTCACGTTCCAGGTCTAGCTGTCCTGATGGGCCCCACCATCAACTGCATGGGCCGGTTTGTACCGAACCACTAGCTCCAATCAATGCTACCTGGGGTTATGACAACCGCAGTACAGCCGTGCGGGTACGGGTGATGGGCGAACGCGGAACGTTCATTGAGAATCGCCTTCCTGGAAGTGCGTGTAACCCATATATCGTCATGGCGGCAACCATTGCAGCAGGTTTAGATGGTATTGCTAACAAACTCCCACTACCACCCCATGTAAAAGGTGACGTAACGGATGAGAAGAAGTTGCCTCCACTCACAGCTAGTATTCCTAATAACATCATGATGCCCTCAGTGCTTTGGTTGCGGATACTGTTCTTTGTGATGCCCTTGGTGATGAATTCATTAACTGTTTCCTTTCATTGAAGCACGCAGGAAGATCGACTTAATACTCAGGCAATGGCGACGGGAAATAAGAAGTGGGAATATGATTACTATTTTGAATACATGTAAAAAAAAAAAAAAGTGCCATACCATAGCTTCTCTGTAAAAAGATATTATCTCAGTAGGTGGAGACTTCTAATTATAGTGCAAGTACTGCCAAGTGCTTTATTTTGTATGTGTGACTTTCTCTCTCTCTCCCTCACTCTATCGTATCATATGAATTAAACAGAGCTTTCATACAAAGACAAACAACATATCGAAGCATTCACCATGATCTACAATTCATGCCACATAGCTCTTCATTGGATGCCAACCACTACAGTCTCTTCCCAAGGACACACAGGGATTGTGATGGACTCATTCTAAACAACGGCTCTTCGTTGAGAAGTTCAAGAGAGCCACAGAGGCTAATTAGCCAATGGCAGACATATGCTCATTCATTCGCATCCACTGTTGGAAACACCACATAAAAACTTCATCAGATCCCTGAAGAGGCTTTGATGTGAAACCAAATGCATGACGGAAAGTTCTTATAGAAGTGGAAGTGCGAAAATCTCAAGGGAAACGATATTTGCTCTAGGTTTTATTTTAGTAGGGTTATTGTTAATGTGGCAATAAGTTTATAAAATGGGGATATGTTTTTTTTTTTACTGGGTTTAGGTATGGTGTTATGTAATATACAAACATATACTCTAAGATTAAAATAAATAAATAATCAGAGAATTATCAAAGTTTTATCATTAACTTAAAACTATGATTGATAAATGAAACATAGTATTTTTACAGCTTTGAACCTCTCTTTTAATTTGATGCAACTCATAGGCCTATTTTGCATATTTCGTGTACATGTGAGTAAAAAATAATTTGAAGTAAGGGAAACAAAAATTCAATTGGTGGAAGGTACCTGAATTTCAAAGAAAAAATCTAAATCAAGAAAAATGGTCGAAAAATAACGCAGTTCTGTTTATTACTTGTATTTCCATAATTTTAAGTTTGTTTTCACTGGTTATACCTGCCGGATCAAAGAGAGTTTACAAGATAAACGGAACGGAGTGATGAGTGGTCTTTTGTCAAGTCTTGCAATGACAGGCGTTTATATGCTTCACAAGAATATGTCATTTATCAACTATAAAAGTGATGCAGAAGTCAGGATGAAACCTTGATAATTTTCGGTTTCTTTTTTTTTCTGGGTCACACTCTATTGTTCTATGTTTTCAACTTATATTTCAAAATATATATATTTTTTAATTGAAGAATGTGACGTGTTGGCGCAATCAGTAGAGCGTCTGCCTCATGAACGGGAGACCGTGGGTTCGATCCCCGGTCGAGTCATACCAAAGACTTAAAAAATGGGACCCTCTGCCTTCTATCTAGCCAGGCGCTCGGTATCTGGAATGGAGAGGGGTAATAATAACATTATGTTATGCAGGGCCCGCTGGGAGACCAGTTCATTAAGAGCTGAAGTGGCTACCCTGGATAAGTGAATATTATTATTATTAACTCAAATACGGTTCAGATTTCTGGTTTTTTGATGAGTGCCTCGTGGGGAGGAAAAACGACTGGAATATAATTCTTTCTTATTCCTTGATTTTGTAATGCGATTTGCAATTCAAAAAGTTCATTCAAGAAATTGCAACTTTATCTCCCCAAAATATGTATGGCATATCAAGTCCGAATCCCTTGCAATAATGACATGTTCTTAATTTCATCTTTGCAGTATTTTATTTTGCTTTATTTCATACATGTATTATACATTATGTACATCTTTCTATTTTTATTGTTGTGGAAAATGAATTGAATTAAAAGATAACAATGAATCAGTGGACATACAAATTACATCAAATTCTGTGTAAATCGATTATAAAATTTATTTATGTGCTTTTTTATGATTTACAGACATTTATATTTACATTTTAAAAATATGTAAATTTCATTGAATGTATATGTCATATTTATTGAGTTTGCTAAATAAACTCTTTTTAAGCCAAAACAGAGTTTCAGTTTTCCTCTTTTTTACACCGGGCCTTTTTTGGCTGTCCTATGGCCACGGCCGGGGGGAGGGGGGGGGGGGTTGAATCAACCCCCCCCCCCCCGAGATCTCGGCCGCCGATTGCGCGAGCGCTGCGAAATTTTGCACAATGGTAGTGTGCGATGTAATCTACAAGTTAGTATTGTTAATTTTCCTGAAATTTTTATTATTTTATTTCATACTAATTAATTATGCTAATTTATGTATAATTCATACTTTATGCTCTAATTCACTAAATAAAGCTCCTAGAATGCTAAAATTTGGTCTAAATATTCTTTGCACCATTTCTTACAATTGTACTTGAAAAAAAATCTGTGTCAAAATCATTTTCTTATGTATTTTATTGTTTTACGAATTTCTTATGTATTTCTTTTGTTTTTTGGTCAAAATTGATCGCAGAATATAAAATAAATTGATTTTAGCCAGTGAAAGCGAAAATAATCATATTTTTATGAATTAAGTGAGAAAACTCTATTTGCTTTGACTTTGTACACAAAATCACGTTTTTGAGCGATTTCGGTCTGACGGATATTTTTAAAAAGCGTGCAGCGTCGTCACCACCTGCCCGATTTTCGCGAGAATGGTTTCAAAAGATGCGCAAGACCTGAAATTAAAAAGTCATCGCGCGGCGGTATGGTTGCGGAAAATGTCGAGGGGGGGGGGGTTGATTCAACACCCCCCCTGCCTGATTAGGGTTAACACATAGTCACATGGACACACATCATTGAAAAGGACCAGAAAATGGCCTTTTTCTTATCACATCTTGTTGTACATGTATCTGGGCTCCTTATAACGTATTGTACCTGTGTGGTCATCTTGCACTGCCGACTATAATATTTGCATATTTAATGCTCACTCCCCCTCTCCTTTTCACCTCAAAACACCATAACACTAAAAAAAACAAAAAACAAAAACAAAAACAACAAAACACCAAAACACCCAGAGCAACCATAAACAAAATGTTTCATGAAAGCATTCATTTCCATTTCAAATATTGTCTTTATTTTTACTCTACATTGTATATAATCTATAATTATATAAACAGTATATTATATTTACATCTTAGGAATAATAAATACAATTGTTTAATCCATTTTCCCCTCATTACCTTACTTTACAAAAAGTATCTTGTGCATAAATAATTAAAAAGAAAATACTAGCAAGAATTTGGAATTTTTGGAAAAAAACCCGAGCACAAAAGAAATTTTGTACTCTGCACACTAACTTAATTTTTTACAACATCCAACTCGCAAAGTACACAAATGTGTGACACAAACTTGTGATTATATAAAACAAGGACTATTCAACTTCATCAAAATAGCTTTACATAATCAATTGGAAGGCAATTCTTATTAAAGTCATAATTCATATTGATATACAGTGGTGGGTAAAAATATTAGAACACCCGAAGCTACACAAAGTCTACGGGATTCTCAATGCCATAGTTCATTTGCCAAAGTAAGTTTAAGGATAACTTTTTCGTACCGACAGCTTCATGAATTTATAAGCATAGAGTCTTATGCATCCTGATATACCAAATTTATAGTTTCGACCATCAGGTAATGCGCAGGTTTAAAAAATTGTTGCGCTATGCGCTTTTAGTTTCCCCATAGACCATGTATTAAACATGTGGTACTAAATGCAAAAACATGATTTATGCCAAGTACATATGCCGATGGTTCAAAAAGTGTTTGAGATAGACATGTGAAACTTTGCAGGCTTATTTCTTCTTACATGCCCCAAAAACATGCCAAGTTTCAGAAAATTTGGTCTTATGTGGAGGGGTTGGATTGGCCCACTAACTGGTCGTGAGATAACTAAAATGACCCTGCCCATTTAAGGTTAAGATTATTTTTCATGAAATGAATAAATTCCTTATAAATATATATCTTTATTTAAAGGAAATTTCACAAGCAATTCAAATATGGTGAAAAATTAAGGGTCATTGGAAAGGGGGACTTAACCACTTAGCAGCGGATCACGTAATATTACATGATCATGCTAATGTCTGAGCTTTGTCTGTTTTGATGCACCAGCGCCACGCTGGTCATACCCGTACTGTGCTATTAGCACCATGCAGCAGTCAAGTGGTTAAATAGGGGCTCTGAATTAAAAATTTGGAGCCCCTCATAAATAATTCAAAAATGCCGACAAAAGATGTTACTACTTCACCCTACCTTATTATGAATGCCATTTTTGACATTCTCAGAAAATTTCCTTTCAGAAAATATATACTTTTGTAGGGAGAGGCTTGAAATTGTTAACATTATGACACTTTGATCATGATAGGGGCAAGATTTTTTTAGTTTTTTCAGTTGGTGGCGTAACACAAAAAAGGGCGAGTTCCAAATACATGACTATGTTATTTAGTTTTTAAACCATAATGATGACTTTCGGAGACATTCCAACCATTTTATAGGTATTTAAATGATCAACTGAATGAAAATAACTAAAATCATTTAAATATGCTTGGTGTTCTAATAATTTTGGCCACCACTGTATTTATTGAGAAAATTTGAGATTGATGAAATTTAGTAGAAAATAACTGAACATTGATGAAAGTCCATATTCTCAGCTTTGCCAGGTTCAAAATGTCAGATTATTGTACCAGAGACTTGAAAATTATTGTGTTTTTTTTAATAAAAAATTATCGTACGATTTGATAGCAGTTTGCAGAAAATCAATCCTAATTTGGGTGATAAGCTAGAACTTTGACTCTAGCAGTTGGCATAAAGATGCATCTGAGCCCCTGGAACTTGTTTTTGTTTAAGATTTGGGGGGGGGGGGTAGCCCCAAGAACTTGAAGGCATTTTGTGTTTCTCCATGACATTACCTATAGATTAGCAGGGGCGGATCCAAGGATCAAAATTTGTGAAGAAACTGCAGGCCCAATTGTCTGGGGACAATAGCGTAGCGACTCCATTATGTTTGGGCATGGGCCGATACTTTTAACTGTGTGACATCAGGCCTGCGTCCGCAATGAGAATATGGGATTAACATATTTGAACAGTTGCCTCTAAAAATAAAAAAAATACGAAAGAACTATTGCATTTTGAAATTGATGCAAACTCCATAGCAACAAATGGAAATCAACAAATGATTGTTAGATCTGATAGGATGATATCAAATGCAGGCATGAAAATTGCTTGGTGATAAAAACACTGAAAAGACTTTTAAAAAAGCTGAACACGGCATGAAATAGTGGCAAAATAGCTCAATTTGGGCTCAAAAAGCATGCATTTGAGGGGAAAAAACACTGAAATCAGCTGAAAATTTTCATGCCTGCAAATTGGACTAAAAACATTTATAGGTATAACATTGAGAGTTTGTGCTTGTTATAAATTTAGGTACCAACCAAATATATCTTCCCTCTATGGTGTGAGGAGATACTGATCAATGAATGTAATGGTGGTGTCACACTGTCCCGATGTTGGGCAACGATTGATACATGATGGTGAAATATTAGGGTTCGGGCGAAGTCAGCCGATGTCTACAGAAGGTAACATACGATTGCGACTTTCCATTCTTTAGCGGGATGACGCTTTGTATTATTATATAATATCCCATAGATGAATAGAATCCTTTACGGATTTATGTCGGTGCGAAGGACACACGAATGTTACACGAATGGCCCACTGCTTTCGTGATCAGAGCAATTAAATTTTAAAAATTCCCACGACCGTGGGTCCATCCTTGCTCAACTTCGGGAAAGTACGATGCAAGCTTGACAATACTCTACGATGGCTACACGATGGCATTGAGAAGGGTGTTGCCTTCACATTGCCTTCATAAGGCAAAAATGCCTGATGCTATGATGCTCTAACGAAGTGAACATTCGCACAGTCCATTGGGATTTTTTTTGGCTGCCAAAGATTTTGCCGATGCATCGGAAGTTGCTGCCGAAGCCTGAAAAAACTCCCTTGATGGTCATGCTTTTTTATAAAATTGCTAAGAATGTACTCTAAACAATGCTAAAATGGCCCGATGCTGCCCGATGCTTTTGTGATCAGAGCAAAATTTGAAATTTTCCATGTTCTTGTGTCCATCGTTGCTCACCTTTGGGACTGTGTGACACGGGCTTGATGCACTGTTGAACGTATGCTCATTCAACGGATGACTTGTATCATTATACTCAACATGACAATATTGAAAATTGGATTACAAATCAGCAAAAACCAAATACATGGTGTTAACACAAGCTTTGAGATTCAGATAAATATCATACTGCCATTCCTGAAAGACAAGAAAAAGGGACAAGGGATCCAGAAAATGTCCAAAATAAGGATATTCTAACATTTTCTACACAATGCAATAGACACATTTGTACCCAAAAAACAAACACAGGGTGAAGAATTCTTCCCCCACCCTCCAAAAAGAGTTAGGGAATGTCCTAATATTTTGAATCGGGACAGTTTTTATGTCACTATCTTATATGTGTTACATACCAATATGATCGACACTTACTAAGATACATGACGATGATGAATACACCTTAGTTGTCACATTAGTTTGTTTTGATACTGATTTATTGTAATATTACATTGGACATGACAAACAATATTGAAAATAGGAAAATTAATCAGCAAATTTCCAATTTATGATGCTTAAATCACTTTTTGATACATCTATATGACATAATCACCAACTTAGTTACATACCAATATGAATCAGCTTCACACGTATGTTGTTTGTCACGTTGGTTTGTTTTTATTGACAAAGAGTTGTATGATGTGAGGCATATGATGTAGCTTCTGCCTGATGTGACTCGGAAGAACTGCATTTCTACCAAAGCTGTAAAAGACACAGATAGGAAATGAATAAGCGTTGAATTACTATTTATAGATTGTTAAGTTACCATCTTGATTAATTGTGCATGTGTGTGTTTTCCGTGTGATTGTACGTGTTGAATTATTTTATTGATGCACATGTTTGTATTATTTTAACTATGTTCAGATGCCTTCTATTGTACAAGCCTCGTGCTTTTTTTAAGGTATCCTTTCATCTGTTGTTATTGTTATATTTATACTTCTCTTTTTATTGTCATTGTATTTTAATGGACGATGAATAATAAAACTGAATTGAATTGAATTGAATCAGTACGAATCGTATGGTACCACAGGAAAATTTTGATACATCGGAAACTTGTTATAAAAAAGTCTGATTTAACATGATCCTTGATATGATCCAGTATTTGGGAATGTATAAGCTTTGAATTCCTATAGATTGAATAATAATAATAATAATAATAAATTACATTTGTATAGCGCTTACTACTGAATGTTTCTAAGCACTTCACAATATTACATAATTACAATAATAATGATAACAGTACATATCGTATGGTACCACAGGAAAATTTTGATACACTGGAATCTCGTTATAAAAAGGTCTGATTTAACATGATTCTTGATATGAAGCAGTATTTAGTACTCTAGAGTACCAACTAGAAATTCACCATTTTGTCGAATTATTAATTTTATTTTTAGCACAGTACCCTGGATTACCAAACTGTCTAAAATTATATTTAAATTCTTGAGTAGTTACTATAATAAATTAAATTAGTTACTTTTGTTGTCATTAGATATTAAAGAAGGACAATAGGCATTGTGATCATTGCCGCACCGACTGTACGATCGTGAAAATAATCCCACAATGACAACACTGTATAACTGTAAGTGGACACGAGATGGAGCTGCACAACGCCGTACCCCTGGTTACGACGGTACCCCGATGTACGGCATGGTGCACATATGACAAGACACATTTGCTGATCCTAGCTTCGTGTATCCTTTTCGTTTTTTACCCTGCTTTTTATGTTTTTCTGACTCTAAAAGTTCTAAGACTTCCAAAGGTATTAATCACTAACTTACAGTCATTTATCAAAGACATGCTATGCAGAAGAAACCTGCTTCTCCTGCTAGATACCCCCATTCAAAGATTGCAGTCCCACATGCAAGCCTTACAAAATGTCAATGCATAAATTGTGACCCTTTGCATTGAGCTCAATGCAATGCAGAACAATACATTTCCTGTAAATATTACCTTTTTCAAGCTTTTCTCTTCAAAGAGGAACACTTTTGCACTAATACATTGGGAAATAATAAACTCAACTATCATAAAATGTAAAAATGTTGATTATTCTCACATTTCTACACTCTGAAAAAGAAAAGAGTAAATTGGGATGAAAAGTTCAACACAAATTTGAGTGTATTATTTATACCAGTTTTGCTCCTTTTTTCACAAGTTTTGTTTTTCAAAACAAGTTTAAAATTATTTTATGTTAAAAGTGAGATCTTCAAGATTTTATTCAGGCATGATTTGAGACTGTTCGGGCATTTTTTTATTTTTTATGTGGGAGTACCTACTCCGGCCACTGTTGTCATCTTGTCTGAATCCTAGCTCTCTTCCCTCCCCCCCCCCCCCCCCACCAATGATCTCCTGATCATTTTGCATTTTCAGATAAAAGGTCTTGTTACCCGAGCAGCAACATACATGTATCATCGTTGAATGTATTTAAACTTACCTTTCAGTCTTGCCGTGGGAGTCCACGTATTTAATAGTTGATGTTGTAGCATGTACCAGGATCATGGACCCATCATTATGTTGAACCCTCACTTCTCCAGAACTCATCTGAAACATACCATTTAGAATCATGGAATCACAATGTTTTCATAGAAAACACTATCATAATCATCGACTTTATTTCATAAAGCCTTATTGATTAATCATTATAATCTCTGCTTTGCTTGTAAGCAAACATATTAATCTATGAACAAATAATACTTACATAGGTCTAATCACAGTCTCAGGTAAGATTGAAATGTTTGGAAGGACCAAATAGAAGCAGAACAAAATATGAGATATGAGAGAGAGGGGAGAGAGATCTAAATATATGATAGATATAAGCATGTGTTAACTTCATAACCTATAGAAAGTCTCACGGGCCTACAGCTCATAATACAAAGTACAGGTGCTTTTCCAGCCCAAGACTATGTTTTTTATGTCTAAAAATTTCTGGAACATCTGTTGTCATGACAGATTTGAGAATTCTTGCACTTTGATATGACTTGTATGTTCTTGTAAATATTGAATTGTAATTGAATGAATTACCTGAGATGCCCAGCCAATGTTGGGAACAAAGACACTCTTAAGAACCCCATCCTTTCCCCCTGCATTTGATGTAGCTTGTGAGCTGACTTTGGTCTCCTTTGCACTTCCACCTGAAAATTTAATAATAATGACAATGATTAAAAAAACCAAAATGACATGTTTAATAAATGAAAATAATCATTGCAATGTTGAAGTTAGCAATGCAAAAAAAAATATAAAATCTCCATTTATATGCACTAATTGGCAATTTTTCAATTCCTTCTGTGACCTGAAATGAAAATATATTTGGTGCCAATTTGAGGATTAAAAAGTGAGTTATTTAGACCTCTTGTGAAATCTGTGTGTGTCTGATGCATGTCTTAATCACAATAAACACTGAAAGGAAACTCCTCGCAACAATCATAACCTATCAGCCACTGTCTCCGGAGAGAGAGAATTGAAAGATTGACTTTGACAGGAAAGATAAAAGGACAGAGGGCAAGAGGAAGGCAGAGAATGACGTATCTTAAAGAATAGCCGAATGGTGTGGGAAGTCAACTCTAGAAATAATATTATACTCACAAAACAAAGAGAATGGTCTATTAATGGAATTACTGTATTCGTTGTTATTTTCGCACAATTAATTTTTCGCGCTGAGTGGCTTCAAAACATGTCCACAGGTTCTTAACTTCGCGCTGCATGTCCGTAAGCTCACAATTGAACCCATCTACTACATGCATAAGAAATCATGCCTATATATTCGAGGGTTTTTAAATTCGCGCATGCTGCTATTTGAGCAAAATCTGCGAAAATGAATGTACCGCAAATATTTCCACGAATAGAGTATCAGATATGCATGTATATCATCATATATATATAGATAACGGCACCAGAAGAAGAAGATTGTTTCTATGGGTGAAGCACAATAACAGTACTCACCTTTGTCTATCTTGCCACTCCTGTCTTTCCTCTGTACTGTCCTAGCTGTACTACAGATAGTACCATCAAAGGAACATACGGATGCAGTAGGGACTACACTAGGAGAGGTGGCCTCGCGATAGGACTGGGTACTAGGATGATGAGTGGTGGATGATGATGGTAGTTGATTGGTGGTGGTGGTAGGAGCAGTAGATGTTGGGGTTCTTATGTTTGTTGTTGCTGATACTGTGTTGCCTGTGTTGTTGGATTCCTGTAATGGTTTCCTATTTTATAGCATAATAAAATTGGCATTTGGATTTATAAACTTTCTGTTTATAGAATCACTTAAAATTTCATACAAATATACTTTGGATCTGTAAATATATAACGTAAATATATTTGAGAAAAAAAAAATATATATGTACATGCAAGAGATATAAAGGAGAGTCATTCATGATAACATTATCAATATTATTAATTAAGATACATTGTATTCAAGAGCAAAAAATAAAAAATAAAATAAAAAACAACATCTCATAATGTAGTTGAGTTTTTTTTTTTTTTACTCCAAGCGCATACAAAAATAATCAGAATTGAATGATATCTATTCCGTCACATTCAACTTCTATCAATATTGTGCAGTGCTACCTGTCAATTTACCTTGAAAGAATCAGTGGGAAGAAAGGGCCATACCCATGTCTGGATTCAAGACTAGCTATTGCACTTTCCACATCCACACAATGTTGGCGCCACTGGAATTCAAACGTATCAACAAAAAAGTTAAAATGTATGTGATTGGGAATATTACAACTATAACTAGAATATATATAGTGTTTCAAGTAATTCAAGTATGTGGAATTCACAAAGTCTCTGTATGATTCAATAATATAATAAGCAGCCCCTGGGATCTATGGTTAGCTTCACACACTGTCTATGCCTCATTTCTTGCACAATTAAACTAATGTGACGTATATATTGTTGCACAATAGTCCATTGTTATTTGCTTTTCTGTGGACCATTTTACTCCTATTACATGCTGACTAATTCCCATCCAGCAACTAGCCCAGTGCAGATCTGACTGAAGAACCTTTGTTGCTACCTTATATGTCACTGATGTGCATTTCATAAGAATAATAAACTCACTGTATAGAAGCTAGTGATGGTAGGTTTGAGATGACTAGGTATCCGATCACTGTTCTGATCAGCGGGAAGCTTCAAATTGGCACCGTTACATTCACTCACATCCAGTTCTGTACAGGTCCCATGGATTTTAGTTCCTGAAAAATAAAAACATGAGAAGATGAACCTTTTTAAAAGTAAGTATAGAAGTTTGAAATATTCCATGACAATCTACATACCGGTATAGTTGCATACTAATTTGTAATTGAAGACCTGAAATTTTAAAATGGTCCAAGTCTAACCCTCAGCTAAATTGAGTTAAAAACGTATGTGAAATTATTCATATACCAATGAGCACATCTTGTGAATGATTTACAGCATGAATTTCACACAGAGTGCCCGAAGCGCATGAAAATTGTTTAAAATCCCCATTGGACACACACACAAAAATATCACTTTTTCTTGGACTTCGGCAAATGATACTCAATTATTAGTTTCATTCATCTCTACTCCATGCCAGCCCATAATACATACACTGTACATGTAAGGTACATGATAACAAATGCTTGCCATGCACTATGAGCATCCCATTTAGAAGGGATAATCAGGACCTTATAACAAAATGTTGTTACATTAAACATATATTCATAGGGACATACATGTATGTTTGAAAATAGGACTGGGAGAATTGCCTCGATGAAATCAAGTCTGGAGTGTGTTCGCTTGTTATAAACATGGTGGACTGTACATGTATCAGCTTTGGCAAAAATTCTTAGACCAAGCTGATTTTATGTTCTAGGACAAGAGCGCCATTTGTATTAGTAATGAAAGGTATATACTCACATGTCAATGATACAATTGCTGAAGAATGAATAGATGAGAGTTAGTCTGTGTTTAATATGTTTTCTTATCACAAAACGTAAGAAACACACACACCAAAACCCTTATAAAGAAGAGCTTGTTCTAATAAATTTTTCCCAGGCTGTATTTTGATTCTCACCATTATAAAAGCATGCCTCAAAATCAGCTGTGGGTCCATTCTCCATCAGCATACACTTAGCTTCCGAAGTATAGAGAGTGATCTTGGGTGTTTTAGAGCGCACTAACTGGATGAACCGTGAGGCATACTGGTATTTCTTCCAGTACTTGGATGGTAAATCATGGTAGCTATGCTTCGTGATACCACTGTCTTGAGGAGGAGATGGAGGGTTCTCCATAATGGGAAAACCTTTGCCCCCGTTAGGATGGTAGATGGTAACCTTAAAGAAAATCATTGGAGAGTATTTAAAACATAAATAAATATACATGTACATGAGTGTCTCAAAAAAGAGGGAAAAAAAAGGTGAAAAGATGGCTTTTGATTATGTACATTAATGAAGTCACATAAAAAATAAGCTTATCTAAGATTCCTCACATTATTCAGTTTTATTAAAAAAGTTCATGATTGTATCGGTGATGTGTGTATTTCTCACACTCTCTCTGATTGTTTTTTGGGGTGATTGATACATGTTACTACTTTGAGAGGTTGTACCGTCATCTTGTCCATTTTTGATCTTCAGAAACTACTTAATAACTGATGTTAATATTAACCTACCTGCATACCATCCTGTGATATCCTCAGCACTTCAACAACCCTATCTTGTCCATCTTTAGTCTTCAAAAACTCAAGACACACCTCACCTCCAAGCATGATGCTCACCTGATATACAAAACATACAATCATCAAGAAAATGTTATTTTTATTCAAATGGATGAAAGAGTTTCTCATGGAGGTTTATTATCAACCTATACATGTTTAACCCTATATTAGAATTTTTCTTCACTTTACTAAGTAAGTTTAAATTAAATATAAATTTACATTCAATGTCACATTTTAAACCTAAGTTTCAACTTGACGTCACAATTTTAGTCAACACAGCAAAGAGAAGGAAATAGTTCAAGGTTTTTGAGCTATGATGTCTTTGTGAAATTTTCAAATTGTTTGCAAAGGATAAACTAACTGCATGGCACAACGGTGTCCAATAACAATTGCAGTGAGCTAAAGAGTTCATTCTCCTTGAACAGTCTACCGTATCATACAGGCTCCAGTAATGTCACATCCTTTCTGATAATAATAGTACCGGTAGTAATAATATTGCCTGCTTGTATAGCACACAGGTCTTGTGTTACTAATATTACCCGGCTAAGCTTGGCTACTTTGAAAAGCACACACAGCATTGAAGGATTATTTTTCCTTCCTTTCTTTCTAACCGGTACCCAAGTACCTCACCTGAGAGCTGAACTCTACGAACGGCTTGAAATATGAAACGCCAAATGGGATGCTGTAAAATTCTTCCTGAGATTTGGTTGTATTTCCTGTTAACTCAATGAAATTGTAGCCAAAAATATAATGCTTGTCAATAGTAATTATGATTGTTATCTGTATTTTCCAAACTTTTATTAATGAAATTATAAATGATTTGCACATCCCTTTTGGTTTTTCATATATACGTTCATAAAGTTGTTTGTAAGCTACAACCAATTTGGTGGAACACCCGCGGGTCGTGTTTGGCATGTGTAGATTAGTGTCTTGCCAAAGAACACTTCTGTGAACGAACTTACCACAGCATTTCTAGTCCTTTGTCTGATCGGTCTCAGTCTGGTAGCATTCAGTGGAGGCGTCAAATGAGCAAGGCTCTGAACGCCAGCCCCGCCCTTACCTCCTCCCCCTCCTCCTCCTCCTTCCCTCTTTTCATGCTTGCGAGTATGTCTATGTGTCCAATCATTGCCTTTGTCCAAGTCACGTGACTTCGATTTGCTGCGTTTGTGGCCACTCTTTTCAGCAGCCTTTCCATCCTTATGCAGTGCCCCATCCTTCTTAGTAGACAATCCTGAAGTCGATGTTGATGCAGATGGAGCATGTATCCCATGGACACCAGGATGATCACTTACAGAGGATTGAACACTCTGTTTCTTTTCTATACACTTATCACTTGTTTTATCAATCGTCACTGCAAGATCATGTCTACTGTAATCAGACTTAATATCTGCTTCAGAGAAAAGTCGGTGTTTGGCATCGTCGACTCTGTTGTAATGACCTAATGTCTCTGTCCTGCTCTTTTCTCCAAGGAAAGAGCCATGCTGTCCAAGGTGTTCTTGTGACCTCCATGACGCGGTTCTCTTCCCCAGAGCTTCCCCACCATCGTGCAGGTGTCTCTGGCTCCCGTAGAAGCCTTGTTCATGAGATTGATGCAAGCCTGTACGGTGGATGTTGTTATCATGGATGGATGATTTGTAGTCTCTGCTGTGTGATGAGGATGCTGCGGTTTCTGTCCTTTCAGTGCCAGTTGACCTCAAGTCCTGTGCACTTGCTGCCTTCTGCTTCAGAGCTGCCAACAAATAAATAATATTTTTAATTTATCTAGTTTGTTACCCGTACACAGGACAACGCAAAGCATAGCATCCTGTTGCTGGGTTCAAATAACCTAAATGTACATCAGAACAAATTATTAGATGTACCAAGTACCTCTAGGCAAGGAAGTTATCTTACATCTGGGGACTGAATGAATAGAAAGTAAAGTTCTACTTTATGGATTGAACAATGAATTTTGACTAACAAATTGATAAATCAAAAAAAGGTTGTATAACTTCTAATTTGATACCATGTACCTTCTTATCTTAAATTTAATTTAAATATGTCCACAACTACTAATTATCAAACCGAAACCAGATTTGTTAAGCAAGTACAGTATGGACGGGCAGATGGATGGAAGGATGGTGGTGTTGCTACTTTTTCTAAAATAACTTTCTAAAAAAAAAAAAGGTTACAGGTTAAATAATTCGGGAGATTCTTCATACATTTGATTGACTATAAACTTCTGTGTAAAAATGAGATTTATCCATCCAGTCATGCATTAGTGAGCACACAAAAACATTAAAAGTATTAAAAATTGTTTGAAAAACTGTCTCTAAATACACAATTTAATGAGCATTCTCAAGGCATTTTTTCAATAAAGTTAACATCATTTCTACCATTTCCTAGTTTTTGATGCTTTGTCCAATCCCGTTGAAACAAGACAAACACGATCGAGTCCCTTTGGAATAAGGCAGTAGTCAGGAAGACTTATTGGCATCAGATGATGGGTTATGATAATTGTAAAGGGCATGGAGATGAAACTGTTTCACATTAGGTACTATATAAATGGCAGTTACTATCATTATTATAACATAAAGAACTAATGGAGTGAGTAACATACCACAACCTGACAAAAATGATCTGGACTTCATAGTTTCATCTTGTTGCTCGTACTGATTGTTTGAATGTAAAGCTGCACTGTGATTGGCTCGTTGTCTCACTGGAGGGGAGGGAGGATGCGTATCATACTGATTCCGATTAGACCCATTCCCGTCCCCATGTCGATGGCTTTGGACTGTGTTTTGATCTTTAATTTGACCCATTGACCTTTGACTCTCAGAGATGATCTGTGTGGACAAAGGGAGTGCTCTCATTGGTCTGCTACGAGATGAGGTACGGTTTGTTGTGTGAGAGGATGTTGTTGTTGCCATGGTTGCAAGACCGCTGTCTATTGATGATTCCACTGGCCTCTGAAATAAGAAAGAACAAAGTAAATTTCCTTTTTTTATGAGAAATGAAATGTATTAACGTTTTTCTAAAAGTCATTGGCCACTATATTCATTACCACATTTAATTCAGCCCTTTTACAAATGTTGTAATATAACCCAGATTCTCGCTTGTCAACTTAAAAATGGGTACGTACGTCTGAAAATTTATACTACTTGGTAGCTCAGAAATACTCATCCTGTTCAAAGATATAAAGGCATTATGAAATTGCATTTTGACATCAGTGCAAAAGACTAATTTTGCTGTCATACAGGAAAATTCTTTTCAGCCACTTTCTTCCTTTTGTTAGAGTGAGGCAGAATATTAGCTACATTTGTCTAAGGTCTTCTAGCTGTTTGGTCCAATTATTACTTCGTTTAAAACTCACTAGGGCCAATTGCATTTAGTCTAATGTCAAAATTGTCCAGTTCCCCCTTTCGTCTATCACTTTTTCCAGATTCGACAAATTGAATTTTGGGTCATTACCAACTAATCTTAACATAATACAGCAAGTGACTTTAGACCAAGTGGATCTAGATAAAATGGGTAACTGGAATTTAGACAAAATGGTAAATTGAACAAGTGGCAATTAGACCAAATGGTTGGGGGAGGATCTGGTTGTAGGGGAAAAGGGCAGACCATGTGGTATGGGAGTAGGTGGGCAAAGACAAGTTGGTGGCAGACTAAAAGGGGGTTTTCACGGACTTGCAAAAATTTTGCAAATTGCGATATGCCAAAACCCAGCAGTCATTTTGCCGCATAAAAAACTTTTGTAGCATCAAAACAAATGTTGGACTTTCCCAATGTGCAAAACATTTGTGTTCCCTGTGAAACCCCCCTAAGTCGCAATTCACCTCTAAGAACATACCTTTGAGAGAGGCTTGTTCTTGGTCCCAATAAAGCGAGTCTTGTCCATGAAAGGATGGTCCAAGACTGATGATAGACTAATTCTCTCTGTAGGATTCTTTTGAAGCATCTTGCTGATCAAATCCTTGGCTTCTAATGAGATATGGGTTGGCATGATGTACTCTGCTAACATTACCTGAAGCAGTGCCATAAAGCAGTGCCAAAAATAGAGAAGAGACAGACAGACATAATGGAAAGTGCCAAAATATTGATTGTGGTAGTCAGATAATATATGCGACTATAATTATCTACAACTGTCTGAATTTATATTGCTTTTCTAAAACTATTCTAGTAGTAAGAAACCATCCTTACACCCACCTTCATACCTAATAGGGTGTTAAACTCTAAAATGGCTAAATTATGCACCTTACACCTATCACCTATCTACATACCTTATTGAGTGGTATCAAAGCAGACTTCCAGTCAAGAAGGTATAAAGCATGTACCCTAGAGGTGCATCTTACACCCATTTAGCTACCTTGTTGAGTGTTTCTTAATTCCTTAACAGCCACAACGGTGGAATACTAGTCAAGAAGTTACAAAGATTGCACCCTAGAGGTGCATCTTACACCCTGGATATGCACCTTACACCCAGATATGCACCGTACACCCCTTTACATACCTTATTGAGTGTTTTCTTCACAGCCTTGGTGTCAAATGGTGGAGTACCCGTCAAGAACGTATACAGCATGCACCCCAGGGACCAGACATCCGACTGAAGACCATGGGGTCCTCTGGTAGCTATCTCTGGAGAGATGTAGTTAGGTGTCCCACACATGGTGTAATGCTGCTCCTCGGGAAGCTTCAGCTGTGTGGCCAATCCAAAGTCGGCTATTTTCTGCAGGATTGGGAAGATAGCAATTGAAATTTTTTTTTACAAGAGTGTGCTGTACCAATATCTTGTTGTCACTTATTGTCATCACAATGTAAAATAAATACCTGGGCCAATATTCATAAAACCTTAATAAGTCTACTACGCATATAAAAATGCAATGAGAGTGTATGGACAGTAGTTGCTTAGTATACTTATTAAGGTTGTATGAATATGGCCGCAGAGGAACAGTATGAACTAAATAATACATTAAATATCAGTTCATGTTATATATTAATATGTGGAAAAAAATACATAGTAGAGACAATTGCTATAGAAAATTTATCCATGTATGAAAAAATCTTACTTACTGGCTACATAATGAAAAAATCTTACTTACTGGCTACATAATATACATATACTCTCTCATTGCTGTTATTCCTTTTCTATCATACAAAAAAAAAATGTTGGAAATAATTTTGTTGGATTATGTTAGAATTCATTTTGAAGCATTACCAGAAGTGTATAATATCTCAGGAACATTAGGGGTGTTGTTTCTCTTCAATATGTAAATCAGAGGATCGGTACAGGGTTAGGGTATTGAGATCAGACTTACACAGTGCATATCTCGAGTGAGTAGAATATTTGCTAATGTAAGATCTCTGTGTAGTATACCATGGGAATGAAGGTAGATAAGGCCTATCACAATCTCTTCCAGGAATTGACGAGCTGTTCAAGAAAATAATGTTAAGTATTACATGATATGCAAATATAAAAAAATATCAAACATTTTGAAGATTTTCTCATTTGATATCATAGCAGGCAGTCATCTTGATTTTGAAAATCAACAAATTTTACAATAATTGTACAGCAATTTTAAGGAAACAAATCATGCACACTTGTTTATATGGCCCTTGTTCATTCTCGTGACAGCACACAGCAAATCTTTCATTTTTTCAAGCAATTTTCACAATTGCTTGGAAAGCTGGCCTATCTGGATGCAAGGCCCAGAACGCTCAATGGGAAACTCACATTGTCCATTAGTGCATGAAATATTATTATGATTTCAAACATGTGCACATGTATTTATGTGTTCAGTATAACAAAATTTCATTTCAGTGGAAGTGGAGTTTAGCTACATCATGTGTACAAGCATTTTTTTTCTTCAGGATCATGAGATGTTTTAGTAAATTATATTACTCAGGAATCTACCAAATCAACTTCCAATTGGGTAAATCTTATTCTAAATTAAAGGGAAAGTTCACCCTGGAATTTTATTGGTTTGAAAAAAATGCAGAAAATAAAAGAAAAATATAAATAAACGTTTGAAGAAAATCAACCAAAAAATAGCAAAGTTATTAATGTTTAAAGCTTTGTTTCTGTGACGTCACGTGCGAGCAGCTCTCCCATGTGTTGTGTATGTAAATTCCATAAATTTGTATTTTTTCATGGTTCTTGATAAAGGAATGGGTCAATTTGATAGAGGCATGTATATTAACATACAGTATGTTTGATGATGTATCGACTGCACATGTGAAATAATTAATTTTCTTCTGAAAAAATGACACTTTATGGAACTTACACTACATAACACATAGGAGAACGGCTCACATGTGACGTCACAAAATAAAAACTTTAAATATTCATAACTTCATTATTTTCTGGTCGATTTTCTCCAATCCTTCACTTATATTTTTCTGCGTTTTTTAAAACCAATTTAAACCCAGGGTGAACTTTCCCTTTCAATACTTTCAGACAATACAAGTCAAGATATCTGATGAGGTCAAATTGAATTATAAATTACAAACCTTTGGTGACATGCAATTACTATTGCTTACTGATCACAAGAAGTTATTTTTAAAAATTACACAGTTCAAGAAAACATAATTGGACAGCAAATGTTTGAATATATTGCACAATGAATTTCGATACATACCCTCTTCTTCGCTGAAAACTCTCATATTTTTCTTGAGATATCGTAAAAGTTCTCCATTATGTGACAGCTCCAAAACTAGGTAGACATAGTTGTGGTCCTCAAAATAGCTGTAAAGCTGCAAATTGAGAAAAGAATGACATTCTAATTATTGTGTTCTAAATCACTCATCATTGTTATAGCCCCACAGGAGCATGGACGCCCGTTTAATGTTTCACCGAGAAAATAGAGTGTGGTCATGATAGAATATGCACACATGACTTTAATTTCATAGGCTGCTGGGGAGCCTCTTTGTTATCAATGACCCTTGAACAAAATCATTTTAATGACCACCCCAACTGTTAATTTTTTTAAGTCAATAAAGTGAAAGGATCTTACTAACCTCAAGGATAGATGGATGTTTGAGCTGGCAGTGGATTTCTACTTCATTCTTTACTCTGGTGACCATTCTACTTGATTCCATCAACTTTTTATCAATCTAACAATAAAACATTGAAGGATATAAAGTAAACACACAGAATTTTAATTGTACCCACTTTCATAAATGACAAAGTATGCTTGAGATGAAAAGCCCAAATGTCTGCAGTGTAAATGAACGGTTAGAAGATAGATTGCTCCTCTAAGAAATTGATTTAAATCATACAAATCATTTTAAACAGCATTAAATCATTATCCCTGCAAATGAGCTTAAAGATGGCATTACATAAAAAAACAAGTCAGATACCACTAATGCATCAACATGGTCAGATAAGTGTTGGCATGTTTATATGAATGGTAACTGACAATCAGAAGAAAATCAACACTATTAACATAATGCTTGAAGTTTTATCAGAGAATTTTTTTTTTCCAAAATTTTTTTAAGCCGTTGGGATTTTAAATAGACAAGAAATTATTCATTTGTCTCCAACGGTAGAAACACACACAACTTAAATTTCTTTACATTTGATATTCATGTATATGGGATAGTTTCAACCCTGATCGCTAAGGGCACTTCGATGGTCTAGTGGTTATGACGGTGGTCTAGCAATCCACAGGTCGTGGGTTCGAATCCCGCCCGGGCAGCCTATGATTTTTTTCATAGCTGTCTGGTTTCAAATTTATCACACAGCAGTTGCGTGTGTTTCTACCGCTGGAGACAAATGAATAATTTCTTGTCTACTTAATCCCAACGGCTTAAATTTCTTTACGTTTGAAGATTCTTCTTGCATCTGAGTTTTTTATAATGGGCAATGACTATACATGATGAGGAGCACTACTATATTATAAACAATTCTAGAAGTATCTGACTCTGTACTTGTTTTAATGGGAGTGGACTGCATATTATGAAGAAAGATGAAGTTATTCTCACCATCTTGATAGCAACCTCCTGTCCAGTGCTGATTGTCTTAGCTCGATACACACAGGCAAAACCTCCCCTACCAAGGAGGTTAAGAACCTGGTAATTCTGTCATGAAAGACAACATAATTCAATCAATCAAATCTGATGCTTTGTAATCAATAGATACATATAAAGTTGTATTATTGTAAATTTTTGTTTTTTTGGCAGAAAATTTAATGAAAAGAATAGTAAAACAAAGTTTAATGTTTATGTTAAAAAGAGAAATATACTCATTTTTTTCTACATGAATATGGCTTCTAAAAATGTTTTCCAAACCATTCATAGTAATATCTTCAAACTAAATATTTGTACAAGAATCTTGAAATATCCATCCCATATTTGTTTCAAATTAAAAAAAAAAATATATAAAAAATCAAATCAAAACAACAACAACAACAACATTTAAGGACATAATGTCTGGGGCTCTGGGCATTCTGTATTCGTGTAAGTTTTTTTTTTATCATGATTTTTTATCATCATTTATTATGAATCTAATTACCAACCAATATATCTCACCTCAATTTTGTCCTCCATATTTGATTTATAGCAACTTCTTCGCTATATCAGTCAGAAGATCCTCCACAGGCTTCATATTCTGAAAGACAGTTCAATGAATCAAATTATATATATTGTTGTCATAAAAAAACTTTCTTATAATATCATAATTTGTGAACATTACCATTGCATTGAGTGGTATCAAATAAACAAACAAACAAACACACTCACACAATATTAAAAAATATGAAATGATATCTAGTTGAGAAATCAACAGGTATGGAAGTGCATCCGTTTACTGAACACTCTTCACAAATTCAACCATGAACTAAAACTAAATTCCCAATATATCAAAGATGACTTGTCTCTGAGTCTTTCAGTTGCAAAGTTATTTTATTCAAAGTCACCCCTTTCCATTTCCATAATGGCAATACTTACAAAATGTTTTGGTTTTTAACATACTTTTGAATGTCTTTATTACTTATAAAGTTGTACCCAGTTGTTGTATGTCTGGATGGGTTGGATGTACGGACACTCAATTTTAAGCAGTCATTTGAAAGGATTTAAAAGCAATGTCTTTGAAGTTTTTTAGCATGAAATGTCAGAAAATATTGTGGAGAACATATTGATGATGATGAGAATTATTCAACATTTTTGGGTTAATCCTTAGATGAAAAATCAGGCTTCATTTTTGTTAAGTGTCCAGACAACCAACCCCCCCCCCCCCATCCTACTGTAACACTGTATTTTTGTCTACAGGTGAAGCATGTTGCTTCTCAGGAATTTCACCTGCTTTCTTTAAATCATGAAAGAAATGTTCATATGACATGAAATAAAAAGAGGATAAAAAAGAATCTAGTTTGCAGATCTCCGAGAACAGCGGAGGAAGAAGAAGAAGATCTAGAGATGAAAAAGAAAAATCAATACTAGTCTAGTAAAGACAAAAGTAAAACAATAACAATGTCATAAAAGCATGTCAAAAGAGTGAATGAATCAACCGTCTGAGCCTGAGCTGAGCTAACTTCAAAGAAGTTTGTAGACCGAGGCGAGATGAGGAAAGAGACCAAACTTGAAACTGTAGATTCTAGATAGCATTCTTCATTTCTTAATCTCCATTTAATCGTTAGATAACTCCGACATGATATTTTCAGGCTGATAGAGGTCTAGTGCAGGCCACTTTCATGTCTTGGACTTTGGAAACAAGCACATACATGTACATGTAGGTCTAGGTCTACACTTACACGTACACGAAGTGTACGGGCTGCAAGTTATTAGCATCAAAACATGAGGTGCCTTCCCTTTTCCAGACAAGAATGTCAAAATTATGGAATAATAGATGGACAAATCTATTTTATTTATTAGTTTATGTACTTAAAATACTAAAGCCTATGTCTATCCTCATATTTTATGATGATCATAAAGCAAAGAAATGGCATCAGAATTGCTGTTACAGTGTAGTTAAATGAGTCACATTCGCGGCGATTAGTTTGCAACACGCATGCGCGACATTGGCAGCAGCTATATGTACTCTACACGATAGTATTTTGACAGAGATCGGAGGAGACTCTGAAATGGACTGGAAAATACAAGATTTCTTCAAGTGCACACAATTTTTTAGGAATATCTGATTTGCATCTAGTCTGTTTAGGTAAGTGACATTATATGGATTATATTTTTGTTATATTTTACCGATTCTTAGTGGTATTTTTAACCATTCCAAAACTATTCCAAAATATAAAAGGGATTAAGTGTCAATCACTGTGTTGTAGATATGGGGAGCATGGCACAGTAGAGCTTCAGTGAGTGGAGTTGGCATCAATTGGGAGGCTATTTTTACTGTACAGTAATCTGAGATGATCTTTGTTTTTGAACCGGCGCCTCCTACTACTGCTATTAAGTCTGCGCACCCGCGTAGCCTAAATGCTAAATTTATCGAACAAAACACCAAACTAACATCAATTCCGAATCTTAACCTCAACATTCTATTTTGATACAAAAAACTGAAAATAATTAACAATGAATTTCAGCAAAGTTCATTTGCTAACCTGAAAATTTCAACCATTCTCAAAAAGTGAAAGTCAAAAACTTGCGTGCGCTTAATTTGCGTGCAAAATGAGTTAGTGCGCAGACATGGACACTATTCAATTCTGCTACACGAAATGAGAAGCCCATCGATAAATCATAAAAAAACATGTCATGGTCGTGGTCGTGGACATTCTTGTAATGTTAAAGCCACGCTAGCAGCACCACTACGTGGGACTACTAGCAAATACAGTGACACTGTTAGGTGCATAACTACATTTTTGTATTAATATTTTCACAACAATGTATATTTTTACGTACCAATTATCCTTCCTTGTTGCCTATAACCTTTGGGGGTCTGTCTCCACTCGATGTCATCAGAAAGGTTTAAAGTTGGATAGATCCAAAATAATTCCGGTTTCTGTAGCGACGAATGCAATGTACTGCAGCAATGCACTTATATAACTTACGTCTTATGAGGGCGCTGTGGCGGTGTAATTCAAGGCCCTATATAAATACAGGGCCTTGGGGTAATTCGTAGAGTAAGTCGAGTAAGATTACTTCCGGTGATAGGCCAGCTCACTACCGATCCATTAAAACTCATTGAGCTTGACTTAGTTTTTCTCCAAAGCTGAGAGATTTATATTTAAATTTTTTTGTAATAACCATGTTAATGTTTTGCACATGGCAGACCCTTAAGTAGGATTTTTACGGGTGGGTTCGAAATCTGCAAAAGTGGACAAAAGGTACATCAAATTTTTTGACATCACGCCTGGCGATCAAAAAAGTACATACAGATTTTTTTCCCATGTTTAATAATGGCCGGTGATAAGTGGGGGTAAAAAAAAAAAAAAATCTGCCTTCGGCCCTCAAGAAGAGTACCATATAACAGCTATAGGGGTAGGCTCAAGTCGTTCTTTACATGATCTTCCCTTTTTTTCCTTTTTAAATCAATTTGTATTTTGTATTTTTGTTAATGATATATATTATATAATGATATTCTGAAGAGCTGCAACGCTCTGCCAGGAGTGACACTATCTAACGTATGAGGAGGGTGAATATAATAAAAGATAAATAAATAAATGAAAAGACGAAAAGAACAACAATAAAAAGAAGATGACTATGGGAAACGACAAGGAAAAGAATACGAAAGAGGAAAAGACAATAAAGGACAAGAAAAATAAGGACTTAAAAAAGACTGACAGTTCAAACCAGACGTCATAGATGTATTTCCAAGAAAATTCCCTTTACTGTTCTTGCTTCAACTAGAACAATGTCAACAATTGTACTAGTCTTTCAGTTTTTCTACCCAGTGATGGATTCAGTAAGTACGATTATCATGTGGGTCAGCGCAGACGACATAAAGTAATTACGGTGTGGTCCGAGTTTGTTTTTAAAAAATGCCGATTTTCTCAGGGTGAAGTTGATTTGCGACGACTCTTAACAATAGCGCCATAGCTGCACACAGTACACGCATTGGAGGCGCTTTACTACGTACGTGACACGCACCAGACCAGCGGTGAGTTTCTCTTATTTTTCTATCTTTCATATAGTATATAATTCCCCTCCAACTATAGTGATATAGTCTGTATAAAGTTATCAAAATTATAGCGCTATCGTCCTAAATTTTCTTAGCTATAACCTAATATCTGGGTCTACATTTTTTCCTACAACGAAAAGTACCTTATTCAATACGAGGTCAATATACTTCTGTAGATATTGATCTCGTACATAGGAGTGGTTAAATCTTAACTTAACAGTGTTAGATCTAACGTTAACGTTAATTAAATCTAACGTTAGACGATTTCTTAAAATTTTTGGCTTCATCATGTTCATTGATCATTATATATGAAGAATGGAATAACATCGATGAATCTTAAAATAATATTGTCTTTTTTATTGAAATTGAGGTCAAATTTTAGGTGCGCAGACTTGGGCACTTCCTTCAATAATCGCATCGATTGTTTACAGGGGGAAAAGGTGAAGGTGTCCGGGACATAATTATCCTCATACGGGACTACAGTCTGAAATTGTATTTGTAAACAACGTTAAGATCCAGAATCTACCCGAGATTTTAACTAATTATGGATTCTTATGCCCACTTCTAAGGATGTATTCATCTCGGCTAAAAACCAACAATAATATATACTGGCCAATTTTTGTTAAAACAAATGATCATAAAAATAAAAACTTACCACACAGGCACAGCTGCTAGCGCGATGCGAAATTTGAAAGCAGCGGGTGAATATTGCCGGTCGTAAGGGGCGCTACACTTGATTTTACCAAATCTTTTGTTCCGTGGGTCTAACTTTAAATTTTCTTTATTTTAATAACAGTTGCCCCATTGCGGGGGGGGGGTATTTAGTAGTTTTACTGGTTTAGGGATACATGCATGGATAGGGACGCATTTACAAGAATTGATCAGATTAGATTATAGTGGGGCATAGGACATAAGAAAGTTTTAAAAATAGAAGTGAAAAAACAAAACAAAAAACAACAACAACACTTGCCTCCGGGCGCGGCCCATGGACCCCCTTTTTTTGCCGATTAGGGAAGGGGAGGAAACGAGCAAGTTATCATTTCTGGCCTTCTAAACTATTACTAAATTTAAAGAAGATTGTCTCAAAACGAGCAAGTTATCATTTCTGGCCTTCTAAAACGATTACTAAATTTAAAGTAGACTATTTTGATGCCCCGACTATCGATAACTCTCTATTCATGGAAATTCCCTATTAATTATTGAGTCCCACCCCCCACCCCCTCCCCACACACACTCAGGGGATCATCCATAGGCCTACACGTATGCTATGATCTAATCCCTTCTGAAGTCTGTGCTCTGCACAGGAGATCTGAGAAATATATTGGATCTCAAACACCGACAAATGCTTTACATTACCCACCCCATCGTTCAACTATAAACGTACAATATATGGTCACACCTTGCTTTAATCTGTATCCCTCTTTCTTTCTCTCTCTCTCTCTCTTTGTTTATATCTACACCTCTCCTCTCACTTTCACTTCTCTTTTCAGAATATATCTGAAATAAAGTTGGTGTTTGTATTTGAATGTTTTCATACACACTTATAACTTGGCCTTCATGTATATTATGAAAAACATGAATTATCATTATGATTATATGTCGAATTGCAGAATTGTTATCTGATTTGATTAGCAAAAAAAATAGTACTCAATAATACAATAAAGTGCTAGCTTCATATGATTAAAAATAAATAGTAATAAAAAAGATAAAGCAACGTCGATCTGGCGCTGCTCAGTGGCTGCTGGGCTCACAATCAATTGAAAAAAACCCCAAGGATTTCTGTTTCTTTCAGTCAATAAAATGAAGCTTGAAGCTTGGATATTCGTATAGTTGTAATATTCTTAATTGGTAATAACTTAAGTGTATTTTTTATTGACATTTTATATCTATTCACTTCTTTAATGTCGCTAAAAGAGCTTTAGTTAGAACAAACCTTTAGTCCCCAAGGAGGTGGATTAAAAAATAAAATGTACTTTATTACATTTTCCTTTTTATTTCCATTATTATTAAATTTCACACTAGTGCCAAACACTTTCAACTACATCCTATAAACTTTAGCAAGCTTCATTGGCTCTTTTCTTTTCTCTTATTCTTAATGCAAGCAAGATGTCTGTAATGACAAGACTATAACAGCCACAGTGGCTAGTCTCATAATGACAGACGTACTGCTTGCATTTGGCATACAAGAAGAGAAAATAGCTAGCACTTTGCCATGATCAAGAAATATCTTCACTAAGAATTTCACAAAGTGAAAATAAATAGACCAACGGTGCTGCCCCATTATATTATAAAACTGCATTTACTGTTTTGTTTTTTACAAGACATTTGCAGAGAGGTTTTTGGCACTTTGGGACCACAAAGTGTTTGAAAACATATTATACACTGTATATTTATTAAAAAAAAGAAGAAAAAAAGAAGAAGAAAATTACACCACTAAAGAGAAAAACACAACAATAACTGCACATAATGGAATGGACCTTATGTTCTTGTATTACTGATCTAGCTGACCATTGCAATTTATGTATCTTCATCTACTCTTTACACATATAACATACATAATTTCAAAAGATTATTATATGCAGTTAATATAAGAGCTCAAGCTTAAGATTCAAAGTTGTGAAATATCCTCCCAATTATTAAATAAAAAGCAGATAATGATAACAATAAGTTGCTTCCTGAATATGAATACTTACTGGGGTGACCTTATATTCTAGTCAATGAAAACAAATTAAGCCATGCCTCAAATAACATGAATATCTCATTCATTTTTATGTTTAAAGACATAATATAACATGGTGAGCATATAAATGTAATTTGAAAAATATATGTATATGGATTGCTTTATACATGTATCTACCCCAAAAGTCTGAAAGGCTCACCAACTATGAAAGAAATGCTCTAGATACGTTTCAAAAAGAGATTTTGAGTATATACATGTATTTTCACCCCAGGAGAGAAAATTAAAATGGCTATAACAAGAAGTGATCATATTGTTACCTATATGTTCCAATATTGGCTCATAAATTCACCATTTAGAAATATATAATTTTGACAAATACTACAATTTGGGACATTTGGATTGGTATTTTAAAACTCTAACGCATATTCTTATATTATTTTCAAGTAGCACATCAAGATCTTATACATTTTAGTTACATTTATATTGATGATATAATATACAGTGTATTTGAGTTGATTGCTCAATTTTTTGTGCACTTTTATATCGAGAGCTACAAAAAGTGTAACTGTAACAAAGAAGTTGTGAAAAAGCTTAATAATAACTGCTAAGCTAACAGTAAAATTCTTTTTGTTTTAAAAATTTAACAGTTTATTCATACTTTACAATTATAATTCACATTTAAAAGGCCTGAAATTGTTTCCTCACAGAGAGTTTACATATTTCTGAAAAATCGAAGAAAGTTAATTTAAATCTATACAACTCTAAAACTTCCTACTCACAATGACGATGCCCACATATATTGTTTTATATATATATTTTTTTTAAACAGGACTATTTGTATAACTTTGTAATAAAATATATCTATGCTCTATACAAAATTTCCCTTCTATACATTTAAGGCAAGATGATAACTTCGAAAATATTAAATGCACTTAAACTAATGAGCAAAAATACTTCTATTTACTCTGGGATTTGATTTTTGTTTGTAGTTGCTTATTCTGCTTTTTAAAATAGTTTAATAAAAGGCATTTACATCATTTATACTTAAGATTCAACAATCTGATATCTCCATACAATTTCCATTTATCACATTCTGGAAAAAAAAAAAAATTCACATTCTGAAAAACAAACAAAAAATGCGTATAGTATTCTTATAAAAGGATTTGTGAAAATAAAAACGTCTTTTAAGTATAGCTTCTTAAGAGTCCACGTCTTAATAAGCAGTATAGGAAATAAGTATACAAAAATAATTCTGCCAAAAGAAACCGAACTACATAGATGAGCAGAAATATGTAAATAATACTTGCATAGCTTTGAACCCAACTATTCATTTAATAGAATAATTATATCAAATTATACATTGAATATTTAATCAAATTTTTGTATTTTACACTTCTATCACCTCATGCAATTCTTGGATATCTGTAGAAGAGCATTTGAAAGAGCTAAAAATTGGAAAAATTTACATGGATTTGTTTGATTAGAATGATGATTGTTTTTTTTTTTTTTTTTTTCATTTCAATTTTTTTTTCAAATAATATCTATATTTTTTGCCACCAGTCTTCATCTGACTTTGGTAAATTTAAAATAAAATGCTTGACAGACTGAGTTAACGCATTGCAATCATCAAATAAGTACACAATAAAATGTTATCCTAATTCATTTCATGATATTACAAAGTGCAATTCAAGTTTAAAATAATGACCATTCTAATCCAATCCCATAAAGTTACACATTAAAAAAAAAAAAAAAAAAAAAAAAAAAATTTCTCGTGACCTAAATAGCTATTAAATGGACTCTCAACTGACCTCATATTTGACCCAAGTAATTTTCATATATCTACATTTCCTACAAGTTTCCTTTACTATCCTTTGGGGGGGGGGGGGTGGTGATCTTTTCACAAAGCGTTAGGAAGAATTAAAATCATACTTAACCCATTGAAGACTGGGCCCAATTATACAAGTATTTTGTTGTGGTCTATCGGAAATACAGTTGTAGCGAAGTCAGCTCGTCTTCAAGAGGTTAAATTCCTAGTGCATCCTGTATTTAAAGTGTGATCTCAATGATAGACTTTCCAAAAGCCTATGATCTGACTTATGTAAAGATGCATAATATACTGCACACAACTGGGAATTTTACTGTAAGTCAGACCTAACTCTTTGTGAAACAAGTGACAATGTGAAGAGGGACATTTTTTAAATTTTTTTTAAAATTTCAATAGCCAAAATTGAAAAAATTCAGAATAGATTTTCCTTATCATTTAAAAATATTTTGAATGTCAAGGATACATTGAGCAACAATTCAACATAGATTTGGGGGAAAAAGTCAAACCTCAGAAAGAATTTTGGACATCACATTTTGCTTTTCTTATTTAAAGTCGTTCGTAAAGTTGTTTATAGCTTACGAACAACTTGGCAAAACACCCCCTGGTGTTTTAGGAAACATGATGGATAAATCTTCCAATGATTTTGTGTTGTAGATCACGATGAGAGTTCCACAAATGCAGCAGGGAATCTTCCAGACTTGCCATTGACTGTACCCATGAGCCACTCATCATTCACACGCTCAGTGATTGCAATCATATCGTTAGCCTGCAGGGAAACAAATACAACAAAATGATATTGTCATCATTACCATACATTATGATAGTCACAACAAATAGAGGGCTCTCACAAGCTCTAGTGCCTGTTTACTTTTTTGTTATTCTTCATTTTAAACCAGAAGATATACATTTAGGCAGCTTAAAGAAACAAAATGGCCACCACAAACTTTTCATGATAATCAGCTGGATCAACAAAAGCAATTCAAGGCTTTGTGGTAGAGGGCATGTTGTGACACTTACTCTGTTAGCCGTCAGACAGGAGTGTGTCTTCAAGAATCTGTCTGTAGAGATCACCGGTTTACAGAGGTCACTATTTCTGTATCTAGGTCTACAGTGGCCAATGTTTATGTACCTTTCTCCAGTGGTCACTATTTCTGAACCTGTCTACAATGGTCACTGTTTCTATTTTCCATTGGTGGCCAATATTTATGTACCTTGTTCCCAGTGGTCTCTATTTCTGAACCTGTCTACAATGGTCACTGTTTCTATTTTCCATAGGTGGTCTTCTTAATAAGCAGGTTCAACTGTACTGATCAACAACTTACCTTGAATGACAGTTCATCTGCATCCTCTGCATCAAAGTCATGCAGGGCCTTAGCAGTAGAGGGGGTAGCTCCAGCAGATGGAAGATCAATGATGACATCAACGAAGGAGCGAGGGAAGATGCCTTCCCGTAAGTCCACCTTACCACGCAGCCAGTCTTCTCCGATCCTCTCCAGGAGTGTGACCTTCTCCCCAGCCTTCAGCCTTATCTCATCATCTCCGGCTGGCTCAAAGTCAAATGATACCACACAGTGTGGATCAACTCCGCTCGTCTGAGAAGGAGAAATCACATGAAGAGCATTTCAGCACATTGCTCAACCATTAAGATATTCTAAAAAGTTGTATGTGAATATGAATTTTACATTATGTATGCATGGGCTTAAATAACATGTAAGTTACCCATGATTTTATAGCCTTGTAACTCATTTAATAGTTTTTAATTTAATTCAATAAACTGTTAAAATATTCGAAAAAGTTGTATGTGAATACGAATTTCCCAAAGATGTATGCAATGGACATAAAATAACATGTACATTAAGTTACCCATAATTTTATAGCCTGTAATTACTTTAATAGGTGTAAGATTGTATTTAGTACAAATATTAACCCAAGTGTGTAGGATGTAACTGACTTACCTCTATATCTTTAGCTTGAGGGAGACCAGTAGGTATTCTGTCTACAAAGGCAGCAGGGAATCTTCCTTTCTTTCCATTGAGTTCCCCTTCCAACCAATCAGCACCAACTTGAGCAGTCACCGTGATTTTATCTCCATCCTGAAAACAGGAAAAAAAATTGAAATCATTAAGAGTGTAGATTCACTTAACCACTTGACTGCTGCATGGTGGTAATTGCACGGTACTGGAATGACCAGCATGGTGCTGGTGTGTCAAAACAGACAAAGCTCAGACAATAGCATGATCACGTAATATTACGTGGTCTGCGCACAGTGTACAAATGCCAACCACGTAATATTACATGGTCCGCAGCCAAGTGGTTAAAACCAATCAGCAGCAACTCAGGCAGTCACAGTGACTTTATCTCCATCCTTTGTAAAGAAAAAGTAGATATTTAGTGAGTGTTACATTTACATGTTTCATTCCATTAAGAACCAAACCAAAATTTTGTAAGAATAAATGTACTTGTTATACCATGGGGGCTGAATAATTTTGCATGTAACTGTATAATGTACATGTACCTACAGAACAAGCATACACGTGATGAAGAATGTTTTTGAAGCACTGTTATTTTGATAACGACTGAATTTTTTAATTGAAATTGTTTGAACAGTTGTAAATATGTAAATCTAATGAATACACCAAATAAATCTGTCTCTATTTGATATGTAGATAAAATTTGTTGAAGAAAACCAACAATATGAATGATATCTCTAATATAAATGACAGAAAAATTTCAAACTTACCTTGAAAGTGAGCTCAGTATTATCAGCTCCGTCAAAATCATATATTGCATAAACTCCATTACCTGTAAGGCAAAAAAAAAACAAAAACAAACAATAGAGTTAATATCCTTTGAATCAGATCCATTCTTGGTTATTTACAATGTATAGATAAAAGATATCAATCAGGCCCGTAACTAGGGGGGTTCGAGGGGTATGAACGAGCAAGGGTCCGCTTGACAAAAAAAAAAAAAGGATTAGCATGTAAAGAATGACCTTAGCCTACCTCTATAGCTAATATATGGTACTCTTCTTGAGGACCAGAGGCAGAAAAATTTTCAACACCTACCCCCCCCCCCTCTTATCACGTGACCAGCGTGACATGAAAAAAAAAATTGATATACCTTTTTGCTCGCCCGGCGTGATGTGAACAAATTTTGATGTACCTTTTTGTCCACTTTCGTAGATTTCGAACCCTCCCATAAAAATCCTAGTTACGGGCCTGTCAATCAATCTTAGTAGTTGTGAAAAATTCCATATTTGTCATCTTTAATTGTAATATTCAACACAATATGGGGGTAAAGTATGTATGTGGATTCACTTTGAAGTATATAAGTTCAAAAGGTGTGATGTGCTTTGGGGGCTATTTCACTTGACTTCCCTCTTTATTTTACCATTGATTTCCTGTTTACTTCTAACTGAATTATATTTATTTTCTAAATCTTACGCCTTACAATATCAATATTTGTGACAATAAAAAGGATGATATATATAATTAATCTTACCAGTAGTGCTTGAAGCCCTTTTAGGAGGTAGGTCTTCAATCACGTCTACGAATGCAGCAGGGAAGATTCCTGATTGTCCATCAACCTCGCCGCTATACCATTCATCACCTACTCGTCCCGTTAGCTTGATGACAGCGCCCTCT
Organism: Paracentrotus lividus; assembly: GCA_940671915.1. Taxonomy (NCBI): domain Eukaryota; kingdom Metazoa; phylum Echinodermata; class Echinoidea; order Camarodonta; family Echinidae; genus Paracentrotus; species Paracentrotus lividus. The sequence goes on from CALNVZ010003428.1 coordinate 32,338,212, forward strand.
TTGAAAGTCAGATCGTCAGCACTGCTGCTCGTGTACTCAAACTTGGCTTTGCACCGGGGCCCGCTATCACATCGAGATAAGAGAAATTTGTAATAAAAAATTTGCTCATATTCTTTCTTTTAGGGCAGCAACATTTTGATGACCTTTTTGTGTGAGAGGTGTTTATTTATGGCCAAGTTGTACACATCTTGGCCATCACATGTGTGATTGGTAATGTGGGAATCGATCTAGTCTGTTAGAATGTCAACACGACAGTGCAAACTTCAGAAAAATTGAGGAAAGCAAAGTGTCCTGGTGCAGCTCATCCTCTGGCTGGTTTCCCAATCCCTCACTTCAACATACACGGAGATACAATGATCTTCAGACCTTCAGGAGGAATGTATCTAAACTGAACCAGCATGTGTTGCACTTGTAAGACTAGTCAACCAGTATCCTGGAAGGATAAGTATTGCAGCAATAGGGCCACTAACCAACCTGGCTATGTTGTTGATGATCGATCTAACGTTCTCGTCCAAAATCAAGGATCTTGTTATCATGGGAGATGACATTGAAGGTAAAGGTGACATCACTCCATGTGCAGAGTTTAACTTCAGTGCTGACCCTGAGGCAGCGAGAGTAGTGCTCCGAGAGTTCACCTGTCCTAAGAATCTCATTTCATGGGAACTTACATGAAGTATACCTGGGATATAGAGTGGATGCATGCAAATTTTTTTCTAGAAACTCGCATTGGCCGTTTTCTCACAGTTTCGCATGAGCATATCATAGAAGTCTGCAGAAAGGATCGTAAAATGTGCACTGGAGGTTTGAAGGACAAGTTCCCAGCTTGTGATCAGGTAGCTACGGCTGTAACCATCAGCCCTGACCGCATTACAGAGTTTGACCTTTGCCCTTGTTCTGTAGAGACAGGAGGCGTGTCTAGCAGAGGTCATGTCGTCATTGACCGTGGTGGTTTTGATCCTTCGATGAAGCTGGTTACGCCTACAAAGATTGTCACCGTGACAGACTTTGAGAGATTTAACCAGATTAGCCTTCGCTCAGTACAAACAGAATGATAGCTTACAGGACTCCTCCGGGCTGGAGTTTTGCATTATTAGAAAAATGAAGTAAAATCTAAAAAGCATAACACTGAAAATTTCATCAAAATCGGATCAGAAATAGCAAAGTTATGAATTTTCTTAGGTTTTTTAATTTTTGTAGGAAACAGTTTTTGCCATCTTCAAATTGGCAAACTGATGATGTCTCAGTCCCCCTACTTTCTTTGTAGTTTATTGTATGAAATACCAATTATCAAGATTTTCTGCCCCAAGGACATAAAAACAGGGATTAATCCTTGTGGAATGTTCAAGGTCACAAGTGCTTTTACCTATTTTAGTATGAGGGATAGATTTTCTATATACGCAATATATGAAAAAATGAGAAAAATAGGATTTCATATAATAAAATACACAAGAAGTAGGGGGACTGTGACATCATCAGTTTGCTCATTTGAATATTCAAATATTCAAATGAGACAATGAGACAATGCCAAGAACTGTTTTACGAGAAAAATTCAATACCTAAAAAAATGCATAACTTTGTCATTTTTCATCCGATTTTGATGAAATTTTCTGTGTTGTGCTTGTTAAATTTTACTTTACTTTACAAAACTTTTTCATTTCAGCCCGGACTCCTCCTTTAAATGCAGTATATTCAAGCACCCTTGTAATAGGGCCATCTATTATTATTCTAAACTACCTCTTTTGTTCCCACTGCAACATTTAGTCTCGTATGTAAGCTAATAGACCGGTTTTCTTAGTTACCGGTATTTATGATTTATGGAATTTTGTTTCCTGGGGAGAGTAACAAAGTATACCAACAACCTGTTTTCAAAGAATAAACTACAATATTTAGAATCTAATTTGCATGAATTAGTTGTTGCTATGTCAGACAAGCTTTATCTGCTACTACTTATATCAGTCATACCACGAATATGTCACCCACTGAGAAGTATTCTCTTCTGAACATTCCTGTTTCGAAATATAAGCTGATATAATAATGATGATAATAATATTGTTTTACTTAACCATTAGTTATAGGCTAATATAATGATAATGATAATAAATATTGTTTTATTTAAACATTATCTAGGCTAATATAATAATAATGCCAATAATATAGTTTGATTTATTCACCTAGTGTAGCCACTTCACTTCTGAGCACTGTTCTCTTATTTGGTCCTGCATAGCATGTTCATTGTTAATTATTTCCAAATATAGCCATTTAATGCCAATTATATCTATTATAGATTATTGTCTTAATAATCGGATGACTTGGGACAACCATGAAAATGTTGTGGTAGCAAAAGCAAATCACATGCTTGGCTTCATTGTTAGTGTCGCCAGGAATCTCTCTAGCGTAGCTTTACTCAGTTTGTACAAAAGCCTGGTGCTTCCTCTAATGAGTATGGTCAACCTGCATGGTTCATTCACGGTAAAGGTCATAGCGACAAACTAGAAAAGATACAGAGAAGAGCAACACGCACTATCCTCAAACAAAGGTGCCAAGAAATGGGATATCCAGAACATCTCCAAATACTCAATTGGCATACTTTGGCATCATAATTTCCTCTTGTTTAGCTTTGTTCTCAAAGTCCTGTTTGGTTATGTTAAATGTAAAGCTATTCAGTCACAAATTTAAGTCAACCAAAGACATACTAACATCGTCAAATTCACAAACCTCAATGCCCGGACCTAACGACTACATGGATCCGCGGTAAACACATTTCCCCACATTTGGGACAAGTTGCATGCAGATTTGAGGACTGGAATAGTGTTGCCCTCTCTCCAAAACTGGCTTACCAAACTAAAGACTGTAATCCTCACCCAGTCATAACTTCTTTTTTTTTTTTCTGATCCTACACAGATATTTTGCTGGTAGTTGGATTTGGCATTACTATTATTCAGACTTACACTATTCTGTATATCATGATTCTTGACAGTTATTGGAAATTAAACTGATAAGTTCTGTTATGAATTAAATGGTCGAATCCAAATCCCTCTATTATTTAAATTTAAATTTAATAAGAACTTATTGTATGTTAATAAATGATAAGTAATTTAACAGGATTTAATACGATTTAATAGATTCATGGAACACATGAATGTTTATCATATACATTGTACTTAGATTGCTTGTCAGTTCACACAGTCACTGGCATGATCAATAATTCATTTTATGCCGTGCCATTTTATAATAATAAATAATAATTATAATTTACTAAATTTATTTTATATATTACTGTGTTTCATCTTTTTACGCTATTCTTCTTGCATATATGTGCAGCCACATGGATTGGAAAAGAAGACCTACGGGTTTCAGTTATTAAGTTAATCTTTTTCTTTTCCTGGCATCCATGTGGCTTTAAAATTCTTTCTTATTTTTATGTATGCTGTTTATTGCTTCATATGTTCTCAATGTATATTGCCAAATAAAATAATGATAATAATAATAATATATATATATTGTTTGAATAATTCATACATGCAGTACAGTCAATCTTGCCTACATGTATGTTAAGTTGAATCTGTTGGGACTGAAGATATAGCTTGCACTTAAAAAGAAAAAATCATGAGGGGTTAAAACCCATAGGATTTACAAAAAAATATGACTTGAAAAGACCTTCGACTTAGGCAAGGTGGACTATGTATAAAAATTGTAAACATACAAAATGTGCTACAAATATCAACATAACCTGAACTTAAGGCATTCTTGTATACACATCATAGCACCCTCTCTCATAAGTGGGATCAATAGTTCCATCAACTTTCAAGGAGTATGATTCAAAGAATGGCCCAAGTCCACCAAACAAAATGAACCCCCAACAAGTGACCTGAATATTGATTATTGATAACTATGTACATTTAAAATTGCACATTTGTATTCAAACTGCTGCCTCATTGCCATAGTCAAATACAACATTCTTGGAGAAAAATCTTAAGTTTTTTTCTAGATTCATTTGAAATAACCTGCCATTCTCAGTTGTAATTCAGACTTACCTAATGTCATCCTCTGTTGGAGAACCACCAGGCAAAGGAACCTACATTGAAAATATCAGGTAAAAAATAAGTTTATAGGTACAATAATATATCACACTGATTTCCATGAACCATAAACCTACAAATACAAAGATGAGTTATATTAATGGTTTACTAATTTCTTGTACTTTCTTATGTATCATTACATGTATGTCAACTGATGCAAACATGTATGTATTTCATTATTGTTTATATGTCCATGTATTTTATATGCAAGTAAAGCATATAATAATATATAAATTTGATTTACTTTAACATTGACATTTGACATATTTCAAGGTTGCATTCATATATTTTGCTGTTGAGGTTCCTGACCTGATGACAGTAGGAGAGAAAAGGACGGACTGCGAAAGAGAGAAGTATGAAAACAAGTCATATGAAAGAAAAAAATAGAGAAGCAATGAATAAGAAAAGAAAAGAAAAAACGTATCGGGACAACTATCCCCTGGACAATTACCCCACAGGACAACCACCCCCAGAAAGCGGGTTAGAGTTAGGTGTAGAGTTTGGGGGTAGTTTTATTTGGCAGGGGTAGTTGTCAAGAGGGTAGTTGTCCTAGAACTAAATAAACACACAAAAAAGACAAAAAACAAAACAAAACAAACAGAAAAGAGCCGATAGACAGACAAGGTTCACTTACTATGACCTCCACATGGTTTGATGGGAATATACCAGTCTTTCCTCTGACTTCTCCTCGGAACCAAACAGTACCAATAGTTCCAAGTAGTTTGATGATATCACCCTCCTCAAATCCAAGCTCATCAGCTGCTGAAGCTTTGAAACCAAACAGAGCCACAGCTTGGGGACCATCGTAATCATCCTGGAAAAAAAGAGATTTCAAAAAACGATTCACAAACTTTATCTTTTATTGAAACCAAACAGCACCAATAGTTCTAAGTTGATGATATTGTTGGTTTTAAGTATTCCCTAAAAAATAAGTAGATATGTCAAACTTTCCAATGAACCAAACACAAAGTATACAAAATATAAACCATATGAAATATCATGTAAGTAAGAGTTATTACTGATATCCACGCAGAAAAGTCCTGCTTCTCCTGCCCTTTACTCTGTGTTTTTTTTTGTTTTTTTTTGGTGAGTTATGGGGGTTTTAAACTACCAGTCTCATATAACATGTATTTCTCCTTTTCTAAATCAATTTGTTCCTCATAACACTTTTAGTTTTATCAATCAAATATGTAACTCTTTTATTCCTTCATTTTCCTTTGTACTTACAGAATGTATCGTTCTCAAATTTATTATTGATCCCCATTTCAGTGAATTCCAAATGGCATCTATTGTTATTTATTTTCTAAATTCCTCTTACATGTAGCTTCAGTATTTCTTACTACCAAAGGACTCACTTTTAATTTAGAATTTAAAAAAAAAAAAAAAAAAAAAAAAAAAAAAAAAAATCCTGTCATAGTGATTTACAAAATAATAAAGGAAAGTGAGGAATAATTTTCAAGTTGATTAAATGTAATCAACAAAAAAATTCACCTACACAAAGAATAGATTTTGTTGAAACTTGTTATTCTAGTATGTAGTGATACAGATACATGCTACATACCTCCGTTCTTTTCGTTGAATCTTTCACCTATCTTGACAAATTGAGAGGGAAACATTCCCTCCTTGTTCTTGCATTTACCAACCAGCCAATCTGCATCCATCCTCTTCACAAGGATGATTATATCATCAGTCTAAAAAGATAAAAAACGTAAAACATCATAAATAGTTATTTACCATGATTTACCATGACATTCATCACACAAGCACTTGGGTGCTTGCTGTTGATTTAGTTTTTATGCGGCTGTCATTCATATTATGAATATTTACATCAAGACCAATATACAAAACAAAACCATTATACAAACTGTATTGTTACTACATGTTCCATTTACATGTAACGTTGACTTTTACAAAAGACTATGTTCTATGGTTAACACTTTTGCAAATACATGTGTAAGTTTTAAAATGGTAAATAAATTAAGTCCATGGGCCTAGAGCAAAAATATCCAAAGTATCTAAAAAAAAAAGTAATGTAACGAATCTGTAAAAAGATCTATAGACACATTTGTACGTCTTCTCTGGATATAATAGATTGTGATATTGTAATGTTTCAAGGGGTTAAAGATTTTATACATAATTCAACCTCTAGAATTTTCATGTTTGTGGACGTAAATTTATCATAAAAATTAATAACTCCATTCTCCAAATTTCATAAAAACCACCTTCAGGATGGATTTCCGTTTTATCAGTTACCTTGAAAGAGAGTTCATCTGCTTCCTGTCCTTGATAATCAAATAGGGCAACCCCATGTGGCTCAGATCCCTGTTAACAAGAAATAGAGACGTTTGTGTTAGTTAATTTAATAATTTATTGTGACCTTACTGCATAGAAAGCCAATATTTATGTGATTTATCATCTAGGTGTGGAAAATCACAAGATTTTGGACTAGGACTCACAAAGTTTTGCAAAAATATAACCACTACGTAAAAAACAAGTACACATATTACATTTCTCATGCAAATTTTAAATGGGACAGAGATCTTTATTTTCCTTCAAGCAATTAGTAAACTATAAACTATTAAATCAATGACTTTGATCATGTAAAATACTCAATCTATTTATGTTTCATAAAATGAAATGAGATTGATGGGGATCTTGTATGATGCCTATTTTTTAAGAGTTTTGGTACATGTACTAAATTGGACCATTGCATACAGAAGAGGTTCATGTATTAAGCAATTTTTTAACCCTAATCAGACTGGGTGTTTGGGTAGCTGTCAAGACTGGGGGGGGGCCATGATGGCCCCCCCTAAGATCTCGGAGGCCGATCGCGCGGACCACGCCCGAAAATTTGCACGATGGTAGTGAGCCATGTAATCTACAAGACTGCGCTGTTAATTTTTCCAAAATAATATTAATTTTTTTATATGAATTAATTATGCTAATTTATGCATGAAATCATACTTTTCTCTAATTGAAAAAATAAAGCTCCTAGAATGCTAATTTTTGTTATTATTATTCCTTATAGCATTCCTTACAATTGTACTAGAAAAAAATTCTTGTTTCAAAATTAATTTCTTATGTATTTTATTGTTTTATGAATTTCTTATGTATTTCTTTGTTTTTTCGACCTTTTGTTTTCTTTTTTTTTTACGCAAAAATCATTTAAGAACCATTTTTAAGCATAAATATGCTAAAATAAATTGATTTCAGCCAATGAAAGTGAAAATAATCATATCTTTATGAATTAGAGTGAGATAACTCAATTTGCATTGACTTTGTACACAAGATCACGTTTTTGAGCCATTTTCGGTCTGACGGATATTTTTTGAAAATCGTGCAGCGTCGTAACGGTACGACCGATTTTTGCGAAAATGGTTTCAAAAGATGCGCGCAGACTTGAAAGTAAAAAAGTCAGCAAGCGGCGCGATCAAAAAATTTCTGCGGCGAGTGGTCGCGGAAAAATGTCAGATGGGGGGCCATGATGGCCCCCCCCCCCCAGTCTGATTAGGGTTAAGGAATATTAAGAGAATGCAGTAGTCAATGGATTTATATGCTTCTTATGAGTTGTAGGCGCTTGTGAAGTGATTCTTGTATGTAGTACGCATAAAATAGCACACTTATAATTTAACCCTGAATCAATAACAAGTGGTTGTGGTCTGTTTTCTGGGAAAATTATTTTGCATACTGAAGTTAAATATATGTACAGATGATACTTTCAAAACAAAAACCTAATTCATAATCTATTTGAAAAATAAAAATATTGTACATAGTACATTGTATACTGTAAAGAAGTTCATAAAAAAATTTGAATGGAGGATGTGCAGGCCTCTAATTGAATGTTCAGAATGTACCTGTGCTGAGAGAAAAGCTTGATCTAATTCCCTGTAGAGAGACAGGAATAAGTGATTCAATGTGACTCATACAGTGTACACTGACTGTCAACTTGAGCAGTCACATACCAAACCCATCCAAACCAATGACTAACTTCCCATTCACTATCATTGATGTATGTCTGGTGTCAGTTTAGAGTAGTTCCTATTGGTGTGACTGCAGTACCCACATCATAAAATAATGTATTACAATCTATTCTCACAAAATCAGTGGTCTCCCAAATGATAATAATAATAATAATAACAATATATAGGCCTACATATTTGCTTTAAAAATCCAATATCTGTGAACATGAAAGTACATGCAGACTTTATCCTTCATCAAATATGAAATAACAGGGTGACTATTAACATGGCTTAAATTAACCAGAGGCTATCGAAAGTCATGGATGCCCTGTTGACTGGCCTTGATTCCCCTTCTAATTGGCCTTGGAGATTTGTACTTAGCCTTTCACATTTATTTTTCCCCATTTGAGCTGTAATATAAAAATACTTAAGTACATGTAGGGTATTTGTAAAAGTGGCCTTGCCCCCAAAATATTGAAATTTATTAAAGGCCTGATTGAAAGGACTAATTGCAAATAAAAAGAAAGAAATAATGAAATGAGCTCAAGCTTAATTTAGATCCTCTTTCCTGCTTGGTGCCATTAAAAGATTTTATCTATTCTATTTTTATTTAAATACACATACAAGTACATAATCAATAATCATAAGAACTTCTGCCTGTAACTGTAATAAAAACGAAAGTCTACAATATTTCATATTCAAAATGAAATTGAAACTTCTTAGCCATACAGTTTATAGTTGTTTTTTTTTTGTTTTTTTTTTGAAAAGCTGATTATACATAAAACAAAAATACTTTTGTATACATGGTAATGTCAAATGTCTGTCAGGAATTAACACTATTTGTTTCTAATTATAGAACCTTCCAATCACCAATCACACAGGAACAAGCATGGTAAGTCACATGACATTTAATACTCATTGATTCATTTCCTGATTAGAAGACTGAGTGTGACAGAGAGGGACTAAAAATAGGATTTAATAGTTCAAGGTTTTAATTCATGACTGAGCAGCCAAGGAATATGTTATGGATCACTTAACCTAACTAATAATATTCAGTCAAAAAGAGACTGAGCTTAGCAGAATCTTTGTAAGAGACAAGAGGCTCTTTTGACTCGATGTTACTCCACTAGCTCTCTTTTATACAGTTTCAGCAGTTCTTTCTTTTCTCATCTAATAATTCATACTATACAAGTACATGTAATTTACAATCCTTGAAGCAACAAACTGCACACAAGCTTCAAGTTTGGGAAGTAAAACCACGTTGCTGGTATAGTGTACAAATGTTTTGGATTACTGGTTTACTTGGAAAAGGGGCACCTGAAACATTTATAAGATTCCCTATTTGGACAATCTAGGATATCTAATAAACATGGAGGAAATTCAAGCATAAATTTGATAAACACATGAATGAAAATTAAAAATTAAGCATATTTTTCAATTCAGACTTTTAGATATAGTTTAGATGAAACACCTGTGCAGCAGTTTTGCACAAACAAGTTATTTATTTGGTGGACTAGTACCACTGAAGAGGGTAATTTTTGTTAAATATGTTTCACATGGAATCCACAAAACTTCCATAAGTGTGGAAAAATTTGACTAAACATTTGGCACTCTGACAATCTTAAAAACCACAATTTCCTATTTTTTCTTCTTTGTATAACGTGAACTTGAGAGCAATGTAATCATATTCAGTGACACAAGTGTGTTGGGTGTGTGTAGTTAGAAAGTTATGATGAAAATATGACATATTTATTTTAATTTGACGGAAGTTACATGTTAACGGTATCCATGTGTTCACTTTACTTACATGTAGAACATTAAAATTAACATCATCACAGACACTGCATTATTTCAAGTCATTATTTACTTCCTTTATTGGGCAAGATTCACAGTGGTGTGCTCGTTTGCCACAAACAACACCATTTAAAACTAGGATTCCCTTTGGTTAATAACCTACTTCCTGGTTTAAACTGCTACAGGAGGACCCTTTATCATCGAGGTGTAGTAATTCAATACCTGAACTTTGAGATAATCTTGGTAAAAATGCAGAAATTTACTATAGCACAGGGCCCGTATTCCATAAAAGCATGACATTAAGCCTTTTTGCTTATCTTTAAAATGCGTATTCCATAAATACGCCTTACTAAGAATTCTGTCCGGCCTATTTTTGGCAGTGAAGCATAAATTCTTAAATTTTTGCCAAGTCAAAAGTCTTAAATAAAATTGCGCCTTCAAATCGCACATTAAAAAAAATGAGAATTTTATCCTAACTTTAAGCCTACTACCTAGTGTCTTAACTTTAATGTTGATTATATGGCAAGCTCAAAAGACCACAAAAATAAAAAATGACGATATTAATAAAATTCAGACTTTTGCTTGATGCTTTCTGACCTCAGACAAAGTGCTTAACGTGTTTGGTATAAAGGCTAAGAACTTTTTTTCCACGGACAAAAACTTAGAAAAATACTTAGACTTAAGACAAATTGCTTAAGTATAGTTTATGGAATAATTTGGGTGTTACATAAAGAGTAAGATCTCTAGCCGTTGATGACTTTTAACATATTATATTATGGAAGGTTTGAAGGAGTGTGTAAAAAGGTAACATTAACATTAGGGTGGTAATGTAGTAGTTGATAATCTTACCATATATTTATCATGGAGTATGTAAGATAAATAGCAGTTGATAATCTTGCCATATATTTATTATGGAATATGTAAGATCCATAGCAGTTGATAATCTTACCATATTATGGTGGTACATGTATGTAAGATTTATAGCAGTTGATAATCTTACCAATACCATATATTTATTGTAGAGTAAGATCTTACCATATATTTATTATATAGAGGATGTCCTGGTTCAGGTCTTGGTGGTAATTTCTTAGCAGCTCCTCCTCCTCCAGGGGCCTTAGGAGCCATCTTCTTTCCTAAAACAACAAAGGTCAAAGGTTAATTTATCACTTATCATCAGCTCATTTCTAATAATGTATACGCCATATATTTTTGCGATTTTGCTTCAAGACGGGGAATTCGCTAGAGTATATTTTAGCAAATTTACTGTAGAGCCTATTTGCATTCACTTTGTACAGAAATATCGGAAAGTGAAAATTTTCGCTTTCATTTAAGTCGCAAAATTTGTGAGAATAAAACCACCACAAAATATTCAGTGTATACAGTTATGTCAGTAACAATCTTATTGGGATTTTTACATTCTAAATAACAAGGTGAAGTTTTATCATGAATGTTCTGGCATTGCTTGCATTTAAGCCAGCTAAATTTTAATGAAAACTAAATATATAGCTAAAAACTGTTCCAGATTAAAATCATATCGGCATTATGGCTGGTCTTAATTGATTATGCCCCTGTAATGATCAATTCAGGTTCCCATTAATGACCAAATTCCATGTTTATTTTGCTAATTATTCAGCAATTACTAATCAACTATCTGGATCATGTGGCACACAAATTTAGATATATATATAAACACTTTTTAAAGCTGTATTCTGTTACATATTTTGTTATTGTATCCACAACTCAAGTTTATTTAATTTTCTATTTATTTTTATTTTCAAATTTAGGGTATGAAGTGTAATGCTTAATCTTGTATGATCTATTATGAATAACCTTATCATGATTCATAAAGGACTTTCATATTCAATAAACTGCAGTTTCTTTTTCCATTAATTTCAATCAGATCTCAAACCATCATTTAAATTACAGTCTGTGTCAAAAAAAAAAGGTACAGTCGGGAAAAAAATATTTAGGTGTGAAATATTTTCAAATAATTGGTGTACGTGGTACCAAAATACAGCCAAAAGATTTCCCTTGCTGATGCGCTTTGTTCTGTATAACTTCCTTTCGTAAAAACAAAAGTTATGCTAAATTTTGTGCGACGAGGAACAAATCAAAATTGAGCAATTCTTGGCCATTATGTGAAACCTATACACAAAGGTATGGGACGGCGTGCTAAAAATGGATTTTTCTTGATTGTAGAAAACTAGTCATATTTCGAAAATTACAACACCAAATGTGATGGAAAAAAAAGCAGGTGAAAGTCTGATCTTCCTGCTTTATGAAAATACCAAACAATAGCAGGCTGTGATTGATCTTCATACTATAAAAAAATGTTTTCCACTTGTACCATTTTATTTGACACAGACTGTATACATGTGGATTTGAAAAAGCGAAATTCACTTAACCAATTGATAACTGAATTTGTTTCATTCCAGGAAGCACCTGGTTCTCTAATGCAACAGGTTTAATGAAAATTAAAAAAATGTTTTCCACTTGTACCATTTTATTTGACACAGACTGTATACATGTGGATTTGAAAAAGCGAAATTCACTTAACCAATTGATAACTGAATTTGCTTCATTCCAGGAAGCACCTGGTTCTCTAATGCAACAGGTTTAATGAAAATTCTTTGGGTTTGTAAAAATAGCTTTTCTTACAAATTTTGCGTACGGGAAACAGATGACTTCATTTTTCATGACAATATTGTTGGACATGTATGTTGTAAGTTGCTGCATAATTCCTTTTTTATTACTATAATTCTTTTAATTAATTATTTCAAAGATAAATACATGTATGAACAGAACTATAAAAAAAAAGGGACAGTTTCTTGGGTCCATCAAGAACAAGATGTGATTCAAGGTCTTACCTTTCTGGCTACCGGGTCTAGGTGGCGCTTTTCTCTTTGGTTGTAGTCCACTTGGTCTAGGTGGTGTACTACCGGCTGACCTAGTCCCATGAACTGCGTTTGGTCTGGAAGGAGCAGTCTTTTTGGTTGGGGGACCACCAACGGGCTGGAAACAATGCAAAGCACAAACAATATTTCAATTCTCTCCAATAAACTGCTGCAAATAAAATTCCAATGGGTTAGTTTCATTATGATTTATTTATAAGGATGAATATTAAATAGTAACATTGTAACAAGATGAATAAGACATGAATCAGCTTAATAAGCTAGTTTATTTGATCTTTATTTCATGTGACCTGACTACATATTATTTTTAGATATATCATTCAGTGAGTAGCGAAAGTCAGCAAAAATTACCTCTGTTATCACAGGTTTTGTTTCTTAAAACTCATTATGACTCTTTCAGCAAAGAGTTTTTACATTTGCAAAGAAACTGTGAAAAAGTAAAAAAAAAAAAAAAAAAAAAAAAAAAAATCTTTTTTGAATGTTTACATCTATATGTTTTCAAACCATTATAATGTTTGCCAACTCTTTGCGAATCCAGACAAAAACTCTGACTAACCTTCAAGTTTCTATGTTCGCAACATTTGCCGTCGATAACAGAGCAAATTTTTTCAAACGTTCGCTTCTCAGTGAGACCCCCCGTTTAGTAAATCATTCAGAAATGTCAAGAATACAAAATAAAACTGTGAAATGGGCAATTAAAATGAAAGCAGACAAACTCTACTAAACACCCTACATACGCTGTTTCGCAAGCATTTGCCGTTGATATCAGAGCAAACTTCACAAAAGTACATTTTCCTGTAAGTTACCCCTTTTAGTAATCATTTAGAAATGGCAAAGAAAAACTGAAATAATAAACCTATGCATGTACAGTTAGCAAATGGGCACTTGAAATTAAGCAGATGGTAAGTGAAGTATAAAATGAATTGATAAATGATTGAATGATTGCATGGTTTAGTTTCTAGTCTTACCCTTGGAGGAGGTTTGCTCTTCTTCTGTTGGCCATCTACAGCAGGTGAAGCAGATCTACTGTTGTTACCAGCATTTGGTCTGATGATCGTAGGTTTAGTTCTACACCTGTTGCACCTTGGGCTTTGGACTTGGTGTAACCCTGGAGGTCCAGACTTGGCCGGTTGAGTTCCATCAAAGTCGATGAGAGAACTGCCCCTTGAGATTTGGCAGCCTTGGTTGGTGGTGCTCTTGGTGCTGATCGAGGAGGGACGACATGAACGGGCTGGGATGCCGTTCTCTGGGCTGAGGGCTACCTTCTGACGTGGAGTAGGAGAAGGAGGGGGTGGCAGACCAGAATAAGACTTGGCTGGGCTGGGTTATTCTGCTGCAATGGTTTTGGTCTGGCTCTTGCATTAGGATTTGGTGCCTGTGGTAACATCCTCCTTTACTTCCCATTACTTGTGCTAGCAAATCGAATGGGGATTTCTGTTGGTTATTTGGTTCTACATTTGCAGTGGCATTGTTCACAACATTTGTGGATGCAAAGTTAGCAGCATGTCCCAACTCGTTTGCAGTGACATTCTTGGCGGCGCTTTGTCCAACCTGACCTGATACACGGCCAAGGCAGCTTGCTGGTCCTTGCTGGCATTCACCTTTCCATCGTTGGAGAAGGCGGATGCAAACATACCCCGACACTGAAGACATCTTTAGCACTAACGTTCTTTGAGGCATCTTTAGCAACATTCCAGGAGTAATTAGCAGCAGCTTTTTTCTGTTCTGATGTTGCTGTTAGTGTTATGTCTTTTCCTGTGGGTTGTGAGGATGAAGAACCAAACAACCCCCTGACTGATTAAATGTGGAAGATTGATGGATGATGATGATGTATTAGAAGGTTGGATTGAATGTGTTACAGGCTGCTGCTGTTGCTGTTTGTTAGTGCTACCACCGAATAGGTCACCAAAGGAGCTATAGCTGAGAGGTCTATTTCTGGAGGTGGGGTTGGGTGCTGGTGCTGATTTGTGCGAGATCTCTGGTCTCTGAGAGTGAATCGGTCTTGGCTTCTCTTCCTGAGCAGGCGGTTTGGGTTTGCCGGAGAGATCGTTTAAGTTATTCATCATCCTACCGTGGAGCGCCGCCTGCAGCTGTTGTCCCAAACTACTGGGAGCCGCATCTTGACCACCATCCATGCTTATGACAGCAGACTGCTGACCAGGTTTCATGTTAACATCCTCATGGGTTGGCTCAGGTGTGGTGGGAGGGAGAGGGTGCACATAAGCCACTTTAGGGCGGTTTGACGGTAAGGGGGGAGGCACATAGGCTCCTTTGGGCCTTGATGAAGGAAGTGGTGGAGGTGCACCTGCAGTGAGTAAATAGATGAAAATTTTGCAAAATAATAAGCTTTGCTGCACCCTAAGAAAGTGTCAGCTACTGTTAAGTAGAAAATTTTGTGTCATTAAATTTGAGCGCTTGATTTTTTTTATAAAATTAATTTCCCACATTTTCATTTTAGCGGACTACAGTATCTGTGTTTTCCCCATTTGTAAGGTCAAAATTAGAAAATCCAAAATATTTGTTTGTTTCTATTCTTTAATTTTTTTTTTTTGCACTGGTATCATGTCACGGGAACATTTCCTCGCCGCAAAATATTCCTCTTTTACAATAAATACAGTCTCCACTGTAGCCTTAGGATTTCACAATTCTGAATGATCAATGAAAGACACATTCATAAAAAAAAAGGGGGGGGAGGATCAAATGCTACTTATTAAAGTTAGTTTGATTTTGGTTGTCATTAAATGGTAATCGGAACTTGTAGAACTTGCCAAATTGCCTTCTTATGACAATGCATATCGATTGGTATAAATTCTAGAGAGAAATGGACCTGGGTTTTTTCTGACATTGTTCCCAAAACAGTTTTTTTAAACAACCTCATTCACATTTTGATGTTTGATTTATGGACCTCCACTTGATGATATCACTACCAATGATTTCATGAGATATTGTAATGATTAGAAAGAGGAAAAGATGGACAGACAACCTGGAAACAAAAAGCCACTGACATCACCTTGGGTTACAGCTCTAGGCTACAAATAATGTTAGAGCTTGAAAATAAAACACAGTATGCTTACCCCTACTACATGTAAATGTAAGGAACTCATGCAAAACCGTTCAAATCCGTCCCATCATTAGAAGACAGAAGCATTGGTGTGGATTTAGTTTATATGATCAAGTGTGCATGCTTTTATGAGCAATTCTTCATGCTGTTAGACCAAGATACAAGTTCAGATTAACACATTATTGATTCTGAATTAATGGCATGCAAGAACCAGGCTCCTGGGAATATTTTTTAAAATTATATTGGGGCCAACTATTTTTTTCATTTCGGTCCTTAAATATGACTTTTTTGTGTCTGTGAATGCTGTGTTCAATGTAGACTATGTAAAATTTCCTGAGTGAAATTTGCTAACTTTCAATTTTAATACTGCTTATCGTAGCCAAGCGCAATATCTGCCATGCGCACAGGAGCTCAGTGAAGTACAAGTAATGCTTATAATGTACATGATATATTACAATTAATTTACCCCTTTAGCTCCTTTGGAAATTGGATCTGACAAGTAGCCCACAGTATTTTCCTTCTTTCTATAAAAAACTGAGAACAGGAGGAAAAATGATAATTTGAGTTGAAGTCAGGAGTTGTCTTAAAAGGAAAACGAACTATCATAAAATGGAATGGATCCTCAATTCAGTGAAGTCCTAGAAATGAAATGATTTGAGAATTAAATATCCCCCAAAGCACTGATCATGCAAAGTTTTCATTAAATACCGATTTAAAGATTGTTTATTTGTCCATGTAATTGAATTCCTATACTAGTAATAAAACCATATACCTACACATTTGTACACGGATGCAGTGCCATATCAGCTCTCATGCAAGTGAGTTACCTAGTCAATGCTACATTGTATGGCAGAGGATGCCACAACACATAACAATACAATATGGCCAAGACAATTACGACGATTCATTTTTCTTGGGGGGGGGGGGGGGGGGGGGGTTGGAAAGTTATGGATCATGTGTAACAGCAAAAATGCTCATTTGTTTCCAGAAGGTAGTGATTTTCATTGTTTCTTAAAAATGTAACTGAAAATCAATGACTCACTTTTAGAGTTTTTTTTTTTTTTAGACTATTTGCAATTGATTCCTCATATTTTCGTTGATTATTTTCCCTTATCTGTTTATTTCAGGCAAAAGATGAAACAAAAACACAAGAAAGGAGAAATGAAATCAAACCACTGACTAGTCTAATGCCTGATGAAAGAAATATACATATGATATTCAACATGAGATGAAAATGGGACCCTCTTTAGTGTTGGACCAGAATCAATCTTGATGCAGTGCAATAAAGAAGAACTTACTGCCATTCTTGTTGGATGAGAACTGTTTCTTGAAGTCTATACTTCCAGACAGTACCTACAGTCAAAGAAATGAGCAGACAGTGACAGAATCTAGACGACTGAAATGGAAAAATGAGAACATGACATAGTCATTAAAATTTAAAGGATATGTATATGAGGCCCTAGCAGGTCTTGTAATATTTTATTTGATTTTACCTTCAAATGAAAAAAAAAAAAAAAAAAAAAAGTAATAAAACAAGAGAACATTTGAGCACTTTTTTAAATACACCTCCATGTAAAAAAAAATAAAAAAAATCAATCTATGATCCCATGTCTCGAGAAAATCAAAATCATATTGAAAAGGTGTAAGCCTATGTTCTCATTATTTATTGTCCTGATCAAACCTATATTGATGTCATTGATTGAGGCTATCATTCATAATTATTCATGATTCACTACATGTAATTAAGCTCAGACTTCAAGCCCGAACAAGCTGAGAGTGGCATACATGAAGGTGAAAACTCAAAAACATTGGCAACAGCTACATGGCTTCTGTACGTGTAAATTGATAACTCTAGGATGTAGATCTAGGCCTATAGATGCAGTTTTTATCATGTTTTTGCACATCGGATTGCTGGTTTCGAGACATTGCCGACAAGACAATAAATTATCTATTTCATTTGCTAAAAATCTTTAATCTAGACTCTAGCCTGTTAGATCTAACAGTCTTGGAATTATCTGGAAAATCATTTCTGCATTACAGCGAGAGTAATCTTCGTGCAATACAAATGTCTATCTTTATTAAAGTTTCACTAGATCATGTATGGTCTAAGTTAGATCTAGAGTCTAGATTACAGACATGCAAGTTCAAAAATAAAAATTGCATGAGATCATTCACATCGTGTTTGAAAGCATGTGCGCGGCGTGCAGTAGTAATTTGTACACAAAGAGGCGCGCTGCGCACGGTTTCACGTAGTAAGCTATCTGCATATAACGATCGCTGCTTGAAAATCGGCACTTGCATTGTATGCGCGACAACAAACTGACGATATTTAGGGTTTTGAGACTCCAAAATGGTAAAAAAAAAATCTTAATAATGTATTTTTCTCATTTTGCCGTGTGAAATGGGGTTTTCTGCGGGAGAATCCAAGACGGACCCGAATGCGTGCATTTCACGCAGATGCGTGAGACTGGCAGTATGAGATTAAAGACCAAACAAAATGGAAAAGATAACACACAACTTTAAAATTTCTCATTGTTGATTTTTCCTCTTCTCATTCACTGCTGAAGCTAGCTGAGCTGTGCTCACCCTTTTTATTAATTTAATCACCTTGACTTTGACTTTTTAACAATAGTATCAGTATTAAAGTTAGACTAGATCTAACAAAGTTGGCCTAATCACTCATGTGATGAGTGATACTTTAGTATGACCTCGTGGACCAAATGTGGCCATATTTGGGGAAAATTTTGCAACCTTGTCATGTTGTTTTATCTAAGGTTTTCTCCTTTTTGCAATCATTTCGCTCCAAAATTAGTAGTAGTAACATGTCTATGTCAATATAAGACACAGTGAATAAGTTTCGGGAAAATTTAAATCAAAATCATGAAAAAAAAAATAAAACATCCTGAATTTTTCCCTCTCCCGCCAAAAACGTGCCGGGGAAATTTTCAGAAGTGACTTTAAAAATAATTTTTCATCCAGAAGTAAAAAAGAAAACTTGAAAACATCTGGATAGTAAAAGGAACATCCAAACACTCAGTATTGAAGAAAGATAAGTGAGAATGTGTTTTAAAAAGTGAAAAATTAAGTTTGTTTTCTGAAAGTTTTCTTACTGAGTCTTGTCATTAGTCCCAGAAAGTTCAGTTGCTTGTGTGGCCTAATCTAGATTCTACTCAAAAGTAGGTGCGACTCTCTGGGTCGACAGCCTTATATGATTGGATAAGGCGGCATTATCTTGGAATATAAAGTCTCCACTACACTCCACTGCAGCCCATTCACTCCCGTTCATTTCGTTAATATTATGGCGGAGACGTCATCATGGTCATTGTTCCACGCCATTGACTTTGTAATTGTACACAGTGGACTCGCACACAAAAGAAGAGATGAGACAAATTCGAGGATATAGGCGATAAGGCTAGGGTGCAGGGTGTATATAATTAGGCCTAAATTTTTGATTTCTATATTTTCTCTTCACCACTCACTCAATCATTCATTCATTGTCCGTGCTGAGTTGCACATTCATCTGAGCTCACTCAGTCACTCAGTCACACTCACAGTTCACACACACACAGATCCACAAAAAATAAAATTGATAACAAAAGTTCGTCGTGCAAAATATCAAAATGGATATAAAAATTTAGATTTAAAAACATAGATCATCAAGTCTAAATCCATAGAAGATACTTACCTACAGTATGTGAATGTCTAACGTAACAAACTGATATTAGAATTCCTAGGAAGAGAAAAGTTAGGATACGGTCATTAGGATTTGTGTTTTCCTGAAAAATAAATGGTTGAGACTATATGAGCTCCAATTCTCGTTGATTATGCACGAGCGGCTTCCGCGCGCGCTGCATGCATGATATACATTAGAGATATATGAAGCCACAGAATTCCAACGATGACAGTTGAACATTTTCGTTCAAATTAAAGTTTTGATGATCTTTGCAAATAAATAATCACTTGTAATAATCGGGGGGGGGGAGGTAACTGTAATTATCATGATCAAAACTTGTATTCTTAAACGTACAGCTTATAAACGGGGCTCCAAAACTCTATATCGGGCTCTTATTCTCTATGAAGTATGACAGACAATGATAATCATCATGAAACGCCACAAAAATGAATGATTTCAATCAAATTAAAGTTTTGATGACCTTTGCAAATAAATAATCACTTGTATATATACGGGGGGGTATCTGTAATTATCATGATCAAAACTTGTATTCTTAAACGTACAAGCTTAAACGGGGCTCCAAAACTCTATAATCGGGCTCTTATTCTCTAGAATTATGACAGACAATGATAATCATCATGAAACGCCACAAAAAGAATGATATTCAATCAAATTAAAGTTTTGATGACCTTTGCAAATAAATAACCACTTTGTAATAATCAAGGGGGGGGTAGGGATATCTTTAAAATATATCATGATCAAAACTAAAGTTTCTTAAACGTACAGCTTAAACGGGGCTGGCCCAAAATCGGTAATATGCAGGCTCTATTCTCTATGAATTATGACAGACAAATGATAATCAATCATGAAACGCCACAAAAATGAATGATTTCGATCAAATTAAGGTAAATTGACGGATGTTTGGAAATAAATAATCACTTGTATTAATTAGGGGAAAGAAGAGAGAGCAAAGAAAACGGACTATCAAAATGATACATAATAAATCATAGTCAAAACTAATTGTATTATTAAAACATGTAAACAGCGTCATACCAACAGAAGAGCCTTCACAAAACTCTTAAATCGGCTCTATCTAACTCATCAAATAAGAATAACAATATGACAGACAATGATATCAATCCGAATGACCACGCGACGAAAAATGAAATGATTTCGATCCAAATTAAGGTGTTTAGACGATTGTTTGGAAATAAAAAATTTAATCATATGTAATTAAATTCTAGAGCAGCAAGCCGGCGGAACCGGAAGTATCTGTCATGCATAAAATAAGAATCTCTCTCTCAAGCGCGG
>CALNVZ010003428.1:32493236-32512020 GCA_940671915.1 Paracentrotus lividus
AAAGAGGGATCTTTGAATCCTCTCTATCACCAAATAGAATGGATACTGTGAAAGTAAAGAATATGTTTAAAGATTTTAAGATCCTTACAAAAATAGGTTCATCAATTTATTTGTATGTTATTATTAAATGTACAGACAATCTTGCATTAGTTGAATATGTTGGGACTGAAGAAAAAGCTTCAACTTAGAAGAGCTTTGACAATAAACAGGTTTTAAAAATAGTAAAATCAAGAGAAGATGACTTGAAAAGACCATCCACTAGTATTACGATCATTTGTCCTATGCGATTGTGACTTACACAAGGTTGATTGAAGAAATAAAGAATGGTTCTATCTGTATGAAATTAGTAAATGAATTAGAATCACACTTAAAAAGAAATTAACATGCCCCTGCCCCCCCCCCCCAACTTCAAAGGCACATCAATGTTACATGTATACATAACAAAATTTCAAAGGGTTTTCAAATGAAGTTTTGAGGCCGGAGACATGTGCATCCAAACTTATATTTTTACCTTGTTTCTGAGAAGTTGTCTGTTGACTGCCAGATTGAATTGTGATTTCAACTGCTCCAAGCTGCACAAGAAATGAAACTGCTGCATCTTTTTCTGTGCATGAAAAATGTAAAAAATATTGAATTAGTAGACTATGCATTCAATCCATCTTAACTCTTTACGTGCCGGATCCATGATACGTAGCCTACTGTTCGGTGCCATACTCATGTATGTTTGCTAGCCTACTATTGACTGCTTAATCCATGATTTGTCTCCTACCCTCCCCTGCTTCGTGCATGATTGCGCACATTCGGAATAACTTTGATTGATTACGCCGATTCTGTTGTTCTGCGTACTGGACACTCACAGGTTAATCCGCTTTATTCTGCTTCGGGCACATCCGGCTTTTAATTGGCCAATATTCTCTTTACACAGTATAAATTAGACTTGTTTTGAGTAATTTAATGTGTTTGTCAACATTTTGATAGGACCTAGTGCATAAACAATCGCACACAATAAAAAACAAAATCATGCCTTGGAACAATGCAAGATTAGATAACTGCCCTCTTATTTTTTTAAATAGTATTTGGTGTGACTTTAGAGACAAATAAGAATGCCACATATTTTACGTACAACATTGTTGTCGACCGTTCTTTTAAAAAAGTTAGGAGAAAGTATTGACTGTCATCTTTAAGTACAAGGGGGAAAAAACTTGGCAGTGGGGGATATAGGCCCTGGCATGTACGGATTACCAGTGCGGCAGAGGGGTTTGGGCGGGGTGGCACGTAAGGAGTTAATTAGATAGAACAACTAATGGGAAATGGTGACAGTTGTTGAAATTTGCTTTAGTAAACCACTTCCTTTTCTTACTACAGGGGGTATTTCAATTAGTGGCGAACACGGGTAATTGAAGCGGATTTGCGCAGTGCCAGAGTATAAAGAGTATAGCCTACATTTCTGAAAATATGTGATTTCTTTTGAAATGTGCTTCCCTAACAAAGCAGTACAAAAGAGAATACCCTATGCAAAACCTAAAGTTTACAGAGTTAAATAAGATCTTTATGTAAATGTGCAAATTTGCTTGATTTGATTGTGTGCTCCACTTAACTTTCCTCTGCTTAACTATCTTCAGCTGATGCTCTTCTTCCGGCCACACGGCGACAAACAAGAGAATATACATGTAAACAATCAAAACCAAGCAATGTGCCCCCATGTATGTTCATATCTGAGTTAGGCGATTTTCAGCATACATATGGTACAGAGGGATGTACACATGTAGCTTACATTACCGAGATTTGGCTGTTCCAATTTCGCCAGAATTGAATACAAAATATAATATAGCAATTCACCTTTTTATCTTTTAAAACCGCTGAAATGGTTGTTATTTTAATTTCTCAAAGTTAGAAAACTCACCAGCAAATGTTGCACTTCCTAGGGACCATTTATTGATAACTTTGTTACTCTCTGCTGAGAACTTTTCCATCATTGCCTTATCATCTTCAGGTGACATGATATCCCACATGGGGGTAGCGTCTGAAGGGAAAAAAGGAGAAATAGATCTACTTAACCTCATGACAGATTATTTTTTGTTGATTAAACTCATCACAGGTTTTGGGAGATTAAATATTAAATTTGCGATCACTCAATACCCATGCAGATGGCAATTTGGCACTGTACCGTACACTGTAAAAAAAAATATACAGAAAAAATACAGCAAAGTGATGTCAGCAGAGTCGCCATACAAAAATGTAATTTAAAATACAGTTTTGCTGTAAATTTCTCCCTTAAGAATTGATGAAAGAGAAGGAAAACATCATTAGAGTTTTAAAGCATACGTATTTGGTTTAAACGGAACAAATGTGTTACTCCTGATGAATATTTTGTATTTCTCACGTAATTATTTGCAGGAAAAACTGTTTTTTTAATTACATTTTTTATGGCGACTCTGCTGACAGATTTGCTGTAAAAATACATCTATTTTTTACAGTGTATATAGAGTCTGGCTAACTCAAACACTCTTTCTCATCATTTATTCAATTTATCTAAAATTTTCATAATTAATCTAACCAGGCATTAGGCCTAGTACTTGAATTTTCTGTTTTATCCAATTTAAATAGCAGCTCTTAAGAATTCAATGACAGTATCTACAGAGCTACCAAGTCTTACACATTCTGCGTGAGAATTACGCATTTAGGGCCTATCTCACGATCTCACGCAGAACACCCACTTTCTCACTCAAAAAAAAGAAAGTATAATTCTTATAAATTTTTACCATTTGGGGCCTCAAAACCCCAAAATTCTGCAGTTTTGTCGTGCATCAAGCCATGCGAGTGCGATGTTTGCATGCAGGCAGACGTTATATGCAAGATAGCTTACTGCGTGCTACATGTGTAGCGTGCGTGCTCGCCTCCTTGTGTACATATTACTACTTTGCACGCACGCACATCTGGTAACACACGCCGCATGCGCACACACATATGGTAACGAAAATCGGCGCTAGTGCAGTTTGGTATCCACTCACACAAACTCTTTTTGGGAACCTACATTACCAAAATCATTTTGAGAACTACTGAAATGGATTCGTACCTAGTACCTAGTGACTGCACCCATTTTCAGGCTTCACTTTCTTTTCAAAGAACCTTCTTCTTCTTCTTCTTCCTCCGCTATTTTCGGAGATCAGCAACGGGATGAGTTGCAGGACACCAACAGTCACTTACACGAACTTACGCGTGTGGGGCATGTATAAAAAAAAATGACCAAAGTTCAACTCACTGTCACTGATAATGTTATAAAGTCTGACATAAGCAACTTAAAAGTCAACAAAAACAGAAATAATTGAAACTATTTACCTTCTGATGGAGAGGCCATCCTTATGTAGACAGCAAATCAGCTAAATTGAGCATAACCATCATCAATATCACGAAAATATTATTTTATGATCCACTTTTCAGAAAATGATCATCAACAAACGTAGAGGGCGACAACACAATCGCGCCTTGAATCGCGCACACAATCCGGTTTCACTTTTCCACGTCTACCAGCAATTGGTCCACTTTTCTGATTGTCTTACCCATTTTTTTCTACGAACAAATTGCCAGAGGCGTCGATCATTGGGGGGGGGGGCAGTCACCCCCAAGAAAATTTCGTGGGGAGCAAAGATATCATTTTGCCCCCCCCCCTCATAATTCCCGAGGTGAGAAAAAATATACAATGCAGAAATGGCTAAATAATCACTCAAATGTTGTCAAATTTTAACAGGAATATCTGTAGGCCTAAAGCATAGCATACCATGAAAAAATTTCTAAATAATTTGATCAGAATTTTTTCCCCTCGCGCTTCGCGCTCTCATATTACATTATTATTAATAATAATTCATCTTTGCTCGGTCATCTTGCCCCCCCCCCTCCCAATCACAAAAGCCGGATCGACGCCTCTGCAAATTGGTCTAACTTACAGTTCATCCAATAATACTCGGTCTGATTGACATTTAGTCTAATGACCACTTGGTAAAATTGCCAATTCATCTATCTCCCTTTGGTCTAATTGTTTTTCGTTTCATTACGAAACGATTTTTGGTCTATTACCATTTTTATTTTTTATTTCTTTATTCTTTTTTTTTTTTTTTTTTTTTAAACAGTAGGCGTAATTGACCGAGGGATGTTAGACGAAGTGGAAATTATGGACTTGCTTCTACCAGTCCCACGTGCATGCCTCAAAAATTTCATTGCATAAATTGGCTTCCTTAGCATTGAGCTGAATGCAATGCAGAACAAGAGATTCATTGTAAATATTTCCTTTTACAAGCTTTTCTCTTCTAAGAAGAACGCTATTTTGCACTAAATACATTGGGATATTATTAACTCAACTACCATAAAATATATTTTTTAACAAAATCGAATAACGTCACATTGCTACACTTTAAAAAGAGAACTACATAAATTTGAGTGCATATACTACTTTCGCCCCCTTTTTCACAAGCTTTGTTTTTCCACACAAGTTCAAAATTATCTCATGTGAAAAGGGAAATGATCAAGATTATTTTCAGGCATGATTTGAGACTATTATAGGGCATTTTTTATATCTTAATGTGGGAGTGCCTACCAACATGATTTGACCACTGACTAATATACATTAAATAAAAAAAATAATAAGTTGTGTTATGTTTATATAACCAGGTTTAAGTTTTCATGACTACCTTATTTGGTGGGATGGGCTCCGTGAGGAGACTGAAGATACAGATCAATATGAGAGAGAAGACGTAGAGAAAGGCAGCAAAATGAAGGAAGTGGAAATTCTTGACGATGTTGGGTCTCTCATCTGGTTGACCGCAAGAGGGCACTCCATAGACAAAGTCCAAGATGGATCGCGTGAGACCAACCAGAAAGCCACAAAACATGCCCCAAAAAGCACCCTGTATGTGATGTCAAATATAATCATCAACATATATTTCGAGAATGTGATCAGTAAAAGAATTCTTTAATACAATCTCAAATTAGGAATAATACCAGAATTTCATATTTACTTAATCTCTTACGGGGATATTCTAAAATAATCACAATCTTTGTGATTCCCATGTTTTGTTTTTGTTTTCTGTTTTTAGAATGGTATGTGAAAGTTAGTCATACAATTCATCATGAAATATCAGTTACAATTACTTTCCTCAATAACATTCATTGTACTCTATATAGGTCATTAAAGTCGTATAACTACACTGAGCGAAATAATATTTTCCTATATCCGGAAGAGTTACTTCACCAACAAACGATCTTTTGATTTAAAAAAAAAAAATAAAAAAAAAAAATCGATTCCGGTGATTGCATCTGATTTTGGGTTTGGTAATCTCATCTTTCAGATGGATACGTTATCAGTGATTTATCCATGGGTGAAGGTAGAGGTATCTCACTCGGCAGAGACGTCTCCGAGATTCTGAGACTTCTCAGAGATTCTTTGAGATTTCCCCGCGTTGCAAAAAAATCAGGAGACACATCCACGGCTAGTTTCAAAACCCGTCACAGGCAAATATTATTTAATACAAACAGTTGGATGGAACATGATGCTACACACTGAACAGCAAAAACAAGTAAACTTACGAATTCATTGACCCTTCCCCAGGCGATGGCTCCCGTAAAACAAGCAAACACAGACGGTGAGAGGTAGGAGAGAATGGACTGAACATAGACGAAGAGCTCCCCTGCTCCATAGGCCTGGATGACAGGGATCCATAGTACCCCGACCACAACCAAGACAATGGTACATATTCTTTAAAAAAGACTTTTTTTAAAAGAAAGAAATATGATGCCATGGTTAAAATCGGTCGTGCGTCGGCCGTGCGTGTACTTCCTTGCGTCTGTTCTGCGTTATGCTACAGTCACACAGATACTTACGTTGAGTTTACGTCCGGTTGCGTCCAAAAATTATTTTCTTTTTTGCGGATCCCTACGGATTCTCCCATCATAGTCAACAGTGGAAATAGTGATAATTTCGTTCATACAATAAACAAAGAAATACATAAGAAATGATAGAATAGAAGATTAAATGTAAATAAATATAAGAACAATACGTAACTAAACGTATAGTGTCTGTGTGACTGTAGCTATTAGATTCACAGAAGTATTTGGGTCAGACGCAGGAAGTGTAGCCTATGTGTGAGAAAGTAGAAGTAGACCTAAATTGTAAAATATCAAATTTTGCAACCCCCCCCCCCCTCCAAAAAAAAAAAAAAAAAAAAAAAATAGGGGATGCAAGTTTGTAAAAGAAATAATAATAATAATATGTGGAAGGAGCGCAAGACGGAAAATCTCCGGATATTGTGTGCGTTCAGTGGAAGGTTTCTAAAAATGTTGGGCGCATCCCTGGATCCGCCAATGGTGGGCATTGTTTGTTATTTATAGCTTGGATTACATTTTGTTTGTTTGTTTTTTGTTTTTTTAATGCTTATAAGAGTTATTCCATGATAAATGTAATAAACTTTTTATAGAACCTTATAATTTTCATATTATTTCTTAGAAACTTTGATGAATAAGAAAATATTGATAAATATCCTTGATGCAACATGTTTATAAAGTTAATTATACAATCTCGAATAATAAGGAAAAAAATTGAATTGAGTTGAATAGAATCTAATCAATCTTATCTTCGGTTCAACTTACTTCCCGACGATGACGAGTTCGAGTTCGGTCGATGTTGGTCTAATCTTGTACCAGATGTCGATAACGAACATGGAGCTGGATGCGTTAAAGATCGATGTGAGTGAGCTGATCATAGCAGCTAACATGGCGGCCAACATTAACCCTTTCAATCCTACGTGGGATGGAAAACACATTAATCATGTGTTAATTATATCATTGGTTTCTCTTTCTGATATAAACCCCTCACAAAAGTTTCGCAATATATAGACTTTGGGCCATGATAACTTTTTAGGTACGCTTTAGTTATTCCTGATATTCATACCATTGGAAAGATAATTTATTCCCCTTTTAATTGATATCCTACTTGTAATGATTATGTCATGCTTCAATGCAGCAGAATATCAGAATATGGAAAAAAGTAAAAAGTCAAATGTTGCAAAATGCATTTATCAAAGCGAAGTTCCGCAACTCGACTTTAGGCTTTGATAACTAATGGGGTATTTTCTAATTTTTATTGAAATTTAGACCATTGTCAAGATAATTTATTCTTCTTTTCAATGACACCCTAATTGTAACGATAGTGTTGTTCCTGCATGCACAGTACACCTGAATGTTAGGACAAGTCAGAAGTTAAATGTTGCAAATTGAATGCCTATTGTGAGTATTATTGTCTGTTGCGGGTAATAACAATGCATTTCGCAACTTTTCACTTTTTACTTTGCATTATATTCGTGAGTAATGTGCATTCAAACATGATGTTACTATTGCAAATAGGGTATCAATAAAAAGAAGAATAAATGAACTTTTTAATGCTATAAAAATTGACAATGATTAAATCCCCACATTAAAATGTATCAAGGTTCAGAGTTGTGATACAGAAATTTAAACTGAAAATTATCTTTCGCTTTGTCATGTATTCAGTTGGTATTCAGGGGTTCTGTGGACCCAGGCATGACATCACCATGACAAATAAGGTATCATAGGGAGGAATAAATTAACTTGACAATGGTATAAAATTCAATAAAAATTAGAAAAAAGTCAAGTTACAGAACTTCAATGTGATCAATAAAAATGCATTTTACAACATTTGACTTTTTACTTTTCTCCATATTCTGATATTCTGTGCATTGAAGCATGATACAATCATTACAAATACGATATCAATAAAAAGGGGAATAAATTATCATTCTAATGGTATGAATATCAGGAATAACTAAAGCGTACCTGAAAAGTTATCATGGCCCAAATTCGATTTGCGAAACTTTTTGTGAGGGGTTTATATGGTCAATGGTAGTTCAGAGGCATGATAAGTGTCGAAAACATGGACACTTTAAAATTTAGGTTTCAGCTTACGGTATACCGTTAACACTAAACAAAAAAAGAATATACTTATATTAATTCTGATATTCCATGCAGGCTAGACAAAAAAAAATCTATTGATTTATATATTTATATTTTGCCGGACTGCTAAGAACATGAATACAAATGATTTTAAAAGACAAGGGGTCATACGGTTTTAAATCCTCTTTGAGGGACTTGGAAATGATAACCAAGAGATCACGAAACTGTCCTTCAAATGATATATATATATAGAGAGAGAGAGAGAGAGAGAGAGAGAGAGAGGGGGGGGGGCAAAAGAAATTGGATAAGAGAGAATCAGTGACGTAGCTTGACTCAATGAGCTGTCGTCCATTTTAGGTTGTAAAAATTGCTTCCGCCGGGAATTGAACCCGGGTCATTGCATTAGAACTGCAATGCCTTAACCGCTAGACCACAGAGGCGGGCTAGCAATTAGGCATGACTGAGCTCAGTTGACCGACAGACAATCCTACAACCTTCATGAAATTCTTTTTGTTTTGTGCAGGTGAGTTCATCTGCATTATAAGGGGGAAAAATTCTCTTCAACAGAGTCGCCACAAGTTTTGACTGAAAAAAAAAAATCAGTTTGGTTGATATTATCTCTCCACAAAAATTTATGGGAGACATGTAGAGGATACATCAGCAATTCTACATTAAATTTCTTCAGGCGCCACACCTGTAATTATCATCTCATTGAGACTTTGTGTTAATTTTGAGGTTTGATAAATTTATATAAAATCAGCCTTAAATTCACTCGGTGATTGGTCATGTGGAACGGATAGACAAATTATTC
This sequence comes from Paracentrotus lividus, assembly GCA_940671915.1. Lineage (NCBI taxonomy): Eukaryota > Metazoa > Echinodermata > Echinoidea > Camarodonta > Echinidae > Paracentrotus > Paracentrotus lividus. The sequence goes on from CALNVZ010003428.1 coordinate 32,502,007, forward strand.
CTCCTTATTAATTTAGCCAGAAAATAGCTGTTTACCGGCTCGTTTTAAAAAATAATCGATATAGCGCCCCTCATGCCGAAACTGACTCAATTGGCAGTCAAAAGTAAGAATTTGATATCAAACCTTGCGCTTCTAATATAGTGCCAAGCCTTAACATTAATTTCTTCCCAGTTTTAGCATACGAAGCTTAATGATTGCCCTTCCGATACCCATTCTTAAATTGAATCATATGCACACATTTTTGTCTATCAGCTGTTCAAAGTTTAAAAAAATTTCGGAAGGGTTGGGTCGAATGAATATTTTTTGCTCTCTGTCGGTAATTAGGCGTGTGTGACCTGTATTGTAGGTGAATTCGAAAAATCAAAAATATTTTATTCAACATAACGAACATATCCTACTGAGAAGAATGCTACCAAATTTTTGCAATTTACTTTAGTAAAAGTCAACTTAGAGGTGAAAGAATGAGCCTTGCACACGGCTGTATTAGCTATAGAAGTCACCATAGGCTACAGCGTGAATTGGTTTACTGAATTGTGATTGTATACCTTGCAACGATTGGAGGAAGGAGGCTGCAATCATGAACTAAGCCCCCCCCCTTCATAAAACAAAAATTTAACAGGTTAAAAACATTCGAAGAAGAGAAGAGAGAGAGAGAGAGAGAGAGAGAGAGCCGGGGGGGGGGGGGTCGGGCTTCTGTTAGAGGTCAGAAACTCTTGGCAGCCCAAACACACGTTAATAATGGACATGGGTTTCATCTGGTCCCCCCCCTCTCTCTCTCTCTACTTGACTTTCCAATTTGATGAAATACTTAAACTTTAAAACGGACCTATGATTCCAAAACATTATAATTACAGCGTGTTTTAAGCCTTTCTACGACCCACGCCGAAATATGTATCCGAATGTCATCAAACACCCTCAAAAAGGCCTTCAGGCGCCACACCTGTAATTATCATCTCATTGAGACTTTGTGTTAATTTTGAGGTTTGATAATTTTATATAAATCAGCCTTAAATTCACTCGGTGATTGGTCATGTGGAACGGATAGACAAATTATTCCTCCTTATTAATTTAGCCAAGAAAATAGCTGTTTACCGGCTCGTTTTAAAAATAAATCGATTAGCGCCCCCTCATGCCGAAACTGACTCAATTGGCAGTCAAAAGTAAGAATTTGATATCAAACCTTGCGCTTCTAATATAGTGCCAAGCCTTACATTATTTTCTTCCCAGTTTTAGCATACGAAGCTTAATGATTGCCCTTCCGATACCATTCTTAAATGTGAATCATATGCACACATTTTTGTCTATCAGCTGTTCAAAGTTTTAAAAAATTTCGGAAGGGTTGGGTCGAATGAATATTTTTTGCTCTCTGTCGGTAATTGGCGTGTGTGACCTGTATTGTAGGTGAATTCGAAAAATCAAAAATATTTTTATTTCAACAATACGAACATATCCTACTGAGAAGAATGCTACCAAATTTTTGCAATTTACTTTAGTAAAAGTCAACTTAGAGGTGAAAGAATGAGCCCTTGCACACGGCTGTATTAGCTATAGAAGTCACCATAGGCTACAGCGTGAATGGTTTACTGAATTGTGATTGTATACCTTGCAACGATTGGAGGAGGAGGGCTGCAATCATGAACTAAGCCCCCCCCCTTCATAAAAAAAAATTTAACAGGTTTAAAACATTCGAAGAGAGAAAGAGAGAGAGAGAGAGAGAGCCGGGGGGGGGGGGGTCGGGGCTTCTGTTAGAGGTCAGAAACTCTTGGCAGCCCAAAACACACGTTAATAATGGACATGGGTTTCATCTGGTCCCCCCCCCTCTCTCTCTCTCTACTTGACTTTCCAATTTGATGAAATACTTAAAACTTTAAAACGGACCTATGATTCCAAATACATTTAATTACAGCGTGTTTTAGCCTTTTCTACGACCCCGCCGAAATATGTATCCGAATGTCATCAAACACCCTCAAAGGCCTTCAGGCGCCACACCTGTAATTATCATCTCATTGAGACTTTGTGTTAATTTTGAGGTTTGATAAATTTATATAAAATCAGCCTTAAATTCACTCGGTGATTGGTCATGTGGAACGGATAGACAAATATTCCTCCTTATTAATTAGCCAAGAAAATAGCTGTTTACCGGCTCGTTTAAAAATAAATCGATATAGCGCCCCCTCATAGCCGAAAACTGACTCAATTGGCAGTCAAAAGTAAGAATTTGATATCATTTGACATTATTTGATAATGTCAATTGCTACAGTGCGATGCATCCCTTCTTTTAAGTTAATCCTGTTCTCATTGATATGTTTTCAAGAGACTGAATTGCTTGTTTTAATTATTCTTTGTAATCACCATAAATGATGTAAATGCAAACTATTTTAATGGGAGTGGAGGAGGGAAGAGGACGGAGGGGTCTATGCACGGTGTTAATGTCAATTGCTACAGTACAATACATCCTTTCTGTTCCTTAAACCTGTTCTCATTGATATGTTTCAAAGGGGACGTATGGCACACCCATGCAGTTCAAGAGACTGGATTGCTTGTTTTGATTATTCTATGTTATCAACATAAGTGGTGTAAATGCAATTATTTTAATGGGAGTGGGGGGGGGGGGGGAGGAAGGATGAATCTCTGGTGTTAAAGGGGAGGTTCACCCTGGAATTTTGTTGGTCTTAGAAGGTGAAGGGGAATGAAAGAAAAGTGTGGGTGGGGGTTTGGAGAGAATTGGCCAAGGAATTATGAAGTTATGAGTGTTCAAGGTTTTGATTCTGTGACGTCACGTGCGAGCAGATTCTCCAATGTGTTGTGTAGTGTAAATTCCATAAAATGTAATTTTTTTAAAAAAGAAATTAATTATGTCACCTGTGGGGGCGATATACCATCAAATATATGTTCATATACATGACTATATCAAATTCACCCATTCCTTTATCAAGAACTATGACAAAAAAGACAAATTTATGGAATTTTCATACACAACCAGTGGGAGAGCTGCTCGCGCGTGACGTCGCATAGTCGGGGCTTTGAATATTCATGGCTTCGCTGTTTGTTGGTCGATTTTCTTCAAACTTTCACTAATATTTTCTATTATTTTTCTTCATGTTTTGGGACCAGAGGGATTCCAGGGTGAACTTCCCCTTTAATGTCAATTGCTACAGTGCGATGCATCCCTTCTTTTAAGTTAATCCTGTTCTCATTGATATGTTTTCAAAGGAAACGTATATGGACAGCCCGTATTGACCAACCGAACCTATTCCCTATTTGGCCGTCAAACTTGTATCGACCATTTCGTGATGGCCAAAGCGCGGTAAAAAACTCCTTGTTTTAACACCCCACTAAAGAAAAATAATAAAAAGGAAAGATCAATATTAATAAAAAGAAAATTTTAAAATAGTGTTCAGCTGAAATTAGAGAACGAAAAAGCTAAATTAATAAATGAATCAATAACTACTAATGAAATGATGGATAAATGTGAGCTGAACAAGGCGCTCAGATCCATTATAGAACATTTTGGTTTATGTAGACCACTATAACAAACCACGAGTTGAATATCCAAGTGACACGACAAAAGTAGAGCATACTTGTGATTAGTGAGACCACTACAACAACACCGAGTTGGTCAGCAAGTGACATGACAAAATGAGCATTAGTTGTTTATGAGACCACTACGCAACCACCGAAGTTGTACACAGTGACATGACAAAAGAGCAGACGGCTGAAGAAGATGAAAAATCTACTTCTTTTTTTTTTTTTAGTTTGCACTCTAAACCCGACTAAATAGTAGGGGCTACTATGAAATCCTGCTGATAATCGTGCCAAAATTTTTGGCTAAGCTGTCAACTTTGGGCGGTCTGGAGTGAAATCCAAAAACTTTGATCGCATATTTTTTTCAACCACGTCTTGGGCCGCATTTTGGATTTCAAAATGGCCGCCATTAGAAAATCATTATACTCTATTTTTACCTTATAAGCATTTAGGTGGTTAATTGGTGCAAAGTCTCTATTAGTCAACTACTGTTACATGTTTATGTAAAGCAACATTGATATTAAAACTTATATATCTCATAATAAGGAAGAGTTACATATATCAAAAGTAAAAAGAAAAGACTCTATGCCTTACCTTTACTAGTTTTCTTGTATAGGGCCTAATTGGATTTTCTTATTTAATCGGCACCGGTTGTAAAATATGTTTAATAAACATATCATTTATGCATGAATTTTGTTAGAATTAATTCTTAATGAATGGGAAAGAGGAGTGAATAAATATTTATAAAGTCATTTTTTTCCTCAATGAAGTGGTTTGTGAAACTGATGTCTTGTGAGATGAGCTTGTGAGAGTAACAAGCTGGCTGCTAGATATCGCTACCCGAAGCTGACGTCGTGGAACCATGCCAACAGGTATGTTTATAATGTCTCTGTTGGTATAGCTCTTGGAAGGAGTTGAGACGAGATGGCCTACAGATAACAAAATAGTTGTTCCTTAAGGTCACACACGCCTAATTACCGACAGAGAGCAAAAAATTATTCATTCGACCCAACCCTTCGAAATTTTTAAAAAATTGAACAGTGATAGACAAAAATGTGTGCATATGATTCACATTTAAGAATGGGTATCGGAAGGGCAATCATTAAGCCTCGATGCTAAAACTGAGGAAGAAATAATTATGTTAAGGCTGGCACTATATTAGAAGCGCAAGGTTTGATATCTTTTTTTGTTTTATTCTTTATTGTTCATCTAAATAAATCATAAACGTACATCATAATATGAGAAAATAACATAACAAATTAACTGCCTCTAAGCTTTAACATAGTCAATCACAGAGAATAATATTAAAGGACTCTGCAAGTCTATAAATAGCAACAGATACTTATATCCAAAGTAAGCATGAAAATATATTTTTAATGCAAAAGAGGCATTATATAACTGAATGAGTGAATAGTAATTACATGACAACCCCTCCACAATCAACACACATACACACACTCACCACACCACACAACACATCAACACACCACACACCAAATCACACACATTAAGAACAAAAAAACAAATAAAACAAAAAACAAAAAAAAAACAAAACAAAACAAAAACAAAACAAAAACAAAAACAAAACAAAAACAAAACAAAAACAAAAACAAAACAAAACAAAACAAGATATAAGGGCCGTCTACGATGGCATAGATCGATCAAACCCATCTGGGCAAACGCGGCTCCTCCCTCCCTTCCCATCTTTCGCTATTATTTTGGTTTGTAAATCTTTACTTTTTTTATAATGTTTGTTTTATATGTTTTGTTAACGTTTTCCGCTCTATGCAATTTTCCTTTCTTCTTCTTTGCTTAAAAGAGCCTTTCCTCCTATGTCTTCAGGAGTTGGTGGTTTTCTCCTGTTCCTCTTTCCTTGATGTATTAATATTTATAAGTAAAAGATATGATTATAAGTAATTGTATGCTTTACAGGCCGTTTCCTCGTACATATGAATTCCTTCCAACTATTAGTGCCTCGGAATCATTTGGAAAGATTGAAAATTAGCTACATGTGCCCATAGTAATCTCGTAACTTTCACATTCAAAAATAAATAGTAAATGCTAATGTCTTCATATTATTACGAAAAGAACATAGTTATTGTCAGTCAAATTTTGCTATATATAACTGAGACTCGTGTATAAGGTGATAATCTCACCACAAAAATAGATATGTATAACATTTTAAATTGGCAATTCCCTCTCAATGTTATCCATAAAGTGCTAAATTCTAGCCGATTCGAACGTGTTTACCAGCCTTCTTTATGACAACATACTTTAATGTAAAATGCTAATTTGAAACGATTGGTTGTCGCAAGCATTTTATGCACGACCTGTAAAAGAATTTTGGAACTCACGAAGTCTATATGAGAAGTTTAAGTTCATGAAAAACATTCAATATTCAAACCAACCCGACGGATCTCTAATCGTATTTCCATAGTCTATGGTGGTGGTGTCATGATATTTCTTTAAATGACCGACACTTCCCTCCTCATTCCAGTCGCATACACCTAAAAAAATATCTGACTTGAGTGCCCCTGTTCATAGCGATTAATGTATTCAGAATCCGTTATGTGTGTACATTAATAAATGGTAATGAAGGAACAGAGTTTCATAGAAAAAGGGTTTTCCGTCTTGCAAACCATCTAATTGAAAACTATTCATTTTTTTATAGTGTATCCTTTTTAATAAAAGAATCATATCGACCTAGTAATACTAGCATTTTCGTAATATTTTGGTAAGTTACATGGATCATATCTGAAAAAAATTGCAGTAAAAAATTAAATTAACATATGTTCTTAGGAGAAAGTTAAGAATACTATTTTCACACTTCACATTTTGATTACAGTTAGAAGTCAATGATATCCACAAAATCACCCCACTCTTGTACTTTATAATACAAAAATTTTCGAAAAAATACGAGCAATCTTTGAGCCCCGGCTTGCCTGGTGTTGTCAACGATACATGTGTTTCTTTAATTTATGGTCCGCCTATCCCTCGCCAAAAAAGGTCAAAACATCATATCATCATCTTTGCAACAACACAGAACGAACAAGATTGCTCGAATAAAGTACAGCGGGTACGCGGATTGTATAGAGAATTACGAGAGTCTAAATACTTGATAGGACTATAGTTTTTTTTAGCAATAATATAATCTTTTCCAAGCAATAGGAAACTACTTTGTTTACGCAATGTAAATTCAAAAGTAAGTTTCGTGTATTGCTCATAGATTTTTAAATAACATTCTTCTGCTACAAATCAGTTTAGTGAATAATTATAATGTACGTAGTTTTTACAATATAACGTATTTACGCTTTCAATGTTAATAGAAAATTGTTTCCAGAGGGAAAGGGGAAAACCTAGAGGCAAAATATGATTTTATTCCTATGATGCTCATCAGTACCTGATATTTCGTAAACTCTTCTAATGAATTATATTAATACTTCAATAACCTGTATGGTCTAAATTTGCACAAGATAGTTGTCATTCATTCAGCATAAAGAATTTGGCTTAATTTACTTCCGTTTTGCATCAAAAACCGAGCGAAATAGTTGAACCTCACCAAATTGTTCGTTCGATTCGCGAATTGGAGGATAAAACACTCTATTACGAAGAATAATATACGAGATATTGGGGAGCATGACCGGGTCCCTTCCTTGTAGCGCCGCCTGCTCACCACTTGAACATAACCGGTTGATCTTCCCTCTAGTTCGAAAAACAGCTTCCTGTATAGTTGTAAGTGTTAACCAGTTCCATAATAACAATCGTTCCAAAACCGTGAAGGAATAAAGTGCCTTTAAGAAATACTTTATAACGATATCGCAAGCTCTTTCAACAGTCTAGTTGCAATAAATATGGCTGACTGGGCTTATTATTTGAGGTGTTAATTAGTCTATATCGTTGTTATATTCTTATTGGCAGTCACCAACATATGTCTATCACTAAGTTCGCTACCGCCTGGTCAAAGGGTCCTGACAAAATTCAACTTACCAGAATCCGTTTATTCTTTGAGGAGGTATCTTTAGTTGAGAATTTTAGGCTAGCGTTAGCAGTGATATGGGACTAATATTAGTTTCTCGATGAGGTGGGATTCGTGCTCTCGTGTGTATTAGGTTGATGTACTGCTTGCCTTTGAGAGGGTGATATTCCTTTAATCAATTCTATAAGCTATGCAAGAATGCATTCAAGCCTAACTAAATCAGCTCGAAACAGACTGCGCGAAAGTGTAATGATTTAAAAAGACGCAACGAGCGTCAGTATCGTTCTCATTTCCCGGATGTAACGTTGCATTTTCATTAAAATTTCAATACAATGCCTTGGTAATTTCCTTCGCAATGATTTCTTTGATTTTTGGTTCAGTTCGGTAAACTATGGTTAAAAAACCTAAGAGTCATTTTCGCACCAATTACTGCCATGCTGACTGGCATTAAAATGAGATAAACGCTTGTTTCGAGTTCAAGAGCAATTGTAACATGATCACGTCTTATACTGTTCGTCAAAATGTCTCTGTTAAGTTTTTAATAACAATTTTGCCCATTGAGTCTATTAAATTTGGTTTAGAGAATAATGCAGGACCACGCTCCACATCACGTTTCAAACCATCTGGCGCTCGGAGGATCTTATTTTAACCTGCATTAACATAAGCACTTATGTGTTTTCAATTCGCTTACTTTCCCTTGATAAAACGTATCAAAAATTTATTCCTATACGATTGGATTTGTTGTAATCTTCTCAGATTACAGATTCTTGTTCTAAATCTTTGAATCCTGTTCTTTCTATATCTCTCTTGTTGCCTTTCTTTGAGGACTTTCTAGTAAAACTTTCCTAAATTTTCCATTTACATAATCCTAAATATTTCCAGGCTGGTAATCTCTTTCGCGATAAGTACTGTTTCAAACGTATCTATTTCACTCCTTCATACTTTGATCATCTTTTAGCGTCCTTAACATAGAACTGGATATTAAAATTTAATATCAGGACCAGTCTTCATCATAGGTTTGGGCTCTATATGATTATGAGACTCACGTATTTTAAATCTAGATCAGCTGAGTGATCAGGTGTAAAAGGAAGTATTATTTACCGTCAACCTTTTCCCCTAAATATCCCTGAACTCTTAAGCAACAGGATAGTCCAATTCTTGCATGTATGGATTTGGTCGCTTGATGGTCATGTATATTGTTTGAAACACTTTTAAGAACGCAAGTTCAAGCTCGTGTACATGCATAAGAAATTTTCAAACTTGAACTAAGTTTAGTATTGCTTTGTTGATTAATATGTTCTTGGCCCTTTCACTAACTAGCTGATATCCAGACCATATAAAATCTCTCCTATAAAGGGTTGTTGGAATTCCTCTGTTCTACAATCTTAATAAAGAATGCAAAAATTCAGTTGTGTTCCTTCTTCTAACTGATGTAATATCAGGTGTGAAATCATAGACAAGTTCCAATATTACTTCCTGGTTTGCAACGTATCCCAATAGTAAAAATATATCTGCCTGTCACTGTAGTCGATGTGTGTTTATAGAGTGATATAAACCTTTTAATTTAATAGTCATAAGACTCGAAGTCGTCCTTTACTGTGTTGGTACCAGTAGCTTATAGAATGCAGAACCATCCAGCTAAGCTCCAGTACTCACAATCTGAGTGCTGAAGGTGTTCCGAGAAAATAATGATCACCCATTTTCCTACACCCATTTAAAAATGGTGTTGCGCTCTTTTCGCTTTGCGATCCCTTAACATTTATAGATATACACTTGCATAATTGCGGACTTAGACATCGAAGTATAGACGATACATAAGCTTGGGAGAGAAGTGGAAGAGCCGCGCCTCATAAATGTTCTACGTCTTTAGCATGGTCAAAACAGGTCATCAGATCAAGTAATGCCACTGCGCAAGCCTTGACCCTGAAACCGAAATAAGAAAGAAAACAAAACAGTCCCATAAAAGCCGGAATCAAAACATTGAACGTGACAAGACTATAACGAGGAAGACCCCTCTGCCGAAAGGACGTTCGAAACAACACCTCTTGGAGTTCAATAGATGTCTCGCCACCCCACCCTACTCTAATTTGTTTTCAAGAGCAAGTCATAATTGAGCCAATAGAAAAACAAAGGATAAACCATCATCCTGACATAGCATTTCTATCATACTCATGTCTATTTACATACGGCATTCATCTAATAATCTGATCATAAAATTCAATCGGCCAGCTTACCATAGTATAGACTGACCATAATTATAATATATGTTCGTTTATGACTCAACCATTCTATTTTAGAGAATTTTAATTTAAACATAAAAGGGTCAATACCAACCGGAACACTGTTTAGAAATGCCCTACTATCCCTTCACTAATTTTGCACTTTTCCTCTACTCTAAATATATAATCACCTGTCCACTTCGTCAGACTTTTTTACCAATTTGGATCTACAACAATTCAATTAAAATGGTCAAATAAACAATCCAGTCTCTTGAACTGGGTGTTCCAATAACG
>CALNVZ010003428.1:32512045-32534255 GCA_940671915.1 Paracentrotus lividus
AAAATGGCGGCCCAAGACGTGGTTGAAAAAAATGGAATCAAAGTTTTTTGGATTCAGCACCCCCAAATTGACAAAGTTAGCCAATAAAATTTTGGCACGATTATCCAGCAGGATTTCATAGTAGCCCCTACTATATCGGGTTTAGAGTGCAACTAAAAAAAAAAAAAGAAGAAGATTTTTTCATCTTCCAGCCGTCTGCTCTTTTGTCATGTCACTGTGTACAACTCGGTGGTTGTGTAGTGGTCTCATAAACAATAATGCTCTTTTGTCATGTCACTGTGTACAACTCGGTGGTTGTGTAGTGGTCTCATAATCAATAATGCTCTTTTGTCATGTCACTGTGTACAACTCGGTGGTTGTGTAGTGGTCTCATAAACAATATGTTCTAAATGGACTGGCGCTCTTTTCAGTCAATTTATTCATCATTTTTCATTTATTTATTGATTCATTTATTAATTTGCTTTTTCGTCTAATTCCGAAACTATTTTTAAATTTTTTTTATTTATTTATTTATTTTTTTTTTTTTTTTGGGGGGGGGGGAAGGTTTTTTTTCCCGGCCTTTGGCCATCATACGAAGGTCATCAAAGTAAGCCGGCATAGGGGTAAGGTTCGGTTGGTCAATCGGGGGTCGGTAGTCCACTTCGCCCCCCCCTTTTTTCCCACTTTTTTTCGGGGGGGGGGGGTGGGCGGGCCCACTCGGCCCCCTGGATCCGCACCGGTCATAAGGAACATGGAGAGGATCGAAATTTCTTTTGATTAAATTTGATCCTATTTAATTTTGATCGTATCTATTTGTTACCGTACATAAGGGGATCTAAGTTTAATATTTGATTTGATCTGATATGATTTTATGGAATCTATTTCCTTTTAATTTGTCTAACCTGCAAACAGTGTCCTGCTGATCATACCAGGCCAGATCATAAGAAACATAGGTAGGATCTTAAAGTAACCGGTCATGATGCAAGCTGCCTTGCTATGAGTCACATTCTTAGCAGCAAGGGTACGTTGAACAATCACCTGCAAATATGATATCGGACACCGAGTGAGTCAGAATAAAACTAGACAGCTAGAAAATTTTCAATAAAAAGAAAACCAATTTATAAACCCCAGATTTCAGAATATGCATATTAATTTGGGGTTCATTAATTAATTCTCTCTTTATTGACATTTTTCTAGATGTCTAGTTTTTCTGACTCACTCGGTAGTAAGCAAATAATCACCGTTTGATAAAAGTGATGGGCGAATTATCACTTGTCAGGCTAGCTGGATAGCCATCTCTCCAGAGGAGAGAGAGGGTACATCCAGCTTGCCGAGGAACTTCAACTAATGCATGCAAACTGGATTCTAAATATTATAGTTCATTTTTTAATTACAGGATGTATGAATACCTCGTTTACTATGTCCCAAGGAAAGAAGCATACATAAATCATAACTATTTCATGCATACTTTTGAATCCTTCTTCATGAACGCGAAAGCTTGCCCGAGGTTTGCCTGACAAAGAAAAACATTAATGTATGTCTTCGTCTCGTAAAACTAGATTGATAACCTGTTGTTTGAATACGTCGGTACTAGTATGTACCATAAAAGAAGCATCCAATTATAAAAAAAAACATGCCTATTTTATGCATACTTTTTTTATCCTTGTTCTTGACAACGCGAAAGTTTGTCCGAGGATTGCACAACATAGCAAACACTAATGTATGCAAACTGGATAACAGGTTATTTGAATACATCGTCACTATGTTGCCCAGGTATGCCTTGAAAGAAACATCCGTGAATTATAATAAGTTAGGGAAACCTTCTATTAACCTTGAATAGCGTACGGACCTAGAATATGGTCACTTTAGATAAGTCATTGTTATCTAAAGCATGTAAAGTGTGTATTTTATATGTTCCAAAATGACTTTCAAAACAATTTCAAAACAAATTAAAATGTGGTGTCCCTCAGCTAACCTGATTTGTGCACCAGAAGTAAAGCCCGAGGACAAAAACCCCAAAGACCACACCAGGCCAGGGTAGATCTGCAGTCTTGGCGTTGCGGAAGATGTGCCATGTTTCTTCGGTCGGTATACCGCATGTGGTGTTTGCGTAGATCTGTGTAGTGTTCGGTATAGCAGTCATGTACAACAGACGTAGGTTCCCGATTCCACCAATCTCAGCGATTGCTTTAAAACAGAATAAAGAAGACTGGTACATTTTTGAGGTGCTTAACTTTTTACCTACCTGCCCACATGACCCACCCACATAGGCCTAAAGCCGAAAACCGGGTACGAACCATACAGTTATTCTTGTCGTGCATGCATTTTTTTTCATATGTGCAAAATAGCATCATAATTCATAATGTTTCATAAATGCTCAACTGCTATTGGTTAGAAATTATATTATATACCAGAAACATGTATTTATATGCACTTCTGTGGTATCTACGGTCGGCTCTTCGCCTTTAAACTACATGAGCAGTTGGGCCGGACCCAGGTTCAATTCTCAGACCCATCTTCAGAAGGGTGAAGTGGATGCAAAGATGCAAATAATATATAATTTCTAATAGACCTTATGTATATGACGTCATAATCCCATAGCGCCCTCCCTCAGAGGATATACATGTAGGAATACGCGTAAACGGAGTTGTCAGAGATGCGCCAGCTGCAGATCAGAAACGTGTGCAAGGCCTTTAAGATAGCGGCGCGATGACGTCATTGCATAAGGTCTATTGACGATACACGTGTATAAAAAATCATTAACCATTAATTCATCATTTTTTCCTTCTCCTACCTAGGCCCATGAGGATGAATGCGCCGACGAGCACGACGACGGCTTGGAGAGCATCGGTGAAGATGACGGCCTTCAAACCACCAGCGATGGTGTAGATAGCCGTGAGAAAGAGGAGAACGATCACCGAGGTGTAGATGTTCCATCCCAATGCTTGTTGAATCACGATGGAGCCAGCATACATCTCACCCTGTTAGATAGGATGCAGGAGAGATGAGGAATGGATGAGGAAGTGTTACCGTGGAAACAAGATTCGTGAGGATGTGAGTACATATTCCATTCTGAGTAATTAAGGAACATTATTGAGAGAGTAAAAGAGAGGTCGACAGAGAGGAAATAGAGTGAGGGAGATGCCCCAAATTTGCACTAAATTCTGCTCTATACATAATTATAATTAAAACATATTTGTTTCTCTTCATAATTATGGTCACTATTAGCCAAATCTTTTCTCTTCTCTCCCAACTGAAAAAGAGGGGTTTAATTTAGTTTTAGCATATTCGGATAATTTTTTATCATGTTTATAGGAGAAGAAACCTATGGAAAGATAGTAAAAGCATACATGCATGAGGATTGCCACAGGATGCGATGAATTCGAATTGAATCAATAAGGTTATCATCATTTCGGGGACAGTCTACAATATTTGGTTTTTTAAAGAAGTTTGGATGTTGACGTACGGAGAGCATGATGACAATGGCTACGATCAGATTGACTACGGAAATGAACGTCTGCAGACGATAACCTCCGAATCGTAATCGGAGATACTCGGGTACCGTCGAAATCTAAATATGAAATGAAAAGAAATACAGAAAATATTTTATTTCATGAAATTCGTATTAAGAGACTGAAAACATAGAAACTTCTAAAGGCTTGTTACAAGGATTTTTTAAAAGATATCTATAGGTACGCGCAAGTTACATTCTAAAATGAAGGATAGACAGTTTGTGATCATGACCCCATTCGCGTCCATTTGGGACCATAGTTTATGCCATTCCGGATCTATAGTGATCCGCTCCTGAAATAGCGGTATTACGTATTCATTCTGTAGAAATTTAATCGATTCAGATGTCCATATGTCCATTAAAAAGAAAATATGTTTAAAAATAGAATACATAGACTATGTTCATTTCAACATATCTCAATAACTATTCGAATTAATTCCCTGTAACATAAAGAAATACGATCGATAAAAAGTTACGATTTTTTTTTCTCGGTAGCCTCATCATGGACTGGGTGTTAAAAAGCCGATAATCTTAATCCTAACCCTAGCCCTGACCCTAATCTTAATCATATCCTAATCCTAATCCATGACTGTACCTACGTTCCAAATGAGGCCTCCGAGATGAAATTGATCGCAAAGTTTTATCAATTGTAAATCTTTATATTACAGGACACAGATCTAGTTACTCACGTCAGCTGCAAAATAAACAGGTGCGAATATGAATCCTAAGAACAAGAGCGCCATTAAAGCCTAAAAGAGGAAGAAAGATTAGAAATTTCGTTGAGTAATAATTTTTAATCGTCATTATGAATTATAGGTCGAGTTTGTTAAACAGATAAAACTCTTATCATTTATATTCAACTACCATTGTTTATGTTGACAGTCCTTTTTGGGCAAAAATAGTTGGCCTTTAATGAAACATGATATTTTGATAATCATTAAGTATTTGAATCTAGAAATAGTATTGCTTATTTAGGTCTGTCATTCATCATGTAAAAAATCCTATTATATCATTTGTTACATAATTATGTTGTAATATATATATATATATAATTATATAGAATAAAAATTAAAATGAAATATAATGAAAAATATATGCTTACATAATATTCATATGATATGACGGCATAACCTGACACGGAAGCAGTACCCGCTACACCGATAAAGGTCGAACTGCCAATGTTGGTGACGTACAGGGAAAGTCCCACCTAGTTCAAGGAATTCAAATTAATATTAAATCAACTTTGATTTCGATAAATTATTGTCATTATGGTCTGTAATATGGTTTGAGCAAAATATTGCCACTGGTCTATTAATTATACATAGTTCATTTCTGCATGCACATTACAACATACTTCATATTCCCTTTTTCTTGAGGGGGGAAGTATCATAAGAAGCAAAATCCTTCTTAAAAAAATGCACTCCCCGAAATTAAAAAAATGGTCGAAAGTGGTTCACATTATATAAATAAAAATTCACAAACTGCAAACTTTTGTAAAAGTAAATCGATTTCGGTGCTGAACAACCCTTGAAAAAATGAAACGAAAGGAAATTGTGTCTAAATATAATTGATTATATCACTTAGCTATACACTATTTAGCAAGCAGGGAAGGAATTGAAAATATAAAATAGTTTTATTGAATCCACCACTTTTTACAATATCATTTATTTCATTTATTTTATTCTAAAGATTGATTATGTAACTTACTAGCCACCATGACATTTGTCTACCGGCGAGAAAGTATCCACTCGTTGAGTCTTTCCCGCCTCCCCAGGCTGCCTGTAGAGGGTGTGACACAAAAACAATACAAAAATAGATATATTTCACTTAATAAAAAATGGAATAAAAGTATATTGTTCGTTCGTTCTTTCCTCATGTAATAGTAGGGTGGTGTCTCACTTCTCGGAAATTACATTGAAACTACTTTGAGAAGGTTTTGAAACTACTTTGAGGCGGTTTTCAAACTTGTCACGGAGACGTCTCCGAGACAAGTTTAAAAAACCGTCTCCAAGTAGTCTCAAAACTGTCTCAAAGTAATCTCAAATCCGTCTCAAAGTAGTTTCCGCGAAGTGAGATACCGCCCTCACTGCACACTTCAGCTCTGTACAATGATCATGATGTAGGCAACTGTCGGATCCAGACATGGATGCATGCATAGCAGGGGCGCTCCTGTAAAATGAAAACAACTCATTGACTGTATACTAAAATTGACTGTATGTTAAAATCAGAAAATTTTCGGCCGCGCCCCTCCCCCTCATTATCGTGGCTACGCCGCCCAAGCCCCAATTTTAAAATCCTGTATCCACCATAATATCTGTAATAATTATTGATACTGTCTCTTAAAACATGCTGTGAATTCGAATGGCAAGGTTTCGATTTACAAAAATATATGCTTTAAAAAATCCCATTATTTAACTCCTTGCCTGCTATGTACTATTATTATCATTACTTTATATTTTTGTATTGTTTTTGTTCATATATTATTTTGTAAGAATTAAAAGTGAGGGGGAATCTACATTAGGGATACGAAATAAACGAGATATCTCGAAGGGTTAGTCTGGAGTAAATAAATTCATTCTCAGTGCTAATGAGCACTGAATGATTTAATTTTTAACAAATTAAAATTACAGTCATCATATTCATTTTTTTCTTCAAAATTAAAAAAAAAAAAATTAAGCTCTATCAAATCGATTAAATGTAAATCACTTTGTTTTAAAACAACTATCATTGCAGCAATCATTACTACTAGTGCTTTTAATAAATAGGTTAAGTATACTCCCAAAAAGGTATGTAATCTACTGAGATAAAATTGAGGTGTTACATGATGTGCGATCAAAGTACATGAAATTGAGATAAAGTTCACTGATTTTCGAGAGTATCGTGATATCACAAACAAAAGACGTGTCCCCGCTGTAAACTCCTTGAACTTGGAACTACTTTGGTATTTGTTCAGAAAATAATTATTGTACGTTTGGGCTGACATAATTGAGGCTTGAGCGTACTTATGCAATAACTCTTGTTATGATTCTTCGAATGTACTTTACATGAGAGTCAATTTGTATTTTAAAATGATTTACCACACCCTTCTTTTTGATGTTCAAAATCTGAAGCTAATCTAAATCAAAGTTATCAAGAAATGGAATATCAATTCCGATTGACAAGGCAGCATTTCAGTACTGCTAAAAACTTTACACTCACAACAAGCAACCCCTCCTCATTATGTCCGAAAGGCAACAAAAAATAGGGATATGGGGCCCAAGATGATCTTTCCAAATACTTACTCAACAATTCTCATGAGTTTAGGGGGCGACGGCATACCCACCCCATCCCCAGTGGCGGATCTATGGGGGTTGATCCCCCCTTGCGCCGCAATTTTAAAAAAAGGGGGAGAAATAAGGGGGAAAGGGAAGATGTTATTATCAGGCCCGTAACTGGGTGGGGGCTCGAGGTCAAATGCCATCCCACCCTTCGAAAAGGTTAGATACGCCACTCCCCCCCCCCTCCCTATCCCCGCCCTACTGCGTCAAATCTTAGATGTTCACGCTCTGTCTACGCTGGGGTCTTTAATATTTTGTTTGTTTATAATCTTCGTTTGTTCAGACGACAAAAGATTATTATAAAAATATGAAACATTGGACTCGCTTTGCAGAGCAGTGGGTGGCAAAGGACATTTGCCTCTCTCGTGCCCAAGATATGCCTCTTTTTATCTATTTACTATATTGATAGACGATGTGGCAATTCATAAGGCTCAGTTTCTGATCTTGCAGTGTAGTATGATTAAGCAAGCATAAATGAGTAGCTCAAAGTCTGATACACATTTGGATGTGAGATATCCATGCATTCGGTCGTGGTCCCGGGGGGGGGGGGGGGTCACTCAAAAAAGTGCTACCCATGCGTGTCCCCGCACCCTGAAAATGGACCCTAGACGTCTCATCGCATGAAGTCAAATTTGCACCCCTTTTTCGACGTCAGACTGAAAATGGACCCTTAACGTCTCATTGCATGAAGTCAATTTGCACCCCTTTTCGACGTCAGACTGGAAAAACATACTCTAAATGGCGTAAACCTCGTGAAATTTTGACCCCAAAACAGCGATTTTTGCTGAAAACACCCCTATTTTAAAGAAAATGGCGATTGAAATTAAAAAAACACCCCTATTTTAAGGAAAGCGTCGACGCCGCCGAAGAGCTGAAAGCAGACCCTTTTCGACGCTTTATGGGGACACGCATGAGTAGCACATCATGTGGTGAGTGACCCCCCCCCCCCCGGGGTCGTGGTAAACGCGTGCGATTTAATTTCTAACATCTAACAGTAAATGCATGTATAAAGATCATGGCAATTCTTTAATACTCGGTTAATCACTAATAACTAACATTCTGAAAACTTTATTGCCGAAAATGCTTTTAAAATCTTAGTCAAAGAGCTAAAAAGCGATTCCAAAGCAATTGTATACCGAAATGGGAGGTAAGGTTATTTTTTGTTAAGTATGTTTGTTGGAGTATACACACAAGAAGAGAAAGTTTAGACGTAGCGGGGCGAGAAGGGTTAGGGGCGGTAATAGAATATTATGCTGAGCATCACACAATTTTAAAATTATATCAGATGTGAATTTACTAGCTGCGGAATATTTTCAATATTGTGAATTCTCGTCAGAGCAAATGGAAAGACATAATCTCGTGGGTGGACATGTTTTTGTGTTAGTTATGTTTTTTTTTTTTTTTTTAATCCTTCTTCTTTTGGAAAATGAAGTTGTGAGTCTCATACATGAAAGTAACCGTGCTTTTTTAACGAAAAGGTAATTTCAACGATTCGTGAATATAATTTGTATATCGTCACCCGTTTCACGAACCGTCCTCTCTGGCCAAATTCGGCATTTTTTTCAATTTTCATTTTTATACATTTTTTTAATGTACTAATAGATACCTACATTTTGTGAAAATTTCAGAGTCTAACTTTGCGCGGTTACGTAATAACGACGTCATCATAAAGCGTCCTCTTGCAATAAACTGGATATTTCTGTACCACGAACCGTCCTCTCTGTTATAAAAGGAGCATTTTGTAAATTTGGAGGATAACACTTGCAGAGTGGAACTAGAATAATTCAATCTCATTGTGTATATTTCTAATTTCAAAAATTAACGTCTAAAACTATAGTTAAAACAGAATTTAAGTAAATTTTGATTTCTCCCGAAGGAGTTTCTGACGCTCCCATTCACTTTGTGCATGCGTAAGGGAGAGCGGCCGGTTCGTGGTGAAGGCGCGAGGCGCGATCGCGCACATTTTCTTTTTCACGAACCGTCCTCTCTGTAATAAAAAGAGAATTTAGTAAATTTGGAGGATAAAAATTGCAGAATGGAACTAGAACAGTTAAATCTCACTGTGTATATTTCTAATTTCAAAAATTAACGTCTAAAACTATAGTTCGAACAGAATTTAAGTAAATTTTGATTTCCCCCGAAGCTTAAGTAATTTTTGTACTTTTCCCCCGAAGGAGTTTCTTACGCTCCCATTCACTTTGTGCATGCGTAATGGAGATCGCGACGGTTCGTGGTGAAGTGATTAACGCATTTTATCTTTTCACGAACCGTCCTCTCTGTCTATAAAAAGAGCATTTAGTAATTTGCAGCATAACAATTGCAGAGTGGAACTAGAATAATTCATCTCATTGTGTATACTTCTCATTTCACAAAATGATTCTCTAAAGTATTGTTAGCAGCAATTTAAGAAATTTGATTTCCCCGAAGAGTTCTAACGCTCCCATTCACTTTTGTGCATCGGTAAGGGAGAGCGGCCGGTTTCGTGGTGAAGGCGCGAGGCGCGATCGCGCACTTCTTTCTTTTCACGAACCGTCCTCCTCTGCTTACACGCCCACTGTGGCCTTAATAATTAAGTTCAAGATGAATAAAGATACGGGAATGAAACTATCTGGCAATCTAATACTTCGAATGACCAGTCATCGTTTTGATCTTGCGTCTACTTTAGATGCAATTATTGCCGGTTAAAAAAGCTTTTCTTTAATGCGTTCTGCAAACTAAACTTCTCGCATCACACAAGTGCGCTGGAGAGCGACCGGTCGTCGTGCGAGCGCACGATACTAAACTCTCGTAACAATATTGTTTTGGAGGCTTTTCATACTCTCTCTCTCTCTCTCTTCTCCGTCAAATTATTTAATAACAAGTAAAACACTTCTGCCTTCATGACTAAGTGCTCTTCTCAGGGATATGCCATCATGTCAATTCCTCTGCTGATCTTCCGATGTCAAATTCACCTGTAACTTTGTCAAAATGAAATTCCACATTACTGGATAACTATCATCGAACTACTAGTTCGCTTGATAATTCACGCTGTTTAGAAATAAATAATTGAAACTGGAATTACATAGTTGCCAAGTACAGAAATTGGTGAGATCAACGGACAAGTAGCCCTCTTGGAGATTTACAGCATGTAAACGCTACGTAGGCCTACCCTTAAGTTGCGTCGTAATTATTGTTAGCACTTATAAGCTAATGCTTGTTTCCTGCTCACTAATTGTTGCGAGGTCCGCCTTCCTGCACGTACCACACATTCCCGCTGTAGCCTGACAAGCCAGGGCATTTGTTTGTAATACCGCATTCACCCCACCAGTCTTGGGTCAGCGAGCAAAACATGGTTCTTCCCCATGATGGTCTCGAAGACGCTGCAAAACGTCTTTGCCCATGAATATAGGAACCAAGACGACAGGCGCACGTTTCTGTCTCGATGATGGCCTTCGGGAGTGGCTGAGCGCGCATATATTGTATCAACATGGCCCGGGACGGACGATGTACGTTTCTACCATGTAAAGTCGGGCGGGAGGGCTGAGCTGTTGCGTCTTTGCCATAGCGAATTGGGAGAGGCGGAACGGCGTTCTTCACCCATCGTCCGACGGGGATGAGATCGGGATGCGTGTTTTCTCTCCATGATGGCGCAGGGGGGGGCGCGGGGTCTGTGACGGCGTCAACTACTCTTGTCGCCACTTTAGGCGAGAGGGACAGACGGCTCTTTTTTACCATAGAGGTTTATGGGCTGAAAGTAGTTTCAGATCCGTCGAAACACATTCAAGACTGAATGATGATGTTTCAATCTTAACATTTTGTTACCAATTACATATTATATTGAAAAGACCTTTCGCACACCTGTCGATCTCAGTTGGTTTCAGTATCAGTTTTTCTTTCGTCGATCAATAAATCATTATGGACTTTACACATACGATGCGCGCGGTTTGTGTACCTCACTAAAAGCCTCGGTTACTAATTGCAATTCTTTCCTTAATTTCTCTAATTTGAGTATTGAAGGAGTTAATTCGGATGCTATAACAACCAGAAAATGTTGCCAGGGCGAGGGTTTTACCTGTCTGTTAGAAATAAGCGTTGTCCAGTATGTCGAGACATAAAATAATAATCATCAACCATATTTTTAGAGGGAGTAGTAGTCGTAGTATATAGTAGTAGAATAACTACATGTAGTAGTAGAAGTAGTTTTTATAACGCATTTTAATAAACTATCAGTGACCTCAAATAACAGCAATCATTTATATATCATATGTTTTCATTCATTCTATGTATATGTAAATATTGTAAATTGTAAACCAGTGGCAGAAGAATTTCCGATTTTTGAACAATAAATGATTTATCTTATCTTATCTTATCTTAACAACTGGGTTCGATTCAGTCTGTAGGCCCTACAGTGAACTTCAAATCACAATTTACTTTAATTGCTCAAGAATAAATATTATCTGTCAACAATACAATAATGCTATCAATAATGGTCATTTTTTTTGTCTCAATATGATCTATAATTTTCATTTGTCTGCCCATTTAATAATCTAATGAGGTAGCTAAATGACCTATAATTTGATATCACCTAATGTAACAGTTTAACAGTACACAGGTAGATAAAACTACAAAATCTAATAGTTCAATGACCTAGGAGCCGTTGCATAAAACTTGATATATCATTATAGTAACTCTGCCATCAATGGTAATTCATGAAATACTGGATTTCGATTGGTTGTTGAGCAACATTAACATGGTAGTTATTATTTAAGGCAAATTTACTTAAATACTGTTTATGCAACGCCACTATGGTCTTTACACAGTTCTGTAAAAGGCCTACGTGATGATTTGTTTAATTAACGTGGTAGACGTATGATCATGATGACAAAAAGGGTGCTAGTGAGAGCGGAAGGGTGTGTGTGAGGGCGGGTAAGAGAGGGTGAGTACACGTGTGAGCGTGGGTGTGTGTGCTTTGGTGTTCATGAGTGAGGGTGTGCGGGTGTATGTGGGTGTGAGCGTGTATGTCAGGGTTTGTGGGGTAGGTTGGTAGGGAGGATGAGTGTGGGTGTGGGTATGTGTGCTTGGGAGATCGAGTGGCCGTGTGTGTTTTGTGAGTGTGGGCGATGGTGTGAGGTAAGGGTGTATTATTATGTGTGCCCATTTTGTTTTCTATTAATATTATGTTAAATAGGAAACTACATTTCATATCATAGACCTATTCTCGACAAGGTACTAGTATCGAATATCTTTATCCCTATTCGTTTCCAAAAGAAAGCATAGAAAATGCACGTACACAGGTATCTGCTAATTTTAAATCTCATTTTATCAATTAGGAATCTAGATTAGGAATCATATAAGAAAAATAAAAAAATTGATATTTCAGACAAGTGGTCCAATACATTTTCCCAACTTCTTCACAAAGAGAATATCATCAGTGTACTTGGGTTTCTCTAAACATACGTAATATACTTGTTCACATCCCGATCCAAGTGTGCTAAAATTGGGTATAAAATATTTAAATTGCACGAAGACTTATGTCATGTATTAGAAGTGCAATTTCAAAATGTCTGATTTTTTTTTTTTTTTTTTTTTTTTTTTTTTTTTTTTTGGGGGGGGGGGGTGCTAACCTAAGACAAATCATTAATATTATAAATATATTTCACGTACAATTATCATTAACTAAAGTCTACTTGGTAAGCAGCTCAAAATTATCTCGGATTAAAAAAAATTGTTATCGATTAGTCGATTATTATTTATCGAAGTAATTCTTTAGTTCATTAGCAATTACAATATATACCTAAAAAGTGTACATAATGATAATTCAGGATAAGTTATGTATATAACGAATTGAAAATAACATTTTTCTTTTTACCCAACTATAATTATGTGTAACAAAATCCAAATTCGTCTACTACGATTTTCAATAGTCATGATTGTGCATAATTAAAGAAGAGTAGATGGAGGACAATTCAAAAGAGACGAAATGATTTATCAATCATGTTAATGCTTACCCATATGCCTAGAGAGAAGACGAGAACGAAATTGGATGACGATGACCACTATATCCCATGCTTTCTAGATTACCATTCGATGTTCGTATTACCCATACTATTACAGGTTCCTTCTCACGATATTCAAAAGAAGATCTGAACACAAAACTGAAAAAGTACGACTTTTCCTTCAACTCCTGAAACAGGGACGATGTGGGTACCAATATGAAAGTTGAGGTTCAAATCGGGAGTCAAACAACACACCAAAAAACAAAGAAATTGCGAACCTGTCAGCATGTAACTTATCAAAAAGATCTTTTAAGAATTTTTCGATGGTTGTCGAAACGGATTATCCACTGAAAGAAATTGATGAAGAATCTTCGAAGAATCCTAGCTATGCGGAGAAAACTATTTATTAGTGTTACCATTTTGATAAATGATTGTTCATAGTCATGGGGTATGTTTGGGCGTTTTACCGACGATCTTCTTAAAGTTAACAAATACGTTTTAAGATAATAATGAGATAAAACGGCAATTTTTAATTTAAACTGGAAACAAACAGATACATTGTTTTAGTTGGTCCTAACAAAACAGTGGTGTTCAAAATCCAAAGGTTTGTTTAAAGATCGAAGCGCCATCTCGCTAATTTCGCTCCGATATGAATTGCTGATGAGTTTTAAGGGCAATTTGTGACTATCTTCGGATTTAAAAGACACCACCCCTTGATTATTAAGAAATGTAATTGCAACACCCTCCACACAACGGCGAGGTATTTATCACTTAGTTGAGTTATATTGACTAATGGTGCTCTATCTATTCGTCAAGGAGATGTTGAGAGATAAAAGTATGTGTATTTCGGACAAGTACACTTGTCCGTCATAAAGGTGGAATAATATTTTTGCCGCTATAGCGACATGATTGTTGCTCTGCTTTAATTTCTTGAATATGTTTGTCCCTGCTTGTACTTTTTGGGACCCTGGATTATATCTTGGACATTCTCCAAACTCTTCACGTGGACCCTTTTCCAAAAAAAGTTTTGTCAACCCCCGTGATGCCCATTTTTGTCATTTTTTCTCATTTTGGGGCCCCTTTTTGTTTTCCCGGCCGATCAAGCCCCCCTCAGTCCTACCCCCAGGAAACACGACTGAGGTGTACTGTTTTATATTGTTCTTTAAGTTAAATCTATATTTCTGGGGACAGGCTTAGGTTTCTTGTCTAGGGGAGGGGTATAAGTAAAACACGAGATTCGTGAAAATCCGGAATATTTTATTCCATCTTTATGCTGAAAACAAAAGAAATGAAAAACCACCTTTAACCTTAATATCATCATTTTCCCCTTAAACTTTGTTTAGCCGTGATGACAAGGCTGTAAATAGTCATTATTGATAATATTTATTTTGATTTATGTTTGGTGAGATTTTACAATAACATTTAGGAAGATAGAAATTTTCCATGGTGTAAAAATGAATAAAAGAATGTTGAACCCCAATCAAATAAATTTAGACCCCTCCCCTAGACAAAAGGGTCGAGCCTGTAACCATAAATCTAGATTTAATTTAAAGAACAATAATACATCTCCACCTCAGGACGTGGTTTCCTTTGGTAGGACTGAGGGGGCCTTGGTGGGTCGCGTGAACAAAAAAGGGCCCCAAAAATAAGAAAAAATGACGAAAATTGCCATTTTCTGGGGGGTGACAAAATTTTTTGAAGAAAAATCCCTGGGAAGGGTTAAGGGAACGTCCAAGATATATCCATGATCCCAGAAAGTGAAAGTGGTGACAAACACATTCAAGAAATTAATAACGGAGCAACATAATGTCGCTTGAGCCAGAAAAAAATATTCCACCTTTATGACGAACAGTGTAGTTATAGTGAGACACATTATCCACGTTTAAATGTTGAAGAGAGAAAATATAAAAACAAATAAATAAAAGGGGAGAGAGAGGGCGAGAGAGGGGGTTGTATAGATTTTGTATTAAATATATATATATATATATATATATATATATATAATATAGCCCCTATTGTTACTTTTGGCTCCATTTTTTTTTTTTTTTTTAAAGAATGATAAGTATAACCTTAAAAGTTCCCTTAATAGTAAACCTGATAAATAAGAAAACGATCACATAATAAGAGTTCTTTATGTAAATAAATTTGTTTGTAAATTAATTGCAATTCCATACAAAACATTTCCCACTCACCCATTTCCCTCTCGCCCATTCTTATCTTCTATCTCTCTAGATTACATTCTAGCCCCTGCCCTTCCCATGCTCCCTCCGTCTTTACTTATCTCCGTACCCCTTCATCTCTCTTTCCCAGCCACACACGCGCGCGCGCACACACACACACACACACACACACACACACACACTCACTCTCCCTTTCTCTCTCCTTCTCTCTCTCCCTCTCCCAGTCTCATTCATTTTCTAGATACCAACATCTTTATCGGTAAACTATAATTTGTATTGGTTTTTACATTATACATTTTGTTTGTTTGTTTCCTTCTCTCTTCCTTGCTTAAAGAGAATTTGCACGCACGTCATTCTGTGCTTTTTTAACCAGTACCTCTCATTCTCTCTCTCTCTCTCTCTCTCTCTCTCTCTCTTTCTCTCTCTCTTTCTCTCTTCTGACAGGATATTGTCATGATTGGCCTTCTCCGTTGTATAACCATGATAACATTAAGGGAATAATGTTCCCGAAATTTATCACGACAATTTATTCAATCAATGTTAGGCAATCATTCAAAATAACAATAGTTATGTACATATCATTGTATAGAATATAAGATAATTATTATATTGTTTTTACTATTTCATGATGCAGAGAAGAATAAGGTGTGTGTATATAGGCAATATGAATGATATAATCTACATCGATAAAACAATATGCCTTCACTCACACACTTGTTTATGTCCCAAAAATAAACACAGCGAGATTTATTGATAGAATTCAAATTATTACTAAATGCTAAAATGATGGACATACCCGTACAGGTACATTTTCAATGAATTATTTATAAATGCAAGGAGGTAATAATTACTGGCCTGTTATTACGCGCCTTATCTGGAATGATGAAGAATCTGAAATTCCAACATAAGTCAAGCAAGAAAAATGACTATGTCTATGCGTCTTTCTAGTTTAGAAAATTAGAAAAACAATTGCATATAATTTATATACAACAGAGAAACAAAAAATAGCTATTTGATCACAACAAAGAACAAGAAAACTACGTAGAAATCATTCTTGCATATGCTATCACCGGGAAAAAGGCTTACTATTCGTGTTCCGTTTTTCTTTCTGGGACGCACTGTATGTTTGTTTTAGGGTCTTACTTTTATTACGTCATTTCGCTAATGAACCAATCAGCTCACAGGGTTTCAGGAATGTTACCAAAACCTATAGTTTTCCACATTTTTCGTCAAATTGAGACTTTCTTATGAAAAACAATTTTCACTTTCATTTTTAGAAGGTAATTATCCGCTGAATAAGCCCAATTTGTATTTTTAATTTCGTAAACCTTTTATAGGAAATCAACCGAGATTCAGCTTTAAAATTTTCTTTAACCCTAACTTACCTGGGCCATTTTGCAAGCTTAAAGTCCTGCCGGGGGCCATTATGACCGCAGATCGTGCGATGGCAACGAAAATTTAAGGTAGAGAATGACATTGATGGGTGAAAATATTTTTATAGGATTCCCAACAATTGTAAATGAAACAATTCCGGTACCAAAATCTATTTTTTATGTATTTATTGTTTTCATTTTTTGTTTATGTCTTTGTTTTTTACCTTTTTATTTATTTATGTTTTTCGACAAACTTCGTCTGTTACATTATTTCGGCCATAAACAGCATCAAATTAACATTTCTCTTGTCATAAAAGTAAAAATATCAATTTATTATGAATTTTGGCTGAAAACACATTTTGTTTATTGACTCTGTAGGCCTATATCAGCCAACCCGCAGGTCCGCGTAAAACGCGCTTATTTATCGAGCTCACTTTTTGCCAAATTTGCGTGACCTCTACTTGACCCGGAAAATTACTTTTGAAGATCAGTGCAAGCTTTACTTCGGAAAGTAATATCTCGCTTAAATTAATGACATTTATTGGAGTTTTCAATTACACTTCAGTTAAGGCTGAATTTTAATAATATTAAAACATTATTTTGACAATGATTGATTTTTATTTTGTAATTGAATGTTCATTTTAGGTTAATATTTGGACATTTTTACGTTTTTTTACAAATTTCTATCGCCTAATTTGTTTACTTTTTATGAAAGGCCCAAATGAACAAAACATATGTGAGCGGTTACTCTCGACTCTTGAAAAAAACCTTACATCATAAAAAACTTATTACTAATCGGGTCAGCAGCCAGCACAATGTGCGTGGCTGTCATAAAAGCCGGGTCAAGAAATCATCCCTATGCGGAGCAAGCAGCTCAAAGAGGAATCGCGGCTTGTAATTGGTCATCAGCAGCTGTTACGTCCGGATTTACTAGAGTTGTCGTTCCGTATGATACCATCTGCTGATTTATGTCAATGGGATGTTTATCATTTCTTGTTATGTTTGACGTTATATAATAAATATAGATATTTGTACTGAAATAAACATTTTAACTGGACTTATTACTGTATTTCTTGTTTCTCATAGGGGAATTACTGTTGATAAACGCTATCTATAGTTTGGAAATGTTCATTCCTTATCATTGAAAACGGTGCAAGGTAATGAAATCTTTGCCGGACTGGTGTGTTTTATGTTATAATTCCACAATAATAAGCAGCACTTATCAGGGGCCGCGGAGCGGGGGGGGGCTGACCCCCCCCCCCCCATTTTTTTTCAGCACCGTGTACAAAAACGCAAAAATGATCATAGATTTGTATTTTTAGCCCTGTTCGCCCCCCCACTCCTCACCTTCGGCTCAGCCTCCACATAAAACGCTCCGCGGCCGTGCTTATAATTATTGTATAATTTGGCCTACTCCATTTCAGTAGTGTTCATATAACGCAAATGTATAGTGTCGCAGTCCGTTATATTTGTTACTAACTTTGATAGTTATTTTTAATTTCCCGTCAACTCCAGGGCCGCGTCAGCCGCCCCCATTTTTTAGCAAACGGTGAAAAAAAGCAAAACTGACCATAACATTTGTGCTTTTTAGCCTGTTCAAGACCCCCACCCCCCCCCCCCATCACTTGGCGACTTCGAATGAGCCCCTCACTTTATTTCAAAATTATTCCGCGGTCCCCGAGTGCCAAGTTGACATGTCAAATTAACCACGACTGCACTCGTACGGTTTTATCATGATCATCAGGGGTCACACACTGATGATGCCTCTCGCTTTCTTTTATTTTTGCTTTGTTTAATCTGCAGTAAATATAATATTACAGAAATATGATAAAAATATGAGCTGTTGAATTTTCCACAAGAAATTAAAAATTTTCTCTTATTCTCGTAATCCGAGACCTTAAATTTGCGTATTCATTCATGTAAAATCAATATCGAAATATGTTAAGCTGTGTAGGCCTCTTATGCTGCAGTCACCAGGCACTTACGTTTAGTTAGCGTTTTTGTTGTTTTATTCTCCTATTTCATCTTCTATTATCCATCAATGTCCTTATGTATTTCTTTGTTTTTATTGGTGATACTAAATTATTACTAATATTTGCACTGATGACTATGACAAAAAGGCATCCGTGGGATCAGCAGAAAAGAAAATAATTTTTTGGAGCGCAAACCGAGAACGTAACTCAACGAAAATATCTGTGGTGACTGCAGCACAAGTCGTGTTCTTATAAGGTCCCCGAGACCGTAATGTAAATTATAATGAAACATATAACCAATTTTAGGGTTCTATTTATTCTCGACGATAGATGTAGTTTATTTGGGTATTTGATTGGCATGACTTTGCCCAATTGCAACTGATTCGTGCAAGGATCCGCCCCCCGAATCCCCCCCCTAAAAAAAAAGAGAGAAGAAAAAAAAAAAAAAAAAAAGCAGAGTAAGAAATTACTCCCGGAAAATAAAGAAATACACAGGTTCTAAGTAGGTCGACAGTTGCACTCGAACTGTGAACGAAGTTTGATTGTTCACCAAAGCCAACATATATCCAGATAAGAATATAATTTCAAGTGCAGGATTCCAGGCGCCGAGGCTCGTTGGGCGGCAGTGGAATTCGAATGCGCCCCCCGATGTATCGCCGACAGTCAGTGTTCTATTTACCAATTTGCCACTTAACCCCCATTGGTTCTCGATCCAATATTGGCTCAGAAATTCATTTTTCAATCTACAACAGCTTTTCATATTACCTTTGGTTCCAACTTACGATTCAACTAATGTTAAAACTTTCTGAGTCTAATTACCCGTGTTCGCTTCTAAATGTCCCACTTTCGTATATTGAGCCTTGTGTTTTTTTCTCCATCGTCCTTTGACAATATATGTCTCTACGTTCGCATCTCTCCCACACATTCTCCTTTTATCCCATCACTATTCTCTTCAAATGTCTTCTCCACTTCAACTTGCTTATTAGAGCTGGATTTACACTTTTCTTTTGTTACTGGGTGCGGGTATGATGAAAAGATCGTCCCCTAAAATAACAAAAGAAATGAATGCATGTCTATGCTCATTCTCACCATATCTCACTTTATCCAAAACTACATTCTCTATCTTGCTTATGGTAACATTCCTCAAGTTATATGGCACACATTTTGGAAATCAAATGCTTTCCATATAATAAGGTACACTACTCAAGTAAATTAAGATATTATGTTATGTAATATTTCAGGCAATTATTCATGCCTTGTCGTCTGACACAGAGACTGTTGCAATTTAAACAAACAATAGACATTTGTTTACCAAAGATGTGCTTTACTTCATTTTCATCTGTCAATTACATAACACTGAGATAACAGAATACAGTCTATCCTGTTATAACGAAGTGCTGGAGACAAAGCATAACTCCAGGCGCGGTATCAATTTAGGAATTTTGCACCCGGGGGAGGCACACGTGATTTTGATTTTGGTGGCCTCAGTTGTTGATCGAGAATTGTACACCCATATTATTTTTCCTGTTACAATCCGAGGCGACCAAATTTGTTTTTCCGTCCGATACGCTGCTGTCAAATAAGAGGGGGGGGGGGTAGGTGTTGATTTTTGGGGGGTGGGGGGGGAGGAGCTTTGCGTGTATCGTAAGATCATACATCAGATTATGTTTTGGGGGTCAATTGGGATACACAACAACGAAATTTTTAAAAACAATTTTGGACGCCCCTAAGTCAATTGGCGCCCCCTAAAGTCATTTTCCGGGGAGCCCGGGGCACCGCCCCCCTCATGTTTGACATTTAGTCCAAGAGAATTGACTCTTGAAATAAAATCAATAATGAGACGATTAATGAGTGATTTTGATTTGGTCGCCTCATGTTGTTGATCGAGAAATTGTAACAGGACCATATTTTTTTCCTAGTTACAAACACCGGGCACCCAAATTTTTTTATTCACACGTCCACGTACGCTGCCTGTCAAATAAGAGGGGGGGGGGTAAGGTTGTTTTTTTTGGGGGTGGGGGGGGGCTTTGAGGTCCGTTCGTAAGATCATACATCAGTTATGTCTTTGGGGGTCATTGGGTAAACAACGAAATTTTTTAAAACAATTTTGGCGCCCTAAGGTCAATCTGGCGCCCCCTTAAAGTCATTTCCGGGGGACCGGCACCGCCCCCCTCATGTTTTGACATTTAGTCCAAGAACACTTGACTCTTTGAAAATAAATCAATAATGAGCGCTATAACTGTATCAACATATGAAATTAGCAGCCTATAATGAATTGAAGTACATGACCAAGTAAAACAAGATAGGAGTTGTATAGTTAAACAATAGGCATTACTAATATATGGTCAAGACTTAACTTATTGAAATCTGCCACATTTTTTACAGTTAAAGATCATCCTATTTGCTACGTACTCCTTTTCTATTACTGAGTTCAGGAGCAGGGTAGTCTGATATGAGAATTTTGAGAGGGACATTACTAGTGATAAAGGGGAGCACCAGACCCAACGAATAATCTAGTCCTGGTTTGACTACTTTTACCAGAGGTGTAATATTTGAACCAAAGCACTAACATATTATCCGAGATTTTCACACAAAATGCGACAAATGAAATTAAATATTAATTATCCAATTCTAACCAAGCACATATCATTCTATCATTTAACATGCCAAGAAGATCCCTCTTGAATAGAACTTGGATTGTACACTTTTCAAGCTGGTGTTTGAGTTTTGGTAAATCTAAAATATCTGAAACTTTCAAATTATCAGTTTACTTTGAAAGCTAACGTCCAGGTGGGGGTGCACACCAACCTCTATAATTTGAAAACCACTCATTGACTACATGATAATATCAGATGGATGGGGGGGGGGGTTATATCCCGGGTTTGATTTTTTTTTTTGCTTTCTGATATTATCATGTAGTCAATGAGTGGTTTTCAAAAATAGAGGTTGGTGTGCACCCCCACCTGGACGTTAGCTTTCAAAGTAAACTGATAATTTGAAAGTTTCAGATATTTTAGATTTACCAAAACTCAAACACCAGCTTGAAAAGTGTACAATCCAAGTTCTATTCAAGAGGGACCTTGGCATGTAAATATAGATGAATGATAACACTGAAAACCTAAACGGGTAGACCGACTTAGCTTTAAGCTAGTCGTAGTGATTGCCCAGACGACTAGCTTCAAGCTAGTCTGTTCACGACGCGACTTAGTTTCCTTTCAACACAACCCGGTTATTACGGACTAGCTTAAAAATCGTCCGTCTCTTACGGACTAGCTTGAAAGCTAGTCCGTCAAGTTAGTCGTCGAGACGGACTAGTTTTAATGCTCGTCGTCACGACGGACTAATTTAAAGCTCGTCCGTCGTGACCGATAGTTTGACGGACTAGCCTAAAAGCTAGTCGTAGTGATGCCCAGACTGACGAACGCTTTTGAGCAGGACTAGCTTTACCGCTTAGTCGGTCATGTGTAAAAGCTAGTCCGTCGCGCTTTTCTGCCGCGATGTTCTTGCTGCTGTCTTTGACAGACTAGCATGACGGACGAGGTTAATATGGTTCACCACCTGGTCAGAGACGTCAAATCTGAAATATTAGAAGACATTTATAAAGGATACGATTAAAACATGCATTTGTCACAAGAATTTTGCAAAAAAATTAAATAAATAAAAAAATAAATAAATAAATAAACATTTATTATGATTGATATAAATCAGAAGACCGGAATTATACAGGAGGCACAATAGTTAACATTATGGCAATTAACAAATAATGGGCCACGGGGCACACATCGCCGCCATGGCGCATCATCATGACTTTTTGTTGTAGGCCTACCTGCTTTTGCATTTTCGCGTTACACTTTTCCTTAGAGAGCCACTTCAGAATCCAAAGTCTTCGCATCTCCTTCTCT
>CALNVZ010003428.1:32534280-32556285 GCA_940671915.1 Paracentrotus lividus
CCCCCTATTTCAAAATCCTGAATCCACCACTGGAACATAAAAAATGTATATCACTTAAAAAATCAATTCTACAAATCATTATAAATGTATATAATATTACATTTTTTTTTTATAAACAGTTACATGAAATCACGTTATCGAGCATTTTATGGTCTGACATGCATTTACATAATGTTGCGTAATTTCGTAACCGCGTATATCCGGGTGTCGCAAAAGTTGCGCGAGACTTGAAAGTAAAAAGTCAGCGAGCGGCGCGGTCAAAAATTTCGTTCGGCGAATCTATCGCAAAAAAAAATATATGGGGGGGGGGGGGGCATAATGTCCCACAGTCCCACAAATATGTTACCGTTAACACCAGATGATTCGAAAGAAAGATGAGAACTGATTTTATTTGCATCAAAGTTATGCGATTAACCGGTTTTAGTAGGGCCTGCTGTCAATCAAAAACACAGTGAATAAAATCAGATTGTTAAGATCTAATTTAGATCCAAGCATAGACAATTTTAACCATAATAGGCCAGAATGAAAATACAAACTATCCCCAAAAGAACCCCATTGAGTAGGGCCACTTTAGCCCATTTTGGATCCTCCAGCGCAGTGGCCTTTCTTTCTTCGTCCGCTTCCTTCCCGGGGTCTTTTCCGTTGTCTTCGGCGTCTTGGTCGGTCGGCGCTCCGCTGATCCCACATAGGATGTTCAGGCGCGTATCCAGGATTTCGCACCCGGGGGGCCCGAGGTGATTTTGGCGCCCCTGTGTACTTTTCAAAATATGGCGCCCCCCCCCCCCCAGGCAAACATAGGTCTACGGCTTAAATGTATGTTGAAGGATTTTGAATAATAATTTATTTGAAGGGTGTTTGTTTTGTTTTTTTCTTCTTTTCTTTTTTTTTTAAATATTTTTTTTTATAATTCTTGCCAATGGTGAGTTCATTGAAAAGAATTTCTAGGTATATGAGTCATTACCGCTATAGATGAAAATACGAATAATTCTAAATACGAGCGCGAAGCGCGATCAGATTTTTTTTTTTACGATCAGAAAGCAAAGAATTCTAAGCAATTAGGATTATCAATTTTGTTTAGCTCTTCATCAGAATATCATATGAACGGGAGCTGTTATTTGTCCATCAAAACGATTTGAAAGCAAGCCATATAAAATCATGTGAAATTTGTCCATCAAGTAATGTGAAGTCAAACAAATGTATATTGATGCTTTGTTGTTCAGAATCCTCATAATCTGGTTACATTAACATGATTAAGAAAGAAAAAATAGGCGAGCGTGAATCGCAAGCGGAAATTTGATGTATCGGAATGATCTCTGAAAACGTGACATTTTATGCATTCCTCAGGAACACGATGTAATAACTCTTTGGAAAATGATGCGAGCGCGAGCGAAAATTTTGCTCTATGTAATAGAGACCTGAAGTTTAGGATCAATTTGGCCTCCATAATTTAAAGACCGTATGTTGCCCAGTAATTTTACATGATTATGAAAGAAAGATGAGAACTGATTTTATTTGCATCAAAATTATGCGATTAACCGGTTTTAGTAGGGCCTGCTGTCAATCAAAAACACAGTGAATAAAATCAGATTGTTGAGATCTAATTTAGATCCAAGCATAGACAATTTTAACCATAATAGGCCAGAATGAAAATACAAACTATCCCCAAAAGAACCCCATTGAGTAGGGCCACTTTAGCCCATTTTGGATCCTCCAGCGCAGTGGCCTTTTCTTCTTCTTTCGGCGCCCCCCCTGCGCGCCCCCCGGGGGCCCGGGCCCGTAAAGCCCCCCCCAGAATACGCGCATGATGTTCCATGCCTTCCATTTCAGTCCTGTCCTTGTTTGGGCTCTGTATTAATAAAAGAAAAGAGGCATATTCATTGATTATTGGAAATAGAGTAAGACCATAAAGTTAATTGACAAAATAACAGGGAAGCTCCGTACGAAGGAAAACAGAGGAGCAGACGAAATAAAAACAAGACTGAAAAGGGGTTTGCCGATGACTTTGAATAGTGCTTTAAAAAAAATTAAACATGCGAGTTAGAACTTTTTTTTGTCCTTTATCAAGATTTTTAAAAAGTTCTATAAAAGGGTTCTTCGTGTTTTAAGAACCCTATCTGCCTTGAAAACCACGGTAAAACCATGTATTGATTCAAAAAGCCTTATTTAAAACCCTTTTAATGCCTTTTCTGAACTGAACTGAACCTTCCAACGCAAATACCGCGTAACAAAATGTTTTAATCAGGACCATTTCTTTCGAAGAGTTTAAGACAGTATCATTAATTAAAAGAGATTTACTTATGGCTGCTTGTTTCTGCTTCTCTGCCCGAATCACATCATTCTTTTTCTCCTCTTCAGCTTTCTCTTCTGACATAGGGATTCGAGGCAGGTTCGAGAATCGAGACCAAAATGTGAGTCGCACCAACTGATAAAATGAGATGGCAAAAGCATTATATGACATATATCACGCACAATGATGGGAGACAAGAACATTTAATTCATGATTGAATGTTGACTCTATCATATCATAGATTTTAATTTTGGGTATAATAATTATTTTTACAAATATACTGTGTATTACGATTATTCTATTTCCGATACATCGGGATGAGTAAATAGGGGTGAAGATTTCACGATGACATTTAGGAATACAGTTAGCAAGTATGGTGTCACGGCATTTTCTCCCGTAACAATTACTCTGGCCTTTATTTCGTCTGAAAGGTATAGTGTTCGGGTTAGGGATGCCATAGGATTTTATGTTAGATTTAGCTGGATTGAGGGTTAGGGTAAACATGTAAATTAATCATTACCTAAAGGTAAGTGTTCATTAATGTATGACAGTAACATCAGAGCAATTGACGCCGGAGCAAATGTTATGGAATCTCAATTTTTCCAGGTAATTTGAAAAATATAACCATATAATCGAATCCCCAACCAATAAATGAATTACTATACCTTCTGAGGTGCAATAGGCTCGGTTAGTAAGCTGAATATGACAACGAGAATGAAAGAGAAGCCGTAAAGGAAGGCGGCGAAGTGAAGGAAATGGAAGTCCCTCACGATGTCGGGTCTGCTGTCTGGTTGTCCACAAGATGGTACACCGTAGACGAAATCGAGAATGAAACGGGTTAGACCAACGACGAAACCACAGACCAATCCCCAGAAAGCACCCTGTTCAATAAACAGAGGTTGAAATATACGGTTATATAATCAACATAATTAGTGCAAGGAATCTATTTTCCAAGAGAAGATGCCCAAATAAAACCAAAATTCTAACACCTCCAATATCAAAAACATTCTGCATGTGAACTAAGCAATTTGATTAGTTAGGCGGTGTTTTTATAGTTTGGTAGCAAGATTTATGTGTATCATTGTCCATCGAAAAAATTATGAAAATTTTATCTGAATACACATATGTTTTGTTTTTGTTGCTGTGTTTTGTTTTCATTATTATTTTGTCAGTTTTCATTTTATAATGTTATAAAAACATTTTCTCTGCTTGTTTGAAATTTTACCTCAGACTATTCTAAGCACAAATAGGTCGGACAGGCCGAATCAAAATATTGTCCAACCTTTTCAATATTGTTAAACTATAACGAAGACTATCCACCTCCACCCCACCCCAACCGCAATAAAAGGGCATTGTTGTCATCTGTAGCGAAATCGAATTGAAAATTGATATTAGAATCTTGTTTTTAAAAAAAGATTGATACTTACCTTTTCGTTGATTCTCTGACAAATTATAGCACCCGAGAAAACGGAGAAGACTGCTGGAGTTAAATATGAAAGAATAGCTTGCATGTAGACGAACAGTTCACCAGATCCATATTACTCCATCATCCCAGAAGATTTATTCAAGTGAAAAGCGCCGGAACAACTGACCCCATAGTGGGTTGGGATGGACCCTGGGCCTCACGAAAGTGGATTGCTGCCGGGTCTGAGCTGTGTACTTCCCGCCAAAATCACACATTTTGTGACGTCACTACCGGAAGTCACATTAGCGACGATGTGCAGGAAGGTGCACTTAACACTATCACACAAAACGTGTTCCGAACATATTTTTTGGGCTCCATTTTTTATTTTCTTTTTTTTTAGTTTGACTAACCGATACTATACGATGCACCACAATGATTTTTCCTGGCATTTTCGTCCCCGAGATCGATGATAGCGACGTTAACATCACGGAGCGACGTCGTCGACTTTCGACCAATTTGTCTGTTTTTTTACTCGTTTTTTAATTCAAATTTTGAAGTTTTGTTTAGATTGTTTTTAAAATACCCAATTGCTCTGAAACTTTGCAAACATCTTTAGCAACTCCTCCGCTTTCACAACCATATTTGGTTTTATAAGTTATATGTATTTTTAGCCTATTTGTGGGCCATTTAAGTAACATGGTTTTAAGGAAAATCGGTCAAAAATGAGAGTTTTTAGGGGTAATATTTCAGAGCCATTCATAATACACGTGTTGTATGGGGATTAATACAGAACTCATTATAATTTTACAAACATACTCATTAACCCCTTGTTCCCGCTATTGTCTCCCTATTATATATTCCCCCACACCCACCCACCACACACACACACACACACACACACACTCACACACACACACACGCACACACACGCACACGCACACACACTCCTATTCATCCTCTCTCTCTCCTCGTCTCACATTCTTAATACTTAATTTTGCGTTATAAGTCCTTCCCGACTTCCACTAACTGTCTTTGTCACAAATTTCTTCGGTCCCCTTCCCATCTCTTTATCTTTCCTCTCTCTCTCTCTCCACCTCTCTCTGTCTCTCTTCTCCTTCTCTTTATCTCTCTCTTTCACCCCCGTTACTCTATTAACCCCTTTTACTTCTATCCTCCCCTCTCCCTCTCCCTATTTTTTTCTCTCTAACGATTTTAATTGCGGTCTGAATTTATTTTCAAATATTTCTCATGCGAATTAACAGTTTTCAAGGAAAATTAAAATGTTGGCAAAGAGATATTTGTTCAGATATTGATCATGTTAATAGGTATTGTTTTTCTTTTTATTTCCATTCTACTTAGTGAGACGTTATTTATTTATTTATTTTTATTTCGTTAAAGGGGGCGTGTTGAAATTTTCAATTATTTTGGATTAGATCCTTTTAGCACGTACTGATAGAGTAAATCAAGAGAAAATAAAGATTCGTCGGGAGAAATTGAATTTCATGTGGCTTCCTCAATCTTCAATGCACAAGCTACCCATTCATTTACCAACTTTTTCTCCCAGTAAGTCAAAAATTTCAAAGTTACCCTAATTACTAACATGGACGACATCTCTAAGTCCCTAACTTATAAGAAGCGTTCCGTGACAATTTCACAGCAAAGGATGGTGGATATGAAGACGTTCTATTTAACCTTTGCTGTAGCTCTGAAAACATAAACCGGTAGTTAAGCTAGCACCAAGATAATTATGAGTTATGGGAAAAGGGCTGAATTAGAGCTACAGCGTCTTTTTATCAGGGCTGGTGATCTGGTTTAAGGATCACTTTCTGATTTCATGAAAGGCAGGTTCTACAAATGGTGTAAACATGGTAAAAAGGAGCTATCAACAATCAACTTCTAGCTGCTGTGATGGAGCAAGCACTGCCAAATACAAATAAGGTTTGGAAGATGTTTACAATTCTCCGGTCATGCCGGTGTAGATCATGACAGTGACTCCATCTACGTACACCGGCTCCTTGATGACAATGCTGCACTGAATGATTTCTAACATGTCTAAGAGAGATATAAGAGTTTCTTCAAGGATGCCATTAACTTACTGGAAATAATAGAGGTACAGTTCCAGAAAGTTGGCCTACCCTATCTACCTCATCGCACTTGTCATAAAGTGTATCATGATCTACAGCTCACCGAAAGGATGAATGATATCGATATACGTCTATATACTTCACTTTGGTTACCAATGTGTTCTTGGCTATGAAATGGCGAAATTATGCAAGGTGATGGGGATGCATTTTTCTCATCAAGCTTCAGGAGCTTGACGCCAACGAACGTTAAATTCCTGAGGCTGATGCATGTCCATACAATTAAGGAAGCATGTCCATACATTGCTTCATGAACTAGTCAGTCATATCCACCGAAGGCATGGGACCATCATTGCCTTTGAGCTGGAATGTAACGGCAGCTACATTTGAGACTTCAGTATATCTCATGCCCTTGCCAGACCTATCGCAAACAATTTGACGAGTTTTTCTTTGTACTGCTCAGTTCTAGCAATGTAGAATACTGATATGTAGATTGAATTAGATGGAAGTTGACTGATGCTTGTCTTGCACGAGTTTCATTTACTCTCCGCGACTCGTGCAGACCCTTTCAAAAAAAAGAAAGATATAAGTCTTTGGTCATGGGTCTGTAAGCTGGTTTGCTTTGCAGAATTCCACTTTCTGAAATCACGGAGAAATCTTGTGCAACACTGATCTGCTTCCTGTCTTGTAAAACCTGTCTTAGTTATCTTCTTCGTGTTTAGACACTCATGTTAGAGGAGTTACTACAGAGGAATCAGCTTAACATGCATCATTGCAGAGTTATTCAATTGCTCATGACACTCGGCCGGACAAGGGAAGCTATTCGTCCGGTGAGCTGAGAATCAATTAGAACGGATTTATAGGTAGAACAACGGTTGCTCAAATCCTGGATAATTCAAGAGGTAAAACTGAGCAACCTGCTTGCAGTGCTGACATTGTCAACGTAAAGAAAGCTTTCGATTCTATCCATCGAAAAAAGATGATGAAAAATGACTACGGTATACCATCATGACCATCAAATCTACTAAATACCATTGACGACGTGTGCACTGTTAAACACAAGGGCTAAAGTAGTGAAACCACATTGAGAGAAAGAAGAATTTAACATTATTGCTTGCAGAAGTTTTGCAAGGAGATACTCTTATACCCTTTGTCTTCACAATAGTTCTTGAATATGCACTTTTGAAAGATAGCTAGAAGACTTTAAATACCTTGAGTCATGGGTAAATTCAACAGAGTCTGATGTCACGATCAGTGGGACAATAGCCTGAAAGCTCTCAGTAAAATGAGTGCCATCTGGAAGTCATTCTTGTCCCGAGGAATCAAATCAGAGGCTTAAGAATAATAATGCTGGTCATTGCTTTCGACACTCATAGTTGGCCGCCAACAGTCCCATCCTTTGGGAGCTAACGGATGAAGCGTTGTATACAACACAAGACGTACCTAGACATTATGAAATCTGATACTGGATTAGTTAGCAACTTGGCACAAACGAGCTGAAAAACTGCATGTATGACAGGGATAACTCGAGGATTCGTCCATGCTAGGTCTCCCTTTTTCGTCAGCTTGTTCACTTATTCTGCCTCTAGACTGACAAGTTCAAGAAGCGACGTGGGGACATATTTCGTTATGAGAGAGTGAAAACCCATCTTCTCAAAGCACAAAGAGAATTAGTAAGAATTGCTCTGCCTTATAACATCAACTCAAGTTCTGGAATAGGATTAGTTGTACATCCTGCCTCAAGCATATCGCTTTCTTAGGCATCCATGTCCTAGATCTCGTTGAGAAAGAGGAATTTACATCTTATTTTGCAGATTCCAAAAGAAGAATCGGTTTCATAAGGGGAAAACAAGGACGTATCTAAACACAACACAAAAAGAAAGTTCCCCCTATTTCCAATATCAATAATTTTAATAGGAGGAGTTCAAAAAATCTAATTATATGTCCATGTAGGGAATTTAATTAGCAACCACGGGAGTGAATTTTAGGAAAAATCATGTTGTCATACTTCAGTGAGCAATGGTTGAATGCAAAAATGTCATTTTTTGAAGTTCGCAAGTCTAAAATCACAACTTTGATTCAATGATATCGGACGAATTTTTAGATTTTAAACATTTCACGCATCAGAATGTACGCAAAACGTGCTTCCAAACATACGCAAAGGACGTTTGCGTAAAATTTCACGGTTGAGTGAGCATGCAGCAAAAATGCCAAATCTGCGATTTTTACTTTTTTGCCATGGTAAAATTGATCTAATATGATGGGATTCATGTCTAGGAAGAGTGTTTTTAACTTTTGCAAAAAATTTAAATCAATTCACGGTTGAATGAACACCAGAAAATACCATGTGAAAAACACTAAGTAAGTATTCTTTCCATTTTGTTCACTAAGAATCATGTGAATATCTGTTTTTGTATTATTTTTATGAACGGTGCACGTGCGTACATGATCCTATTGCATTTATTAAAACTTTCATGCTTCAGTGAGCACGTGGCACTGGAAAAGCTGTTTTTTGATGTAGAGACAAAAATTAAATTGCTTACTTTGCTTAACCACAGTAATTCGTTTGAAAGTTTTCATTTGATTTCATTTTCGCAAAAATCCCGATTTTTTATGCTTCAGTGAACACAAGATATGAGAAAAACATGAAAAAAGGTAGAAAGTTTACGGCCTTGGTACGGCCTAATGGTACGTCTGATTCTCAATTTGACCAAAGTTCTTGTTAATTAATGACTTCTTAAAGATTTGTGCCGAGTTTCAAGAATTAACTCACAGTATAACGACCAAAAAAATTACAATGAAATTGGGCAATATTTGACTTTTGTTCACTATTGATTTCCTCCCCATTGACTTTACGTATAGAGTTTGAACATAAAGTGAACAAACGTCAAATATTGCTCATTTTCATTGTCAATTTTTTGTTCGTTATACTGTGAGTTAATTCATGTTCCTTCGACTTTCTGCTTCAAATCAGTCTTTTCATGAGGATGGACTCACCTGGCCATAATGTTCTGCTAATCATACCGGGGATGACCATTAGAAACATGGGTAAGATCTTGAAGTAACCGGTCATGCTACAGGCAGTCTTGCTGTGGGTCACGTTCCTGGCAGCAAGAGTACGCTGGACAATGACCTAGCTTTAAAAACGACCGAAAAAGCGTATATTAACTGAAATTTAGTGACAGAGTAAAAAATTTCCGGTCAAATCCTGAGGGAGAGGGATCTAATGAGACTAGGAGAACACTAATTCCATTCTTGTACCAGAGGTAATATACAGTCTGTGTCAAATAAAATGGTACAGTTGGGAAACATTTTTTTATTGTATGAAGATTAGTAACCACTTTATAATGCTTAGTATTTTCATAAAGCAGGGAAAATGAGCTTTGTTCTGCAATTTTTTTCATCTCATTTGGTGCAGTAGATCTTGAGATATGATTAGTTTTCTGCAATAATTAAAAATCCATTTTGCACACGCCTTGCCATGCCTTTGTGTAGGTTTCGAACATAAGCCGCCGAAATTGACCTAAAAGAACAATAGATTTGTGCAGAGTTAAATATCTTGTCTTCACACAAAAGTTAGCATAACTTTTGTTCTACAAAAGCAAATTATTTGAAATAAATTGTATCAGCAAGAAAAATATATTGGCTTTAATCTGATTCCATATATACATATCATTTGAAAAGATTTCATACCTAATTTATTTTTTCCCCGACTGTACCATTTTTTTTGACACAGACTGTATAGGAAGAGGTACGTATGCATGTTCATCATGTACACCCGTTTAACGGCACAATACATCATCCTCATTATTAATGTGGAGGAATCATAGATATTATTTACCAGGGCTGTGTTTCACCAAGTCATTTGTAACTAACTAACTAACTAACAAATTTACGGACGACTGGACATGTTCTTGGGTGCTATACCCATCACATTCCTACTCATACATAGCACAAGAACTGATCACTAGTCGTTCGTAAAGTCATTTGCAACTTTAAGAACGACTTGATGGAACAGGGAGCACATACGAGTCAAGAGAATACTAACTTGGTTGGTGCACCAGAAGTAGCATCCGAGTACGAAGGTGCCGAAGACTGATCCAGGCCAGGGAAGATCCGATTTCTGGGCATCGCGGAAGATGTGCCAGGCTTCTTCGCTTGGCAACCCACATGTCGTGTTTCCATAGATCTGAGTTGTGTTCGGGACCGCAGACATATAAGCTAGGCGAAGCGTCTCCATGGATCACCCGATCTTGGAAAAGGCTTTAAAAAACAGATCACGATTTATCATATTGGCCGATATTCTGGAGCGAAGCATGAATCGCATGTTCGTACAAAGCAATCGTGCGATCCTTAAGGGCCTGTCCCACTGGAGGCGATCTTTGTTGCGACAACTGGCGATCTTGCTATTGTGAGTGTGGTAGCAAGCTGTTGTTTTAACATAGAGTAGATAGAGTCATCTGTAGGTTTATAATCGCTTTTTTTAAGCCGAACTTCTTATATACAATTATGACATTATTAGGTTGTCGCCACAACGATCGCCGCCTGTGGGACAGGCCCTTTAGTCTGATGTTGACTAATGCATCAGACAAAAGGATCGCACAATAGCTTTGCACGAACTTGCGATGAATACAAAGTCAGTCTTCAGTTAAGAATATTGGCCACTGTGTTTCGGTTCGTAAAAACGCTGGGAATGAAAGCATCAAATTTGATGTGAAAAAGTTTTTTAGCCCCTCAATCTCCCCATCCCAAGTAATAATTGATAGGCCTAATTCCTAATCGGTTACATGGATATTATGATACAGGCATGCATATTCGGAAGGGAGTGGATGTTTAGATACATCCCATGGAAGCCGTGAATATATGTTCAAGTGTGTAGACATGTTCAAGTGTGTAGACATGTTCTATTTGCCATTCACATAACGGCTTCGTCAACGCTTGAAGCGTTTATTAAATCGTACTTTGAAACGTACTAATCTTACAAGTATGTAGACACAGCATTA
The DNA here is from genome assembly GCA_940671915.1 of Paracentrotus lividus. Lineage (NCBI taxonomy): Eukaryota > Metazoa > Echinodermata > Echinoidea > Camarodonta > Echinidae > Paracentrotus > Paracentrotus lividus. The sequence goes on from CALNVZ010003428.1 coordinate 32,545,057, forward strand.
CAAGTAAAGTTACTTTTAGCCATGACATTGCTTTGAGACGCCATACAACATCTTGGATAATGCTGCAATTTACTATTTGCTGTTAAAGTTCATTTTCTCGTCCGTCTCATTACGAATGATGAATCTATTACCTCTTACCAACAATAAAAACTAGAGTATCCACATTACTAGTTTGTTGACCCCATGTATACCTTATCTAAGTGTTGGGGGAAAAAAGCTGACAAAACAAATGAACGGCGTCTAATAGCCAATTCGTCTAATTGCAATTTCGTCTAATCCTCAAATGAATATTTGGTCAATGACATGTTCGTTAAAGGAATCGACCAATAATGTTAGGCCAAGTGGCCATCAGACAAAGTGGACAAAATTTTTTAGGCAAAATGGTAAATAAACTTAGTAGCAATTAGATCAAAAGCTCATCAGACGAACCAGTTGTAGAGGAGATGGAATTAGACCATGTGGGATGAGACCAAACAGGCATTAGTCAAAGTGGGTTTAGACGAAATGGCATTTTACCTCCTCAATCTGGTCATATGCGGACATTATGAAGATGATAGTGATAGAGATGATGATATGAAAATAATGATGATGATAATAATGAAAAAACAATGCATGATGATGATGATAATAATAAAGATGATGATGGTGAGGATGATTAAAAAATAATGCATTAGCATGAGAATATAATACAAAAATTTCAAAAACGATCTCTTTTACAATAGTGCAATTTAAAGTAATATTGATCGTCCCTTACATAGCATTTTATAATTGATCATTACCATGACAATGATGTATTAACAGATGATAATATACATGTTGATTTGGACATGTATGATCTGGACATGTCATTGATTTCGCGAAAAGATATTGCTTATTCCGAAAATGGCGACAGGACGCTTAAGTCTCTTTTCGATGCGATTTTCTCTTTCTATTTTGTATAATTCCAATATTCTTACGCAGTTTCTATTTTTAGTTACATTCTTATAACAGTCTCATTACATTTCATTGTGTTTACATGAGTCAATAAACGATATTTTTTCATTCTTGAGCATTTCAAGAATAAATCAATATTTACCCGAATACAATGTCTATATACATGGCCGACTCAGAGATGAAAATACTCTGGCATCATTATCAATCAATCAAAAAACAGTCTCGTACGATTTTTAACGCGAAAACCCCCTCCGCAATCATCAGGACTTTTCATAACTTTTGGACGTTGCTCGTGCATACGAGACACTTTGTTCACTTCTTAAAAGAATCAGACGAATAAAAAATATATAAAAGAGAAAGAAGAAGATGAAGTTGGCTAGAGGCTTAAGCTCTCTCGTACTTGTAGGTGTAGTCTTTGCGGCTCTCTTAACCGTCGGCAATGCCTATGGTACAGGGGTCCCAGCTACGGCTTGTGAGCTTGCTCGACCCATGCACTTTGTTGATAGCACTGTTGATCCTCTTGTGCCCATAGACCCTCAAGGGGGTGAGAGCCCTTACACTTTCACAGTTGAAGTCTCGGAATATATTCCAGGAGGGGAGCTGCAAGGTAAGAATAAACCCAAATTATCATTGACCCGCATACCGCGTGCGCTTCTTTTATATCATGATATTTTGGAAGATTTAATCTTCAGAGCGATCATTGTACCAAGGCTACACTCAGGAAAAGATTTAACATCACCATCCGAAAACGAGCCAAGTCCGTAGAAGTAATACAATTTTCTCTCTTTACTCCATTTCAAGATCAGAACACTATGGCTCCTACTCCGTGCCCAATCGAAGAAATAAATAATAGCCACAACAATTGATATTGAGCGGAAAACAGGCTCACTCTGTAGGCGATTTCAACAGCTAAACATATGTACGGGATTGCATTTTTTACCGGTAAAATCTCCTTCACCTTGATGTAGAGTGCCTAGTTAACATTTTTAAAGTGTTCTCATATTCATAATTCTGCTCTTCTATAACTTTTCAGTGACGATCGTCGGGGCTAACGATGCAATGTTTCAGGGATTCTTGTTACAGGCTCGTACCATGCAAGGTGATGTCATCGTAGGTACTTTTACGGCCCCTACCGATAATACTCTTGGTAAGCTTCTCCAATGTACCAACGCTGGCGATGCTGTCACACACACCAATACCAATAACAAGGCATCAGGACAAACGTTCACATGGAATGCCCCAGCCGTTGGAACCGGGGATGTCCAGTTCGTGTGAGTTCCACAATATTTTAACGATATGTATTTAAATAATACAATGTAAATTATTCCAATACGGAAACTAGTAGTAAATTATCACCAGACGCTATCTCGTTTGAAAAATTAAACTTGCTCCCCCACTATTACAAATAAATATGGTGCACGCATCGTCATGTCCTATCTTTATTATTTTTTTTATCTCATGAAAGGAAATCATCATTTACATATTTTGTTAGCATTCACGCTATTACCGGCTTGTATATAAGAACATGAAAAGAAAATTATGAAAAAATATGATTGAAATTTCGTTTGAACTATTCCACCCTTCTAATTCATGCTTTACTATGATATAGATAAATACAACATTGTGAATAAAACTAGTCAAAAGATTTATATTCATGATATTGGAATGGGTGATTCTTTCTTAAAGTCGATTCTTTACCTCTACAGCGGCACAGTTGCCGTCAATCACGATGTCTTCTACTCTGCAATAGTGTCACCAACGCTGACCGAAGGTGCAGGTATGTGGATAAAAAATATAATCACCATTCTCATGAAACAATAAACACCTACATAAAATCAAGCAAAGGAAATATTGTGATTAAATCATCAAATTGCACTCCCGCCTTTGCACCCACGCAATTATCCCTTGGCTTCATTTAGTGTTTATTGAAATACAGGATTGCTATTTGAAAAAGTGGTCGAAACGGCACTGCAGGAGCAAAAATATTTTCCAATATTATGTCCCTCCATTCGTCCCACTTTTTCGCTCTCACGATGTCTCAAAAAGCGATTGAGAAACAAATTTGATTATCTTATGTCTCATTTGGAAGACGATCTCATTAGATTTTGGAATAACAACGTCAAATTTCAAACGTGACTGAGGTCAACTTATAAAATCCTATATAATTGCCTTGTTCTCTCGATATCTAAAGAAGATGTGAACTTGATGATGTAATTACAATAATAATACAAAAAACATTTTGGGGTAACAAGGTAGATAAAGTTCGGGTCACGGAGGTCACCTAATAAGATTCCAGGATTAGTCTTTTTGTCGAAATATCTCAATAAGATATTAATTAAAAACAAAATTAAATGTGCAAGAATTTTTCCCGCTCGTTCCCATAGTCCCCATTTCCTTTCCTGCGAGACCAGTAGAGGATCATCAATGGTTGCTGATAGAAACTAATGGGCGTGTAACGTGTACCGTTAACTCCAATCCATTCCCAGCAATTTCCTGGCTTGTCAACGGTCAATTTATCGACAACAATGATCGTAAGTATAATCTTCTTTACTGAAAAACAATTGCCACCCGGCCGTATATTGTAATCCATTATAACCATCGCCTGTTGTGATTAATTTCAATTTTACTTGCAATTATACACAACGCTCTGGGCCCAAATGCAACACGGATTTTTCTTTTCGTTTAAGAGGAGACATAATGTGATGTAATAAACAATTTAAATGAAAGGGATCAAGCACTCTTTTTTTTTCAAAATTACATGAGTCCCCATAAATGCAATACTTTTTGAGCGGTGGTCAATAAACCAGTATACTAAGTTGTTATAATCTTATTCATACTTTTTAAACAAAAGTTGTTCTTGACAACCTGAAAGCTTGCCTGAGGCTTGCCTGATGTAGCAATAACTAATGTATGCGAACTGGATTTCATGTTTCTTAGTTCAGTTCATTCTTTTATTACAGGTTTGAATTACTATGTCGCCAGGAAAGAAATATGGATGAATTGTAATAAATTAGTAAACTGGTCTATTGTTATAACATTATTTTTTACAAATCGCAAACTTAAGTTGTTGCTTTCTATATAATTTTGGATGAACACTCGGCATTAACACCTTGATTTCAAATTATATGGAGTGATATACCTATGCTATATTATACAGTATAAAAGTACTATGCACTACCCTTATACAAACAGCCAATGACAGGTACACTATGACCACGCAGATGATCGCAGACCCTGAAAGTCCGGGCTATGAACACGCAGAGGTGGCTATTTTAGAGGTACAGAATGTGGTAGTTGCAGATGCCGGGTCCTACGAATGCTTCGCTATGGTCGAATCAACAGGATATTCCGACAACCTGACCATTGCTGTTCAAGTACAAGGTTGAAAGACATGCACTGTTTCACGTTGAATGAAATGCATCCTTACAGGGTGATCAATGGATGGTGTAAACATGTCCAATTAGTCTCGTCAGTGTCTGTTATATTTGAGGATTAATAAACTATTTAAAAATAAAACTAAAAAAAAATAATAATAACAAACAAACAAAAAACGCTCCAACACTCCAAAAAATGTTCGAAACAAAGTATATTAATTTTGCGTGTTTAAATGTTTGCGTGGTCCGGCAGCCGCTGAGCAGCACCAGATGGACGTAATTGCTCTAATCCCTTCTTGTTGAACGCCAAACAGGGTAGCAATAACTGTTTTTCACGTCTTTTAGTATATGACACGGCCGGGAATCGAATCCACGACCTCCCGCTCTATGCATTGAGCCAACACATCTATACACACCGATGGAGTAAATGTTGAAGTACAGGAAACATTTACCCTTGGTGCAGTTTAGTGTAACGGGTATAGTTTGGAATAACCATCATGATGTCATCATTATGAATTGGTGAGAATCCTGATCACCCTAATCATCAAACCATCCCTTTTGGTAAATTATCTATATGTGGACGTAGAATGAGGGTTTTTGTAGCAGTGAGATTTTTTGTTTGTTAAATTAATCACGATATCAGAAAGCACGGTATATAGATACTAGGACGTTGTCTTTTCCTCGCCTGATTGCAATAATTTTATATTAGATAAAATACGACGTCTCTTTAAAAATCTCCTTTCGCCATTTCGATTCAGATCCCACCGCTACCACCTCGTCTTGGCACCAATGTGTTGGCTTAATAAATAGAGCGTCCGCCTCATAATCGAAATGTCGTGGGTTCGAGCCCCAGTCGCGTCAGGCAAAAGACGCTAAAAAATGGTAGTTGCTGCTACTAAGAAGATAGCTACCATGAAGTTGCTGCCTCAACAAGAAGCGGGTAGAGCAACGTCCATCTGGCGCTGCTAAGCGGCTGCCGGGCCCACAAAAAAGGGCCAAAACGAATTTCCGTTCACCTTTGTTTCGGGCAATTAAATTTGGAGCGTTTTGGAGCGTATTGAGACGAAGTTCATAGAAAATACGTAATGAACTTTATTACGTTAATAAATGTAGTCATTGAGACTATCTACATCATAACCCATTAATGTTGAAATCCTGCTGTGTTACCTAGTGCCTCCCGAGTGGACAGTTGAACCTCTGAGCGTACAGGGTGTAGAGGGTGGTCAGATCACAATCCAATGTGCTGCCTCTGGTACGCCTGACCCCATGTACAGCTGGAAGAACCATGCAGTCAGGTTCTATTATCATGCCCCTAGCTGGCAAGTACGAATTCGTGGACGATGGCGAGTTCTTTACCGTGTTGAACATTGAGGTAGACGATGATAAGATCTACACCTGCATCGCATCCAATGATGCTGTCAACTCAGCCTTCATGACTGATATCCAGAAAGTCATCAGGTGAGTTGTGGATAAAACACGATTCCCATTTCCACGCAATAAGTTTGAATAGTGCCCTCTATTACTGCAAGATTGTTCATAACATTACAGAATATGACTTATTTTTACGCGTTTGGCTTGGTAGATGCGGACCATTACAGGGAACAATTCAACCAGAGTTAACCATAATATGTGTCGTTAATATAGAAAGAATCCCTAGATATGTTTTTGTTTCGTCTCTGAAAACAGGGCTAAAGTTTTGATGGACGGTATTCAACACTCCCTATCATCAGAGAAACATGAGAAAAGGGCGCATTAAAAGTCCCACCATGCATTTTGTTCCATATTTATCTATATATAAATAGGAATTGTTTTCTGTCTGCAGGTTGGAGGTTCTGATCCCCCCCCCCAGAACTCAATCCCCAGAACAACTAGACTCTGATGGAAGATGATGACTTCAGTATGGATTGCATCAACACTCGAATGGGATCTACCGGTGTACTGTCTTGGAGGAGGAACGGCATCACTGAAGATCACATCGTCAACGAAGGGTTATGGGTAAGGGGAATACGGTGGCAATCGTGTTGAAAGAGATGTGGTGGTGATGGTGGTGGTGTTTTTTTTAGTGGTAGTTGTAACGATGGGTGTAAATGTTGTCGGCAGTGGTGAAGTGATGATGATGATGTTGGAGATAACATTGATGGTAATTAAGATGATGATGGTGATGATGATAAAAATGGTAATGGTGGTGAAGATGAATATGACATTAATCAATAAGTTACCATTTTAACTACATTTATATTGTATCCAGAGGCGTCGGAAGGCTCTGAAGAAACAAAGCATTGGAGGGACAAACCATTGTTAATACAAAATGGCTTTCCGCAGAGCATTCCAACGCCTCTGATTGTATCTGAAACTATGTCTTCATGTCAGGAAAATTTGTTGGATCAGCAAGCAAGCAATCTAATCGAGTGCCATCAATATACAACTAGCTACTGACTAATTTATCATCATTTAAACTTTTCCTTCAGATTCTTGATAATCGAGTGACTGTTACAAGCAAAGATGAAGGGATGACCTTAACACTTACCATCTCTCCATCTAGCTACGACCATAGGGGAGGATGGACTTGCTTTGTTGAAAGCGACACTGGTGATGCTTATGTTACCCATTATCTGACCATCAACAGTAAGTAGTTGACTTGAAATTGTGATCAATTTGCCTGTTTGCTGTGTGTGTGTGTTTAAAAAAAAATATATACTGATGTACAAGCTTGTTGGTTTCTGAGGTACAAGGACTGTACAATTTAAGAAGTATAATGATGAGACTTTTTTAATTGCCACCTTAATAATAATGAGTACTAGATTGGCAGAAGGAAATTAAATTGTTGATTGCAAATTAATAGAAGCTCCTTTTAAACCATAGTTATCTATGTTTGTGATAACTTATAAACTAAATCTCGTAAACTCTGGTCAGACTCAGAATCATTCATAAAACAGCGATTCGCTTAATTTGACTTCGTATTCATGCATCCAACAAGCCTGACAATACAAAAAGCAATGGCCGATAAATAAATCTTATATAGTATATAGATCTTGTACTTTTACTTGGACACTGAATCCGCTCCACATGCACATGGCATGCGGACTTTGTGTGGGTAACATATTGTGGAAACCATACTCCATTTCAAAAATCAAATTGGAAAATAAATCAAGTCTACATATTTTCTATCTCTCAAAAGCCGTGCCATTCTTTGACCCCAGTGAGACGCCCTCTCGAGTTCTCTCATGGCCAGGCAACCCTGTTAACATATCCTGTGTTGGCCATGGTTTCCCTCCTCCTGTCATCCGTTGGTACATCATCCAGGATGAAAGCTTCATCCTTGCCAATGCTACCGATAACATCAAATTCTTGCTAAACCTCCCCCATGGATCATCAGTTATGTCGGTAAGTGCCAGTATTTCATCAAATTGACTAACGACGTTTTCATTCTCAAGCATATATGGTTCTTCCCTGGCTGATATTCAGACATTTCTAGAATCATAGTCCTGGGATTTTTCCTCAGAGAGGAGGGTTCCTTCCTTTTTTTATAAAAAACCCCGTCTTATCCACCAGATTCCAAATGAGAATATAAGATTTCGTCATCATCGTCATTGTTCACTTCACGATTGGTGATTAATTAGGTTCCAGTTAATTAGCTTTTAAGTAAAATTTATGAAGAACGATTTACAGTTATGTAGAGCCGGAACTCAAGCGATCAACATTTAACTTCTTTGTTAAAATGTGTGCCCTCTCTCTCTAACAAGTATCCTTAGTACAGTCTGTCATACGCATTTATACACTGTTAGAAAAAAATTAAACAAGTTGTTTAAAATCTTAAACAACTGCGTGTTAACCGGTGAATCGCACAGCGTTGTTTAAAAATTAAACAACCTGTAGTTGTTTAAAACTTTGAAACTCTTGTTGTTTAAAAGTTTAAACAATCAACAGTATTGTTTAACGCTTCTCTCCAAAAATAAAAACGCTCCAAATTTTGGTTAACGCGGCCGGGTATTGAACTCACGACCTTTCGATTATAAGGCAGACGCTCTATCCACTGAGCCAACACATCTGTGCATACACGTATTTAATGTGTGAGGCATATGTCCTTCGCCATGATTGAAATGTTGCGCTGATTTACCTTGCATGTAACAGGTGATGCCATTACCTCACACGTGACATTTGCCTCGGCCTGTTTAAACAAAACTGTTTAAAAATCTAAACTCTAATCTCTAAACAGGTCTTTTTTTAAGGCTATAAAACCTCGCTTTTCCGGTTTTAACCAACAATATTTAAATATTAAACAAGAATATTTAACTTTTAAACCAGCATTTTTTTTTAAACAGCGAAATTTTTAAAGTGCGTTCTTACAGTATATAATGCATGATGATCCACTTTTGTTCATTTAATAAGTGCATCAGTGTCAGGAAAGAAATTATACAGAGCGAAATGTACATTTGTAGATTACTAGGCAGGCATTTTGGATTGACGGGTTTACGGAAATAGACAAGAGGGAATTGTATTGTTACGACACAGGAGCTTGAGCCATGCGGAAAGAAGGAGGCGAAGCATGATTTGACTTCGTTTATTTATTTAATTTACTCCTGTTTCAAAGACTTATTTTGGTGATGACTTACAATTATTTCATCAATTAATTGTTACCGATGTTCTGCGAGGTCTAGTTTGATATAAGAAACTTTACTACGTTAGTGCCGAGTCGTAAGCGGGGAATTCAACTATGGATCGAGATAGATCAACTTAAGACGGCGGAGGCTCAACGAGACGAGGAGGAACGAACCGGAGGGATCAACGCAGCAGCTTTCAACCCCGGAGCCGTGGCGGTGGACATCACAGCGGACTAGACAGAGGACATCAGATGCGAGAAGACTTTTATTATTAAGATGAGTCAATATTGTATATTTTGTTCAATTGTTCATTGAATTTTATGTTGAGATGAGACAAGCTTAAATAAAATCTCAATCATAATTTCATTCAGATCAAGTTTCAATGTTTTTTCATTGAAGTGAAACAAGTTTCAATAACAGTAAGCAGCGGTCAACAAAAAATAATATCACACCCGTGACAATTTGGAGGTCCCACCGAGACCCTGCTACTGTTATTTATTTGTTTGAAATATCCATTATTGATTTTTTAACTTGGATATTTAATAATAATTTGATGCATACATGTTCTTGAGAAATTTCCCCCAATGTATGTAGATCTATCGAAACCGTGATGTGATCATGGTAGTGAAGCTTGAATAGACATCAATGCTAAATAAGTTAATGCATTATTGCTAGATCTATCAGATTGAATAGGACAGTGAATTATTGTGAATAATTAATATTTCTCGCTGCGAGATTTTTGACATTGTTCGGTTCGGCCGGGAAAACAGGTTAACGCGTGTGTATTTTCAGCGGGCTGTTGGTCGAGGGTATAGCCGAAAGTGTCGGGGAGAACATTGCGGTTCTCTGCCGGGATTCACATAATTACTGTCATTCATTTTTTTGGTTGATTGTGTGCATAGCATTATTGAATGTGCGGGTAGGCTACATTCGTGTTAAACTTATTTGTGTATGCAATAGCACTGAGTGTGCTGGTTTTGAAGCTTATTCGTGCTAAGTGTGTTTGTGCAGTTCGCATTGTTGAATGTATGCTCTGTTGGAGATACATTTTTAGTACCTTAATTAATTATTATTAAGGTGCTAAGGGTTGACATTCCGTCGTCAGATATTACAGGTGTTGTGGTTGCCTATTTATGCAAACGCTTTACACGAATTAAGTTCAGAAGTATCGAAATTTAGTCAGTATGGCTAGTGTTCAGAAAATCAAAGAGTTTTCCTCAATTGGAAGGGAAATGGGTCTCACTGGAGGAGAGTTGAGTAACTGGGTGTCGGCTCGTTGTAGCGAAGTAAAAGAACACGAGAGAGAACGTGAGGAGAAGGAGAAAGAACATTTGGAAAGAGAAAGAGAAAGAGAGCACGAATTGCGCTTGGCTAAAATCAAGCAGGAGAAAAAAGATGAAAACCCTGTTGAATTTGGTGGACTCAAGTTGAAAGTTGGAAAGTTTGATGAAAGTACTGATAACTTTGATTCATATATCACAAAGTTCGAGTTGTTGATGGATACACAAAATGTACCTAACCATTTAAGATGCTTACACTTAATTTCTAACTTGACGGGTAAGTCACTAGATGTAGTAAATAGAATGGATAGGGCTGATCGAACAGATTATGACAAACTTAAACAGGAACTCTTGGAATACTTTCATCTCACCGAAGATGGGTATCGGAAGAAGTTTAGGTCAGCAAGGCCAATCAAGGAAGAGAGACCAAAACAATTCTCTATACGAATGAAGGCGTATTTTAGCAAGTGGCTAGAGATGTCTAAGGTTCGCAATGAATATGAGGATATTGTAGATTTGGTGTTGCGGGAGCAATTCATGAATTGTTGTCCCAAGGAGGTAGTTGGGTTTTTGAAAGAGAGGAACTGTGAGAAGTTGGATGAAATGGTTGAATGCGCTGAGGTGTACGTGCATGCGCATGGACTTCATACTTTTATGTATCAGAAAAGTGACAGGTTCCAGTCTAGTAAGAATCAAAACCCAAAACAAAACCAAAACCCAAAACAAAACCAGGGCCAGAAACAGAATCAAAACAACAATCCTAAATTTGTTTCTGTTCCACAAGTAGACAAGAAACCCAAGACAGCTGGTTCAGCGAGAGGTACTGCTAGGCCTAATAGTGGTAGTACAGGAACAAAGTTTGGATGTTACATGTGTGGTAGTCCGAATTTAAGCGGAATTGTCCGATGATAACCAGGGCTGAATCCGCTATGGCTATGCATGTGGAGGACAGTCCTAGTGTGAATGTGAAACGTGATGTATCAAGTTTGCCGGTGAATGATCAATCGATGGCGATTGGAACTTTGCGTTCGGATGATAGGA
>CALNVZ010003428.1:32566311-32579831 GCA_940671915.1 Paracentrotus lividus
GAACGAAAGGTTACTACTCAAGGGTACTACTATAGCCACTGAGACCTCACTAACAAATTATTAACGTTGGTTGAAGTGTTCGGGTGATCACTTCCGAGGCCATCTGGATGTTGCTATCTTTCCGAAACGCTGCCGAGGGGTGTATAAAAACGTGTACACTCAGTACCAAAATTATGTGATCTATACACAAGATCTGAATATCGTAGTTTGTTATTATCGCTATTCATGTGTGTCTCTCCTTCTCAGTAACTGATGTTGTACTAGAAGGATTAACAAGTAACACTAGATACCAAGTCTGGGTTGCAGCAGTTAATGAACGAGGTGTCGGAGACTACTCTAAAATACGCTACCACCATGACCACCGACCCCAGTAAGTACTTTCAAACCTGATTTTTAACAAGCCCCTGTCTTAAAAGATGTTTTTCCCTTTATCTGTATAAGATATTTTAAGATAGCCTAGTTAAATAAGAAGCTGTCTGTCGGGTGATTATAATTTACATTGGAGAGTGTTGTAGCATACTTTAGGTTCTCTTCTTATTTATTATGGTTATGATAATAATGAAAATAATATCGTTCTTTATTTTTTTATTTTTTTTTCTTGTTGCAGACGTGACGGGGGAACCTGACCCAACCACCAAAATGACCACTTTCAACGGTATGACCACATTAAGCTGTAAGAACATAAAGAATTTTTTTTAATGTTACAGATATATATATATATATATTTTTAATGCCTATATTTGACACCTCGCGATGTCTTATAAACAAAAAAGTGCAATATAATTATTAAAAGCTCCGTTTCAAAGGGTACTACATCCAATTTCTATGAAAATTGAATTATTAATATCACAACATTATTCAGGTAAATACCTTTCTCCATGTTTTTAAGCAAAACTGTTCACCTCAAATTTAAAAGCAACCATTAGAAAATTGCATTTCTAATATTATTTTTTCCATAGACGCCTGTAGAATATATCGAAAACAAATGTGTTTTTTCTCTTAAGGCCCGGTCCCACTGGCGGGAGGATTAATTGCGCATGAGTTGCGTATACAAATTTCGTTCATCCTCAACAAAAGACAAAAACAAAACAAACAATCCGCAGTTGATACACAAATCATCCTAAAAAGCCAGTGGGGCCGCGCCTTTGTAGTACCTTTTGGAACGGAGCTCTTCATGTGTGACAAATCAGAAGGATGACGCAGGAAACTTGGCTAAATTGTTTTCAAGCTTTCACTTATTGACTTCCCCAGAAATGTCTGTTTAAAAGGGGATTTTTTTTTTTATATGGACGGTTCTCTCGATCCTGCGTCATCCTTTTGATTTATCGCCAGAATCACAATATGTTAATCTACAATTCGAAAGATTATAATAAAAGCCAACTCCAATTCACATATTTATTTCTCTTGAATATTATCTATCATCAAACTGAAAAACTATGGCTTCTTTTGGCAGGGAAAACAACTAAAGCTGTATTTTACTTTTCCCTTCTTTTAGCTGGAACCATTACAGAGGGACCCGATTCCACTCCCAACAAGATCAATAGTAACGGACGGGGTATGACCAAGATTTCATTTTTAATTTATGAAAGAAGGAACTGTTTTATAATTAAGATAAAATCACTTTGTAAATTATTCCGAATGAATATGGAACACTTAGATAATAATATGAATAAAGATATATTCATTCGGAATAATTTACAAAGTGATTTTATCTTAATTATAAAAAAGTAAGTTCATCAAGCGAAGTCCGTCCAAGTCCTGTCGCCTGGACCCAGCCCCGACCTGGCTCATTAAGGCCTGCCTCGATGAAATCTTGCCACTCATCACGCAGATTGTCAACCTGTCTCTGTCAACTGGATCAGTCCCAGTATCTTCAAAACCTCTCACATAACACCAGTTCCGAAGAAATCTCTTCAAGATCCCGATGACCTCGCTTGCTACAGACCGATTGCCAACCTAATGTTCTTCTCAAAGATCCTTGAAAGTATAGTTGACTATCAACTTCGCACATATCTTCAAGAGAACAACCTGTTCCCAGCAAGGCAAGCAGCATATCGTGGAAATCACTCTACCGAGACGGCCCTCACGAGAGTGTACAACGACATCCTTTTGGCGGTTGACAAAGGTCAGGAGATTCTTCTTCTACTCCTGGACGTATCGTCAGCATTTGACACCATAGACCAAGAAAGATATCGGTGTTTTCAGCAACCTACCGGCTATAAGGTAATGGCCCTAAAATGGCTTACCCCTACTAACAGACAGAAAGATCAGTTGGTCGGTAACGACTACTGTACGACACAATCCGCTATCTTGGGGAGTCCTCAGGTCCGTTCCTGGGGCCTATTCTTCATTTTGTACCTCGGTTCAATTTTGACACGATATCAGCTCATCGGGGTGTTTCTATGTACGCGACGAACGCTTGTATTGCTCATGAAAAAAAAGGAACTTGCATCTGGAGTTTATGTCTTGAGAGTTGGTGTGCGGATGTGAAGTTCTTGGGCAACGAACATCTTCTTTCTCATGGGGCGAACCGAATATACAATAGCATCTAAGTTGCTCGCAAGAAATCGTCACTGATCTGATGGATTGATGGTGTTCATCACGCCACTATCTTCGGCAGAAACTTGGGGTCATTGGTTGATGATGCTGTGGACAATGAAGAACACGTAAAGAGAAATCTGGTCGTCTGATCTTTCCGGCATTTGAATGGGATAACTACGGCGTCTTGACCTGCTCTCGACTAACTGCTTGGTAAATGCACTCATCAATCACCTCTCGACTACTGTAAATCAGCCTGCTGAATAAATCTCCCTGGTTCCCATCTTGCCCCGCACTACAGTCCATCCAGAACATCAGCAGCTCGCTTATCACACAGAGCAAGGAATTCAACATATCAATCAGTACTTCACTCGTTACACTGGCTTCCCATGTCCCCTTTTTCGCATTCCAGTTCACAGTTCTTCTCATACATACAAGATATTCGTCACAAAGACCTTCTTACTTAGCTGAACTTTTGTTTTCACAAATGCGCCCCTCTGTCAACCTCAGATCATCCTCATCATCCCAGCTATCACCAGGTCTGCGTACCAACACACGTTACGGCGACAGAGCCTTCTCAGTCTGTGCCCCCATCTTATGGAACAAGTTGCCTACTCGTATCCAGAATGCCCTTTCAGTAAACACTTTCAAAACTCAATTAAAAACCTACCTCTTCCAAGGACAGTGACTCTAGTATATTTTTCCCATTTTTGTTGTAACTGAATTTGTATATCAATATTTTGTATGTATCTTATATTACTGTATAATTATTATGGATAATATGTAAACAAGTTTATGATTTAACGTTGTTTAATCTTTATTGTAAAGCGCTTCGAAGCAAGTTAGTAAGAAGCGCTATATAAATTTAACAATTATTATTAACAATTAAAGAGGAAAATGTCGAGTTAGTCACAACAACGATTATTTTTCAAAGATGCTCATTTCCTAATACCCTTTACAACACGGATAGAATAAGAGGGCGCCTGACATAAAGTTATACATGTAACTACTGCCCGTCACACACTCAATGCTCAGTTCATATATATTTTCCTATTTTGTTTTTCTTCCTTTATCTATGTAGCCGTCATCATTGCTTCTAGCGTTGGGGTTCTTCTCTCGGTAATTGCTGGCATACATCGGTTCTTTAGGTCTTAAATCGTCGTTCTACAGTCTGTGCAAATCTCTGTGAAATCTTTTCAAATAATGTGTGTTTGTGGTACCAAATTAAAGCCAAAAGATTTTTCTTGCTGATGGACTATGTTCTGTATAATTTGCTTTCACATAACAGAAGTTGTGCTAAATTTTGTGCGACGAGGAACAAATCAAAATTACGCATTTCTATTGTTATGGAGCGTTGAATTCATGGCCACTACACAAAGGCATGGGACATCGTGCGAAAAATTGATTTTTCATGATTGTAGAAAACTGGTAATATATCAAAAATTACAGCACCAAATGTGATGAAAAAAATTGCAGAAGAAAGTCTAATTTTCCTGCTTTATGAAAATGCCAAACAATACCAGGTTGTGATTAATTTTCATTAATTTTCATACTATAAAAAAAATTGTTTTCCACTTGAACCATTTTATTTGACACAGACTGTATACTTACCTCATAATAAAAATGTTTTTAGTTAAAGTAATGAGATTTTTAAAATGCATTTTACCGGGTTTGAAATTTCATTTTTATTAAAACTTACAAAACAGCTGTGGAAACGTAGGCAATTTGTTTAAGGCTTGTTTCGGTAGCAAATTGTAATTATTTTAAAATATCTAATAATCATCCTCATCAAGTCTGTAGCATTGTGGTCTGACCTTTTACGCTTTTATTTTACAATGGAAGACTCGATATTCATTGCTACAGAGAAAAAGATTCAATTTGATTTAAAATGATTTGAAGGTTTGTAACCCCTTCTTTCTTTTGTGCTGCGGAAAGTATTCATTTAATGCGGCGGTCACAACTCGCCGTACCTTCGACGTGCAACTCCCTACGACGGATTTCGTAGAAAATTCGTGCAGCGGAGGTACCTCGCAGGTACAATGCATGTACGACGTGCAGAAAGTTTTTACAATACCCTTACTATAGAATTGCAGGAATCGCATAAGTTGAATTAGGACCTGTGCGTGCATTGCACATGCAACGCAGGCTACGTCGATGGCACGTGCCCCGTAGCCTACGACGAGTTGTGACCGCCGCATAAGCATGAACAAGTATAACAACTAGTCTGCAAGCACAGACTCAATTTGACACTTAAACAAATTTCGGTCTAGAGTGGAGACTAGCCTCGAAACTCACTGTCTGTGTCAAATAAGAGAGAGAAGCTACAGTACACGAGTGAATCTTTTTGTTCTTTACTTCAGACCCTAGTAAGCGAACAACATGAGTTGTGCCTGCTAACTATATAAGAATCTCCATTATTACGATATCTTACCACGTGCATAGAATTTTATTCCTAAATTGGTATGTAGAATCCAGTTTGCATTCATTAGTGGTTGCTATATCGGACAAACACGTTGCTTGTCTGATAAAGCAACAACTGATGTATGCAAACTGGATTCCATATTGTAGTTCATTCATCAATAACAATTATTTTGTTTGAATACGTTGTATTTTTGCTGTTTGTCGAATTTAAAAGCCTGAGAAAATATTTATTATAAAAGCGGCATACTCTTTAAACAAAGGTGGTTTTTGACACAATCATGAAAGCTTGTTAGACAAGCAACAGGTAAAAAGTGAATACCACGTATTATATACAAACTGACATTACATGATGAATAATATACAGTACTTGGAGTCCATTTTGCATACACCTGCTGCTATGTCTGGCAAGCATTGCGGTTGTCAAGAACAATATTTGTTTTTTTTTTAAATATGCACAATAATTATGAGGTCGAGTGACGTTTTATGTACTCATATAATTATGATGCATCAATGCGAATGTTTATGCTGAATATATGGAATCAAGCTTAAATTTTGAAATGCAGTCTCATATATATTTTTCAAATATACATTCAATTCACTTGACCCGACAAGTACCTAATCATATTTCCTATCTTTCTAATTATATCTGTTCAGACTTGTTTCAGGCAGGTCATTACTTGTATTAAACCAAATAAAAAAAAAAAACTTGAGGGAATGGTTTCCGGTTGTCTAAACAAAGCATAAAACAATGGATCAAATTTAGGTAAAAATATATTAATCGAATGTTCGAAGGTCGGGGGCACCTGGGAACAATTTAAAATCATTTCAGTGTCTATCTATCTATTGTAGTGCCGTATCACTTGACTTTGGCGATCATGTTTTTCCACAACACTCTGTCTCTAGCGTTCTGAATTATGAGTTATAATCCTATACCTTCTACTCCCTTCTCTTCCATCCATTTCTTCAAACTATCCATCCACATTATTCTTTTTCTTCCTCTACTACTCTTCCCCTCGATCTTTCCTGTCAATGACAAATTCTCCAAACCTTCTTTACGTATTAAATGTCCCAGAAATTTCAACTGTCTAATTCTTATATTGCAGAGCAATTTGGGTTTCTCATTCGCTCTTCTGAGTACATTTTCATTGCTAACTCTATCTGTCCATTTGATTTTTAACATTTGTCTGAGAAACCAAATTTCGCAGCTGTCCAGACGTTTCTTCATATCTGTTGTTATTGTCCAAGCTTCGCTTCCGTACATTAAAACAGGATGGACATAACATTGCAGCACCCGTATTTTGGATCTCATGCTTAGTGAGTGATTCTTGAGTATCGTTCGCAGCTTTGAGAAAGCAGACTTTGCAAGTGCTATTCGTCTTTTGATCTCTTTCTCGCATCTGGCATCTTCTGTAATAATGCTTCCAAGGTAACTGAAGGACTGTACTTGTTTGATGTCTTTGTCTCCCAGTTTGAGATTGCATCTAGGGTTGTACTTCTTTGCAACAGCTAAGCTTTCTGTCTTTTTGTAGTTAATGCTCAGTCCCATGCTTTCACTTTCTCTAACTATTATGTCTAAGAGCTTTTGTAATCCTTCTGCAGATTCTGATAATAATACTGTGTCGTCTGCGTATCTAATATTTGTAATATTATATCCTCCTACTTGGATACCCTTTTCGCCCTCTAGATTTGTAAGGATGATCTCGCTGTACAGATTAAACAGATGTGGAGACATTACGCACCCCTGTCTCACTCCTCTCTTGATTTCTGTATACTTGCTGTATTCTCCATCAACTCGTATACAGGCGGACTGATTCCAGTAGAGGCTCTGTAACAAATAAAGGTCCTTATCATATATATATCCAGTTTTCGTAACTCCTGGAATAATTTGCCATGACGAACTTGGTCAAAGGGCTTGGAATAATCGATAAAACACATGTACACATCTTTCTGCATTTCTACAGCTCTTTCAGTTATATTCCTAATTATGAAGATAGCATTTCTGGTGCCAGCGTCTTCTACAAAACCAAATTGTTCTAATCCAATTTAACGGGTTATCCTACTCTTTGCTCTTAATAGTAAGATTCTTAATATTATCTTAGTGACATGACTTCATTGAAGGATACAGTGGCGTATCTAGGGGGGGGGGCAAGGGGGGCACGTGCCCCGGGCGGAGCTTCAGGGGGGCGCAAAAAAGGGGGAAAAAAAGAAAAAAAGAAGAAGAAGAAAGGAAAGAAGAAGAAGAAGAAGGAGAAGGAGAAGAAGAACTAGAACTGCAATCGTTGACATGAACGATGTGCGTGCATTGACGCTTTGACTAAAATATATCAAGGATTATAAAAATGTAAACGTATATTTTGAAATATATTGGTAAACGGAAATAGCCTTCACATGTAGAACAAATGTGTGTTAAACGATTGCGATTTGTGTACGTTGTTGAGTTTTTATCTTTATCCTTTTCCTCCATGGCGTTCCATAGTAATCTGAGCACTTGTGGCTTTCTCGATCTCGCGATTATGAAGCGAGCTGGTATAATGGTTTCTACAAAAACTGGATTTACTCAAAATTTTCTGTTGCAACCTATATTATATTTGGCATCAATGGAAAGGCAATTTCAATGCAGTCATTGTGATGTCAATTTCAGAAGCAAATATTGAACGACAATGATGTAATGCCTTGTTACGTAATCCATTGAAAATTCACTATTTTTTGTCCATAACTTTTTGATGACGTCATCAAATTTTACAAAAATTGGCAGATAGTTGTGAAATGTATTGATACATATGCCTGCCAAGTTTCAAGACCCTAGATTGAATATTCGCAATTTTAGGGGAAGTTAAACTTGATTTCCTGGTATCGATAATTTTTTACATTCTGCAACATTATTGAGGAATTTGGTCAATGAATCGATATATTTTTCTTTACATGGCTTTTAGATGGCCCGAAATTGACAAAATGGCGGATGGACGGTCATGGATGAGTGATTTTGGAAAATGAAATGTCAGGGGATCAATAGTGGATCCTAGAGGATGTGTGTATGAAGTGTGAACGAATTTGGTTGAGCGATAGGACCTGGGGAGGGAGAACAAGGTTCACGTGTTAAATGAATGGGTTTTTGTGGAAGAAGAAGAAGAAGACGGAAAAGGACTAGAACTGCAATCGTTGACATGAACGATGTGCGTGCATTGACGCCTTGACCAAAGGATTCCAATGATTATTAAAATGTAAGCATATATTTTGAAATATATTGGGAAACGGAAGTAAGCTTTACATAATATACAAGTTCTGTGTGTAAAACTAATACGCTTTGTGTACTACAGTGCAATTTTGAAAACTTCGCTTTCCATATTATCCGGCGTGCACATGGCTCTGTCAAAATTACAATTATTAGGCAAGCGGGTATAATGGCTCCAACAAAAATGTGATTTACTCGAAATCTTCTGTGACAACCTATATTATATTTGGTATCAATGGAAAGACAATTTCAATGTGGTCATTGTGATGTCAATTTCAGAAGCAAATATTGAACGACAATAACGTAATGCCTTGTTACGTAATCCATTGAAAATTCGCTATTTTTTGTCCATAACTTTTTGATGACGTCATCAAATTTTACAAATATTGGCAGATAGTTGTGAAATGTATTGATACATATGCCTGCTAAGTTTCAAGTCCCTAGATTGAATATTCGCAATTTTAGGGGAAGTTAAACTTGATTTCCTGGTATTGTTAATTTTTTACATTCCACGACATTTTTGAGCAATTTGGTCAATGAATCGATATATTTTTCTTTACATTGCTGGATTGGACATAGTCTGAAGTACCTAAATCCAAAAAGGGTACGGTTTTAACAAGGCACAACGCAGATGCAGCGTCTTGGACTTTAGCCAAATTTTGAAACTTTAGAGGGCGCTATTTGCATTTTGCGTATTTTCTAGAGCGTGAAACATATGGAGTGTGTGCACATGTATCAGAATAACATGCCCTGAAAAGTTGAAGCAAAATGGAATTGATTTAAGAAAGTTATAGCAATTTTTGTGTGTTTTTAGTCACAATATTTCATTTCAAAACGGAGTTATTTTTTGAAATTCATTTAAAAATTGAAGATGATTTTAAAATAAAAAGTTATTGAATGCATATTAAAGCCAACTCATGGACTGTTTAGTGCATTTTGTTAGAAGTCTGTTGGATTTCGGATAATGGAGCTAGTGAGGCTGGAAAAAATTACTTTCATATGACCAAAAATAGACAAAATGGCGGATGGACGGTCATGGATGAGTGATTTTGGAAAATGAAATGTCAGGGAATCAATAATGGATCATGGAGGATGTGTGTATGAAATTTGAACGTATTTGGTTGAACGATGGGACCTGGGTAGGGAGAACAAGGTTCACGTGTTAAATGAATGGCTTTTTGTGGAAGAAGAAGAAGAAGAAGGCGGAAAAGGAATATGGAACGATAACATAGCATTGTCGCTGGAGCGTCAATGCAAATATTGAACGATAACATAGCATTGTCGCTAGAGCGTCAATGCAAATAGGAGATCGGTGATCCACAGTGGATATTGGGGCAATGCTTTCCCCCATTATTATTTTGGCGCCCCCTACATAGCACCACTAAGTTTCAATTTTTGGGCGTCCCAAAGTTTCTAGTCATTTTTGCATTGACGCTCCAGCGACAATGCCATGTTATCGTTCAATATTCCTATTCCGCCATCTTCTTCTTTTTCCGCCAAAAAAGCCATTCATTTAACACATGATCTTTGTTATACCTGTCAAGGTCAAACTACTCGTCCAAATTCGTTCAAACTTCGTAGACATGTCATCCATGATCCACTATTGATCCCCTGACATTTCAATTTCCAAAATCACTCATCCGTGACCGTCCATCGGCCATTTTGTCAATTTTCGGCCATATGAAAGCCATTCTTCCAACTTCAATATCTCCATCATCCTAGATGCTACAAACTTCTAACAAAATTCATTATGTAGTCCATGAATTCACCTTTCAAATGCATCAAACAACTTTTTATTTCAAAACCATCTTCATATTTTAAATTAATTTCAAAAATCAATTCCGTTATGAATTGAAAAATTGTGACTTAAACACGCAAAAATGGCTATAGCTTTCTTAAATCAATTTCATTTTGCTTCAAATTTTCAGGTCATGTTATTCTAATAAATGTGCACACACTCCACATGTTTCACGCTCCAATGAGTACGCAAAATTCAAATAGCGCCCTCTAAAGTTTCAAAATTTGGCTAAATCCAAGAGGCTGCATCTGCGTTGTGCCTTGTTAAACGTACCCTTTTTTTGGATTTAGGTAGTTCAGATTATGTACTTTCCAGCAATGTAAAGAAAAATATATCGATTCATTGACCAAATTTCTCAAAATTGTTGTAAATAAAAATTATCGATACAGGAAAACAAGTTTAACTTCCCCTAAAAGAGCGAATATTCAATCTAGGGACTTGAAACTTGGCAGGCATATGTATCAATACATTTCACAACTATCTGTCAATTTTTGTAAAATGTGATGTGTCATCAAAAAGTTATGGAAAAAATAGCAAATTTTCAATGGATAGTAACAAAGCATTACGTCATTGTCGTTCATATTTGCTTCTGAAATTGACATCACAATGACCGCATTGAATATGCTTTCATTGATACCAAATATATAATGGTTGTCACAGAAAATTTCGAGTAAATCCAGTTTTTGTAGAAACCATTTTATCAGCTTGCTTCATAATCGCGAAATCGAGAAAGCCACGAGTGCTCAGATTACTATAGAAGCCGGGGAGGAAAAAGGATTTTTTTTTTTGTAGGAGCCATTATACCCGCTTTCCTAATAATTGCAAATTTGACAGACAATGTGTACGCCGGATAGTATGGAAAGTGAAGTTTTCAAAATTGCACTGTAGTACACAAACCGTATTCGTTTAACACACAGATCTTGTAAGTTATGTAAAGCCTACTTCCGTTTCCCAATATATTTCAAAATATACATTTAAATTTTAATAGTCCTTGAAATTTTTATGTCTAGGCGTCAATGCACGCACATCGTTCATGTCAACGATTGCAGTTCTAGTTTAGGTTTAGTATAGTTTCGGTCAATTTGCGCCCCATGTATAGCCTAGGCCTATATTGAAGATCAAATCGGCGCCTAACTTCAATTTAGCGTCCTCTATAAAGGTTGAGATCAATTGTGTGCCCTCCTACTTATCATTTTAAGACCAATTTGACATCTCCTGAGTTTCGATTTAATTTGGAGCCCCTTTATAATAGTTAAGATCAATATGGCGCTCAAATTTTAAGATCAATTTGCCCCTCCCCTTCTGCTTCAGATAAACATCAAGTCCTCTAAGTAATTTTTTTTAACTGTCCATGCTTTTTCTTGCTGCCTTTTACTCCCTTTTTTTTTCTTCACCATTATCCATTGTCTTTGTTTCCGTATTTTTGACATTCGATATCAGTACCTGTTCCTGCAAAGTTTTTCAAGTTTACAGCTCTAGAATTTTCACTCGCGCTTCGCACCCGCATTATATTATATGTTTCAAAATCATTTGTGGAGACCAACAAAAAAGTTTAAAATTATTTTTCCTACACAGAAAAATCCGATGCATAACACTCCCAAAAACACTTTGTGCAATAGGCTTTTGACACCCCAAAGGTTAGGCATTTTTCTTAATTGTCTTCGTTGATAACGAATCTCTATTCATGATTCTTAAAATGCAAGATTTGAGTAATGCAAAAACCTAAAATTTTCCGCTCGCGCTTCGCGCTCGCATAAATTCTAATATTGCAGAGGAAACAAAATGATAAGTTACGTGTATGTATGGACAGCGAATCATCCTCAGGTTCTGGGGACATGTGTATATGCCCACTGGTACACACACAAAAATGAGAAACTTGCATATATGAGTGATCACACTCCAAATATCCAAGTATTTTGACAATATAGTGAACACATCCATGAGTGCTTTCACTCAATAAACTACTTTGAAACGCACCTAATCGAGTATTTTTAATTTGCCAATATAGTGACACGCCAAAATGAGTTTATTTAATTAACTCATTTTATTGAGTAACATAACTATTGTTTTGAGTACATTGCACAAACTAATCTAGTGAGTAACACTCTACTACACAGAGAGTCAGTAAGTAAGGTTGCACAACTCATCACAAGCAAGTTGATGAGTTTGTGCAACCTTTACTTACTGACTCTCTGAGTATGTAAAGCGTTACTCCTAAGGTGAGTCCTATTCCTTTTTGTTTGTTTGTTTGCCTGTTTTATAATGATATTTGGAATGTTCCGATGATATACACATCAGTGCAAGTAGTGCATCAATTCATCAAACCAATACACTGCATTACTTACTTCAGTGCATCAATTCACACAAACCAATACATTGCATTACTCACATCAATGCATCAAATTACTCAAACTGTGTACATGACTGACAAAGTTAATGGGAAATCCATGCATATTAATCTAGCTGTTAGTGTTATCAGACGATGTTATACCACGAACATTCAAATATCATATAAAAACAGGCAAAACAAACAAACAAAAAAGGAATAGGACTCACCAACACAATAAGAGCATGCAGGTCTCCGCTCTCCGTTCGCTCCCAGAGTGTAACTCTATGGTTCCGCTATACATGTACGTACGTACACGTAGACATACTCGTGTGCAGTCTCGATGTCCGTACTCGTGATCCGAGTAGGCGTACGGGCGCAAATGTAAAGTACCGCATAGCCAGTAAAATTAACTCTCAAGACTTTCACGAGACTTGAGACGTACGAAGAAGACGTGTCGTAGTTTACTCATCTAGTGAATACAGGCTATATAGAATTTCTCAGCAATTCTCACTTTACTCGATTGTTAGTGTTTTCACCGATCATCCACCAAGCCGTACCAAGTTGAGAGAAACTCACTTGCAAATTGTTTTACGTAATTGACATGTAAAGTTACTAAGGGATACTCAAGAAAAAAAATTATTGAGTATATACTCAATAATTTTTTTCTTGAGTATCCTTAGTAACTTTACATGTTCTGGAAGAGCGGGTGTGTACTTTTAACAGAAACACAGATTCTGAAGTAAAAATAGTGATATACGAATAAAAGCACTCGCCTCCAAGAGTAGCAAACGGTTTTACTCCTGGAAACTAGTTCTTATTCTTTTGTGTGTACAATAAACTAAAACAATACCTTGAGCAGGACTGGAAGTGACCGGGGGGGGGCGCAAAGTCAATATTTGCCCGGGCGCAATTGACCCTAGATACGCGCCACTGTAAGGATATGCTAAACCATGTAAACGGAAAGTATTCCATTGACGCAGACAAACATCCTAATGAAAGAATATGCTATATGGAAAATAATCGGGCTCGTGGAACCTCGGCCTCGTGGACCCTCGGCCTCGTGGGAAGACCCAGTTGATTAAAATTTGACAGATGTGTATCAATCCGAATATTTATTTACGTCTTGGTGGTATCTCACTTTGCAAAGACGTCTCCGATACCCTTTTTCCGCACTGTAAACATAAATTAGTCATTTTGACTAA
>CALNVZ010003428.1:32584604-32595016 GCA_940671915.1 Paracentrotus lividus
GAGAAGATTCTCGGGCTTTAATAAAGAAATATAGGTAAAAAGTACCTTTAGTTGTAAATACCTTACCAGATCTATTAATGCTACCACTTTCCCTGACAAAACTGTTCGAATAACAAGGAAGCAAGGGCGGCGATATACCAGTTAGAGTCCCCAAATCTTTTATGATCTTACAACGAAAACGAAAAAGATAAACAGTGATGCGGAATCTCAACACGTGCACTTCGCCTGCAACTCTCAAAACCCAAATACACTCGGTAGCGCACTTCTAGAATCTTTTTATATTATATCCGGAATGAGTTTAACAAAAAGACATGCCAATGGCAAAACTCGAGTGAGTAATACACGAGGTTGGTATCAGCTATTTCTTTGTTCATTATGACAAAGGTCATCGATTTGAACATAAACAACACCCTCGCGCATGCTGTCGTTTGTTGACCTTGCAAATAGATGAGCGCGCGCCGTGTAACGGACGACTAATTTGCGTCATTTTGCAATTCGGGGGAATTTCCCCGATTCACCATTTTCCGCTGGAACGCGCCACCCACCGCATTGTAGACGGTTTCGCAAAGCGATCCATAAATTCCCTGGAAGCTATTTTAGATATATTTCGCAATAGTTCTTCATCCACATTATTTCGCACCTCCTCTTGTAATAAACAACATGCGAAGGTTATGGCTTACTGGAATATATTACAGGGGGTCAAAGTATTATTTTTTCATAATGTAAATAACAGAATGAAAAGGAAGGAGGTATTATTACATCATGCAGGTTAAATTCCTCGAAAGTCCCCCCAAAAGCAGGGTGTTTGCGAGATAATCTATGACAACACCTAGTGATTCGGGATTGCTATAGCTGTTGAAAACACTTTCAAAGGTATAGTTTGTTGATGAAGTAATCAACAAGAACCCTGAACATTGAATGGGTACACTGTAAAGAAAAAAAAAAATACAGAAAAAAGTGTGTCAGCAGAGTCGCCAATACACAAGTGTTATTTAAAATAACAGTTTTGTTGTAAATTTCTCCTTCTAATAATTACAGAAAGAGAAAAAAAATCATTAGAGTTCTATAGCTTTACATATTTGGTTTAAAACGGAACAAATGTGTTATTCTAATGTAATATATTTGTTTCTCATCGCGTATTATTATGCAGGAGAAATTTAGCAACAAACTGTTTTTAAAAATCATTTTTTTTAATGGCGACTCTTGCTGACAGCAGATTTGTTGTAAAATACAAATATTTTTTTTTAACAGTGTTACAACATTTTGAATAATAATAATTAAAAAAGAGTAAACATGAAGTAAGAAAAAAAGAAATAATAAAACCAGTGATATTTTACATGGAACATTATTTCCATAACAATAATAATGTAAGGAAAGCTTCGGAAATAATAATCCTGAAATGAAAGAAAGAAAAGACAGAGAGAAAGCCAATTTTCTTCTCCAGTGTAGAGGCTTTATAGTAAAAACACGTTTAATTTTGCATAGGTCTGTAACCTAAGTCAGAGAAAAGTGCATGGGCAGGTCATGTGAAAGTGGAATCAGCATCTGAACATGATGAAACCTGGTACAGCATGAAACATTTCCGCAGTTTGTAAAAACATTCATATTTATAACTCGCGACTGTTATGACCTCGCACTACTTTTCGATGATATTGCATAATTCAAATTATGTAATAGTAAACTTCTAGAGCATATTAGTTTGGGGCAGGCTCTGACGATCAAACCGCATGGTCCTCCATAGTGCATAATGCAGAATATGATGTTCGAGGACATAATTCCGTGGCTGCTGTTACCCCGCAGTGGGTATCTAGGGGGGGGGCAAAGGGGGCACGTCCCCCGGGCGGAGCTTCAGGGGGGCGCAAAAAAGGAAAAAAGAAAAAAAGAAAAAAGAGAAGAAGAAAGGAAAAGAAGAAGAAGAAGAAGAAGAAGAAGAAGAAAGAAGAAAGAGGAGGAAGATCTGAAGGAGAAGGAGAAGGAGAAGAAGAAATAGGGATCGGTGATTCGCAGTGGAACTATTCGGGGCCAATGCTTTCCCCATTAAATTATTGTTGGCGCCCCTACATAGCACACTAAGTTTCAATTTTTGGGCGTCCCAAGTTTGCTAGTCATTTTTTAAGGTTTAGTATAGTTTTCGGGTCAATTTTGCGCCCCTGTATAGGCCTAGGCTATATTGAAGATCAAATCGGCGCCTTAACTTCAATTTTAGCGTCCCTCTATAAAGGTTGAGATCAATTGTGCCCTCCTAATTATCATTTTAAGACCAATTTGACATTCCTGTTTTCGATTTAATTTTTGGAGCCCGCCTTTGAAATAGTTTAAGATCAATATGGCGCCTCAATTTTAAGAAAAATTTGCCCCTCCCCCTCTGCTTCAGATAAACATCAAGGTCCCTAGTAATTTTTTTACTGTCATGCTTTTTCTCACTGCCTTTTACTTCCTTTTTTCCTTCACCATTATCAATTGTCTTTTGTTTCCGTATTTTTATGACCATATCGAATATCGTACCTGTTCCTTGCAAAGTTTATTTCAAGTTTATAGCTCTAGAATTTTCGCTCGCGCTTTGCCTTCGCATTATATTATATGTTTCAAAATCATTTGTTTGGAAGACCCAACAAATTTTAAATTATTTTTCACAACAGAAAATCACGATGCATAACACTCCCAAAACACTTTGTGCAATAGGCCTTTTGACACCGCCAAGGTATGGCATTTTTATATTGTTCCTTCGTTGATAGAAATCTCTATTCATGTTCTATATGCAAGATTTGAGTAATGCAAAAACCTTCAAATTTTCCGCTCGCTCTTCGCGTCGCATTAAATAAAATATTGCAGAGGAAACAAAATTGATAAGTTACGTGTATGTATGGACAGCGAATCATCCTCAGGTCTGGGGACATGTGAAATATGCGCACTGGTACAATAACTATAACAAATCCTTGAGGCAGGACTGGAGTAAAACCAGGGGGGGGCGCAAAAGTCAATATTTGCCCCCGGGCGCAATTGACCCTAGATAGCCACTGTTACCGACACGAAAACAGGGGTTTTTGAGCCGAGTCTCCTCTCTAGACGCGGCGTAATCTGAGTGAGGAGTGGGGGGATGAACGAAATAATTTGCCAACTTTTTCGCTAATCTTGTTTTTCATACACAAGCACTATAGTTGGACAGCCAAGGAACGTTTATTAATAACGCATAAATGCAGTGCAGCGGCGGATTTGAGAGGAAGGGGGTGTGAATTAGAATTTGTCTATGCTTCTAGGCTATGGTGCCTTGATTCTGTTAATTTTAGTAATGGGAAACTATGCGAGCGCGTAAAGGCGAGCCGAAAATTTAGGTAAACAGTTGGAGATTACTTGTGCATTATAGTCGCAAAAGCGCGAGCCGAATTTGAGCTGAAAATGGATAATGTTTATGCATTAAAGGTCTCAACTAGTATTCCGCCGCGCGAAAAAACAAAAACAAAACAAAAACAAAAAACACAAAGCAACAGACAGTAGAGGCGGGCGTAACGGATTTGAAGTGGGGTCTGCGATGGAAAAAGGGCACTTTTTCTAAAAGGGGACACTTTAGATCAGAGGCATATAAAGGAAACCCTACGAGATGAAATGTATTCGGTGAGGGAAGGGGATACGAAGAAAATTTGTCTTGAAATGTAGCTTGTTAAGAAATCATAATGGCTGGCCTTGATTCCTGTTCATTTAGTAATGGAAAAGTAATGCGAGTGCGAAGCTGCGAGCCCAAATGTTAATAAGCTAAAAATTGGAGATTTATAATCCTATTAGTATCAGCGAGAGAGAAGCGCCGAGCCGAAATAATCTAGTATCCATTTAGAAGATACATTTCCTGCTTGTTTTAAAAAAAACAACGATGAAACAATACACAATCTTTGATATGTATAATATTTTATACTTAGGTTACTGTTTGTTTAACTTAGTGCGAGGTCGCATAGGCGACCGAGCAGGAAATTTGGGGTTTTGGGAAGTAAAAAAGAGGCATTTTTGAGTTTGAAAGCGGCTATTTTTTAACCAATAACACGATTTATCTAGTGTATTTTTTCCGCATTATCTTTCTTGAAAACTGGGGGGGGGATGTTTGTACAGGCCATCCCCCCGGGATTTCGCTCCGTGACTCTAGAACATTTTATAGTATCAAATGCATTAATGAAATTGTTAATTGTCTCTGATCAACAATGTTGTGAAGCAAGGATTGCCTGAAATAATAAAGGCGGAGAAAAAAAAATAAAATTTAATACAATGTAATCAAGGTAAATGATTAGGATTAGAAACATGAAACAATAGTTTTCCAAAAGAAAGAAGATGTTTATGGGTTAAAAGAGAGGGTGAGAAAGAATGAAATGACGATTATTAAAGGGATAGAAGAATGGTTTGGAGTAACGAGAGATAGAGAGAGAGAGAGGAGAGAGAGAGAGAGATAGAGAGAAGAGGGGAGGAGAGAGAGAGAGAGAGAGAGAAGAGATGAGGGAGAGAAGAGAGAGAGAGAGAGAGAGAGAGAGAGAGAGGTCGAAGGAAGAATACTACTGGAGGAAAACAACATTTAATGAGCTATTCAGGATGTTCGGTGGAAAGTAACGTAGCATTATCACTGTCAACATATGTAAAACATTAATTTTCAAATAATCGTACCCATTCCGTCCAACTACCATTATAGGGACTTAACTTTTATGTAATTTAGCCAACATCTACTCTTATCACGCACTGAACTTCATTCATTCGTACGCTAATGTAAAATGTTAAGTTAACGGTATACCAATGTGCGGCATTATATCGTAATTAAACGAACAAGGCGCGTCCAAAATATCTAAGAGGCCAGAAACGCAACGAAGTGCATTGGAAATACGGGCTGACAAGCGCAGAAATCTATACAACATGGCTGCCATAATAAATTAGCTCACAAAAACTTCGCTGAAGAAGCTTCCTGCAGCTGGAATGGTATTTCGCGTTCCCGGTTCAGCAATCTACTCGTAACGTGGAGATGAATGAAATTGAAGAACTTTTTCTGTTTGTTAGTCAATAGATTCTCCAGACCAGATGGAGAAAATACACATTTGGGCCAAAGCTTATAACATTATTGTGATGAAGTTGTAATCAGAATCTTATTTCACATAGATTGTTTGTTTCGCAAAAACGAATTATTGATATAAGTAGTGATCTTGTCACCACTCTTGCAAGAGGACGCCGTCCAATGCGATATGCATGTGATATGCGGAAATATCGACCCATTGCGAGTAAAGATTCTAATTGTGAAAGTTCAAGTGACAGGACCTTTTCTTACGCATGCGAAATGAATGTACCATCTTTGGAAAAAGGTGAGAATTCAAGCTTAAAACTGCTTGATCATTAAGCTGTAATATAATTATGCAGTTAATCCAGGAAGATAAATTATGTGGCGTATGAGCTATTTGTTTTAGAGCAATTGGCATATTGTACAGGAATTTGATCTGACTAGGATTTCCGAATTGACCAAGTGACAGGACTTTTTCCCCCCTTTGCAATAAGTTATTTCCTATTTTTGAAAAAATCAGACTCTAGCGTACTTATTCAAGTTTGATCATTTCTTTGAAAAGGTTGTTGCTCGCCATAATCAAGAAAACAAGTGAAAAAACTGTGCAAAATACAAAATGTCCTATGGCGGCGTTTGCCTTTGCGTAGAGTGATAAGCGCCCTCTTCCTCTTAAGTTTACAACTAGAATTTGATATGGATACATTAATGTGACAGCCTAGAGGTCCGGTGTGGTCATCAAACGCCGAGCCCTCGAGAATCGAAACAAAGTTGTGGCTTTGATAGGGTATCAACCATGTCAGGTATTAATAACCCATTCAACTTAAGTGCTTCGAATAGGACACGAAAGCCGTAGCTGTAATCCCCACACTCCGCTAGAAATCACAATATATTTAATTCTTAGTAGTCAGGTGAAAATCAAAACCGAAAATCAAATTGGATAGATAATAAAGTGACTTTAACATTCCCCCGAACTGGACATTTTTTTGGGAAGGAAAAAATTGTTGTGCAACTCTAATGAATAGGCATAATTTTTCTTGTAGTGAAAATTAACCAGAAAATCAAGTTTATCATCAAATGATGACCTAATACCCTCTCCATGGTTTTATCAACTTTCATGTGAGCACTATATTATATATTTTTAATTTTTCGTTTAGTTATAATGACATCCCTTTTTACCATACTGATGTTCCACGTAAATGGTGTGCAGGACTGTGGGCCACCACTCTCCCTTCTATGCCTCAATGACACAAAGTCGTAGATTAACTATCATGATCGGAAGGGGACAAAATGCAGATAATTTTTTACAACTGGTGGAATATAAGAGTGCTATTAAAAGGTCTTCAAAAGGGGTGTTATTAGTATCAGTATCAGAAGTCTTGCTTGACAATAAACACTCAATATCAAGCGTGAATCGCGAGTTGAATGGATTCTAAATTTAGTTGCTGGATATGGGGGTCTTGAAACCTTTGTTGTCTAAAATCCACGCATTTTTTGTTCAGTAGTCATACAGTGAGTAGGCTGAAAAGAGGGCATTTTAAAATAGATATTTTGTTATGATCTGTTAGAGATTTTAAAAAAGCCGTTATTTCCAGCCATATGATATAAACTGGAATATGTAAAAAGATTTTTGTTTTTGTTTGGTTTGTTTTGTTTGGTTTGTTTTTGTTTTTGTTTTTGTTAATGTTTGTTTGTTTGTTGGTTTGTTTGGGTCATTTTTTATTCATTTATTTTTCACAAGCCTCCTTCAGGTTTACTTTGCACCCAGTTTCATTTAATTGGCTGAGCACACCCCCCCCCCGCCCATGCACGCATTGGTCGACGCGCCCTACACGATATTCTACATTGTATAGGACGCGTTACTTCGTGTAATGTTTCGTTGGCAATCATGTTGCTTACCTTTATGAAATTGAAACAAGTTGAAAGGATGATTCATTGCTTGCGTAATGCCTTGTTTCGGTGGTTTTGAGAAAGCCCAAATATCTTGATTAAGTACATATTAAATTAGCGACCTCTTCGAATAGGAAACAGGATGATAAATATTACAGGGTATTTTTATATGTCTTGAACACAAAGTTCTCGCACGCACCTTTTCCGATTCATGAAATTCTTCGAGTCCGTCAAAGGCCGATAGTAAAGCAGAAGCATTCTATAGGATTATATGCATTAGAAGTAACTCGAATCACCCATCAGACTATAATTATCGTATTAGAATTAAAAATTATGATTTAGAATTACTTTGAAGTGTCCTATAACATAATACATATTCAATAGCATTTGTAACACTATGTGTAGCCTTATTGAATAGCGCATTTCTGCATCTTTCAATCAGATAACCCACATTCCGAATTTTATGTTGTTCCTCTTATATTTAAATAGGGCTTAAGCATGGAGACAGTAGGGTAACAATCATTCTTCCGTTCCTAAAAGAGCTACTTATAAAGAGTAAATTTATTTCAAGCTAGTTTCTTAAAATTTCCTGAGCCTATGTAACACTCAAAACTTTAATTATAATTAATAATAATAATTAACAATGTTTAAGTAAGCCTAATTAAAATTTACGGAGGCTATACAAATTTCCCCTTATAGCAACAATTCATATGCCACAGTGACATTTATAAATTCATGGAAGCATCCTTTTATAATACATTTTTTTTTAATTTAATCTCGTTTTTTCAACTATTAAGGCCCTAGAGAATTAATAATTGAGGAAATGAGATTTTGAGAAATTTACGGGGAATTATTTAGATACTGATAGAAGTACTGCTGTGATTGTAATATTGATTTTCCGAACTTTGATTTCCCCCGGAAATATCCGCTTTATAAATAATACATATAACATGGCGCTCAATTGAAGGCCTGCAGTGTTATTGAATTGATACGTTTGTCTGTTCGCATATAAACCAACAATACAAGAAAAGTTGTATATACTATGACTTGGCAAAATTAGTGAAACCCGAGTTGGTCACGCAGGATAACGCTCTTATGCTGCAGTCACATCAGACACTTACGTTAGTTAATCCCCGAGTTGCGTCCAAAAAAATATTTTTTCTTTCTGGCGGATTCCCATGGATGCCTTCCCGTCTATTCAACAAGTGAAATAGTAATAATTTCGTTCAATCCATAACAAAGTAATACGTAAGGAAATGATAGAATAGAAGATGAAATAAGGATAAACAACAAAAACGTGTCTAAACGTAAGTGTCTGTATGACTGCAGCAATTACAAACTGACTCTTTGACAAGGTGAGGACCTGGGTTCGAAATCCCAGTAATGCCGTTTCGAATAGTGGACGTTATGGTGGTATCGTCAGGGTGGTATCTTCACTTCGCGGAGCGTCTCCGCGAGCGGATAAATAGTATTAGAGACGTTTTCGTGACAAATTTTCAAAAACTGTTCCTCAAAAGCAGTTTCATAGAACCGGCCTCAAAAGTAGTTTCGCGCGACTCATGAAACGTCTCGAAGACGTCTCCGAAATCCGTCTCACGTTGTTTTAAAGTAGTTTCCGCGAAGTTGAGATACGCAACACTCACTTGCCATGAGAATGGATTTTGGCTACTTTGAAACGGTTTGAAACAGTTTTGAACTTGTCGCGGAGACGACTTGAGACGTCTCCGCGACGATTAAAATAGGGCCTTTCGGAGGCGTATCCGCGACGGAAAAAAAAGTATCGAAGACTTCTAACTCCGCGACGCACTGTAACAAAAATTAGTCATTGATGCTTATAATTAGTCAAACGAACTAATTAATATTAGTCCCAGTCTCAGTGACTTAATTACCTCAGTCAGAACTAGGTTTAGTGTAGTCAATTTGACGCAATATAAACAAGCATTTAACAATGACTTGTTTACATTGTCAAATGACTAATAATGACATATAGGCCTGCCACAATGACTTATTTATGGTGCAGAGGCTAGCGTATGGCGCACTGTTAACAGTGAATCGCGGATCACTACACGGACAAATGCCGACATGGTATAAAACAAAACAACATCGATGCAACGCATAAGGATTAGATCCATCTCAGGATATCGTTTGAAAATGATTTTAAAGACCAAGGTAAAGTTTTTGTCATATTCTATTTTTAAGCGCAAATCCGAACGTGAAGAAATTTTTTATGTTATTTATTATTGTAGGCCCGCAATGCTCAAAATTCGCCACTGTTAGTTGTAATGGCTTATATCATGGATACTGTATTTGTAGTTGCAGGAACACGCTCTAATACTCGGATGGTGTGCTGAATGATTTTATATGATGATCTTTAATAATTAGTTTCATTGAATATATTCGGCATAATCTGGTTTATAAGTCAGCCAGTCCATTCACTCCCGTTCATTTCGTCAGTGGCGGAGACATCGTTCCCGCCATTGACTTTGTTAACGCAGTGAGCGAGCAGAGAGGAGACAATTGGCAGATATAGCCATATGTTCATGTAAAGAATCAAAGGAAAGAAGTTACTCCTTTTGCGACAGCCACTCAAAAAAAAAAACAAAAAAAAAAAAAAAAAAAAAAAAGAAAAAAATCGATAACGACACAGGCTGGTGCGCATGCGTCTCTATAAATTTATCGGACGTCACATTGTTGCCTATTTCAAAATTGATTTCTTAATTCCAAACATTAAAGTATGAGACATAATGTACTATAAGCTATTATATAAGTAAATTGCAATAAAATATGTGAAACAATAAAAAAAAATACCCTGCAATGACAATAATATTGCAAAGCTCTAATTAAAGAAATGTTGGCATTCAATTGGCGAAATAAACCATTTAATCCGATATCTAAAATACACTCCCTCTAAAAGGTGAGATTGTTATTCAAAAATGATTTTCATGTACAGATTCCAGTACAGAATTATAGAACATGAAGTGAAAATACCTCAGATCTAGCTGGAGAAGCTTTTGGTGTTTTGAATCCATTCCAGTACCTCATTTTGATGCCTTCTCTTTCAAAGAGTTGAACAAATAGCTCAGCATGATCACCTTCAATCATGTAAAAGGGGGAAAATAAATTATGTTATAAATTAAAATAATAGGAAATATTGTTATGTACGTGTATACATTGTGCTCGTGATCATACATTATTGCAAAATCATATAAATTCTAGTTGTAAACTTAAGAGATAGAGGGCGCTACCATTCTACTCAAAGCGAACGCTCCCATTTACTTTTTCTGTTTTTGGACAGTTTTTCACTTTATTTTCTTTATTGTGGCGAGCAACTACCCTTTCAAAGAAATGATCAATTTGATTGAGTACGCTCACAGTCTGAATTTTTTAGAAATAGGGATAACTTATTGCAAAGTGAAAAAAAAAAGTCCTGTCACTTGAATCAATTCGAAAGCCTGGTCAGAACATATTTCTGTACAATATGGCCAATTTTGAGCCCGAACAGCTC
>CALNVZ010003428.1:32597156-32619195 GCA_940671915.1 Paracentrotus lividus
GTCAATGGCGTGGAACGATGTCTCCGCCACTGACGAAATGAACGGGAGTGAATGGACTGGTGACTTATAACCAGATTATGCCAATATATTCAATGAAACTAATTATAGATCATCATATAAATCATTCAGCACACCATCCGAGTATAGAGCGTGTTCTGCAACTACAAATTACTAGTATTCCATGATATAAGCATACAACTAACATGGAATTGAGCATGTGGGGCTACAATAATAAATTAACATAAAAAATTTCTTCCACGTTCGGGATTTGCGTTAAAAATAGAATATGACATAAACTTACCTTGGTCTTTAAAATCATTTTCAACGATATCCTGAGATGGATCTAATCCTTATGCGTTGCATTCGATGTTGTTTTGTTTTTACCATGTCGGCATTTGTCCGTGTGGTTTGACCGCGATTCACTGTTACGTGCGCATTACGCCTAGCCTCTGACCATAAATAAGTCATTTGCAGGCCTATATGTCATTTATTAGTCATTTGACCAATGTAAACAAGTCATTTGTTAAATGTCTTGTTTATATTGGTCAAAATGACTTACCTAAACTAGTTCTGACTGAGGTAATTAAGTCACTGAGACTGGACTAATATTAATTAGTCGTTTTGACTAATTTATAAGCATCAATGACTAATTTATGTTTACAGTGCGTCGCGGAGTTAGAAGTCTTCGATACTTTTTTTTCCGTCGCGGATACGCCTCCGAAAGGCCTATTTTAATCGTCGCGGAGACGTCTCAAAGTCGTCTCCGCGACAAGTTTCAAAACTGTTTCAAACCCGTTTCAAAGTAGTCCAAAATCCATCTCATGGCAAGTGAGTGTGGTATCTCACTTCGCGGAAACTACTTTAAAACAACTTTGAGACGGATTTCGGAGACGTCTTCGAGACGTTTCATGAGTCGCGGAAACTACTTTGAGCCGGTTCTATGAAACTGCTTTGAGACAGTTTTTGAAAATTGTCACGAAAACGTCTCTAATACTATTTATCCGTCGCGGAGACGTCTCCGCGAAGTGAGATACCACCCTGAGATACCACCATAACGTCACTATTCGAAACGCATTACTGGGATTCGAACCCAGGTCCTCACCTGTCAGAGTCAGTTTGTAATGCTGCAGTCATACAGACACTTACGTTTAGACACGTTTTTGTTGTTTTATCCTTATTTCATCTTCTATTCTATCATTTCCTACGTATTACTTTGTTTTATTGGATGAACGAAATTATTACTATTTCCACTGTTGAATATGACGGGAAGGCATCCATGGGGATCCGCAGAAAAGAAAATATTTTTTTGGACGCAACTCGGGACGTAACTTAACGTAAGTGTCTGTGTGACTGCAGCATAAGAGCGTTATCCTGCGTGACCAACTCGGGTTTTCACTAATTTTGCCAAGTCATAGTATATACAACTTTTCTTGTATTGTTGGTTTATATGCGGAACAGACAAACGATCAATTCAATAGACACTGCATGGCTTCAATGAGCGCCATGTTATTGTATTATTTATAAAGGGAATTTCCGGGGGAAATCAAAGTTCGGTGAAAATCAATATTACAATCACAGCAGTACTTCTATCAGTATCTAAATAATCCCCGTAATTTCTCAATCTCATTTCCTCAATTATTAATTCTCTAGGGCCTAATAGTTTGTTAAATTAAAAAAAAATGTATTATAAAAGGATGCTTCCATGAATTTATACAATGTCACTGTGGCATATGATTGTTGCTATAAGGGGAAATTTTGTATAGGCCTCCGTAAATTTTAATTAGGCTTACTTAAACATTGTTAATTATTATTATTAATTATAATTAAGTTTGAGTTGTTACATAGGCTCAGGAAATTTTAAGAAACTAGCTTGAAATAAATTTACTCTTTATAAGAGCTCTTTTAGGAACGGAAAGAATGATGTTACCCTACTGTCTCCATGCTTAAGCCCTATTTAAATATAAGGGGAACAAATAAAATTCGAGAATGTGGGTTTCTGATGAAAGATGCAGAAATGCGCTATTCAATAAGGCTACAACATAGTGTTACAAATGCTTTGAATATTGTATTATTGTTATAGACACTTCAAAGTAATTCTAAATTCATAATTTAATTCTATACGATAATTATAGTCTGATGGTGATTCGAGTTACTTTCTAATGCATATAATTCCTATAGAATGCTTCTGTTTACTCGGCCTTTGACGGACTCGAGAATTTCATGAATCGGAAAAGGTGCGTGCGAGAACTTGTGTTCAAGACATATAAAAAATACCCTGTAATATTTATCATCCTGTTTTCCTATTCGAGAGGTCGCTAATTTAATATGTACTTAAATCAGATATTTGGGCTTTCTCAAAACCACCGAAACAAGGCATACGCAAGCAATGAAATCATCCTTTCAACTTGTTTCAATTTCATAAAGGAAGAACATGATTGCCAACGAAACATTTACACGAAGTAACGCGTCCTATACAATGTAGAATATCGTGTAGGGGCGTCGACCCAATGGTGCATGGCGGGGGGGGGGTGTGCTCAGCCATTAATTGAAACTGGGTGCAAAGTAAACCATGAAGGAGGCGTGTGAAAAATAATGAATAAAAATGACCCAAAACAAACAAACAAACAAACAAACATAACAAAAACAAAAACAAAACAAACAAACAAACAAACTAAACAAAAACAAAAATCTTTTTACATATTCCAGTTTATATCATAATGGTGGAAATAACGGCTTTTTTAAAATCTCGTAACAATGATCATAACAAATATCTATTTTAAATGCCCTCTTTTCAGCCTACTCACTGTATGACTACTGAACAAAAAATGCGTGATTTAGACAACAAAGGTTTCAAAGACCCCCATATCCAGCAACTAAATTTAGAATCCATTCAACTCGCGATTCACGCTTGATATGAGTGTTTACTTGTCAAGCAAGACTTCTGTATACTGTATACTAATAACACCCCTTTTGAAGACCTTTTAATGCCTCTATATTCGACCATGTTGTTAAAAAATTATCTGATTTTGTCCCCTTCCCATCATGATAGTTAATCTACGACTTTTGTGTCTTGAGATAGAGGGAGAGGTGGTGTGCCCACAGTCCTGCACACCCATTTACGTTGAACATCAGTATGGTTAAAAAGGGATGTCATTATAACTAAACGAAAAATTAAAAATATATAATATAGTGCTCACATGAAAGTTGATAAAACCATGGAGAGGGTATTAGGTCCATCATTTGATGATAAAACTGATTTTGGTTAATTATTCACTACAAGAAAAATTATGCCTTATTCATAGAGTTGCACAACAATTTTTTCCTTCAAAAATGGTCCAGTTCGGGGGGATGTAAAGTCACTTTATTATCTATCTCAATTTGATTTTCGGTTTGATTTTCACCTGACTACTAAGAATAAATATATGTGAGTTCTAGCGGTGGGGATACAGTACGGCTTCGTGTCCTATCCGAAGCACTTAAGTTGTAATGGGTATTAATACCTGACATGGTTGATACCCCTATCAAAGCCACAACTTTGGTTTCGATCTCGAGGGCTCCGGGTTTGATGACCACACCGGACCTCTAGGCTGTCACATTAATGTGATCCATATCAATTCTAGTTGTAAACTTAAGAGGAAGAGGGCGCTATCACTCTACGCAAAGCAAACGCCGCCATAGACATTTTGTATTTTGCACAGTTTTTTCACTTTGTTTTCTTGATTATGGCGAGCAACTACCTTTTCAAAGAAATGATCAACTTGAATAAGTACGCTAAGAGTCTGATTTTTTCAAAAATAGGAATAACTTATTGCAAAGGGGGAAAAAAGTCCTGTCACTTGTGTCAATTCGAAATCCTAGTCAGATCAAATTCCTGTACAATATGGCCAATTTTGCTCTCAAAATAGCTCATACGCCACATAATTATCTTCCTGGATAACGCATAATTATATTACAGCTTAATGATCAAGCAGTTTTTAAAAGCTTGAATTCTCACCTTTCCAAAGATGGTACATTCATTTCGATTGGTTAAGAAAAAGTCCTGTCACTTTGAACATTGTCACAATAGAATCTTTACTCGATGGGTCGATATTTCCGCATATCACATGCATATCGCATGTGGACGGCGTCTTTGCAAGAGGTGACAAGATCACTACTTATATCAATAATCGTTTGGAACATCAATCTATGTGAAATAAAGATTCTGATTACAACTTCATCACAATAATGTTATAAGCTTGCCCAAATGTGTATTTTCTCCATCTGGTCTGGAGAATCTATTGACTAACAACATGATAAAAGTTCTTCAATTTCATTCATCTCCACGTACGAGTAGATTGCTGAACCGAACGGATAATACCATTCCAGCTGCAGGGAAGTCTTCTTCAGCGAGTTTTTGTGAGCTAATTTATTATTGCAGCCAGTTGTATAGATTTCTGCGCTTGTCAGCCGTATTTCCAATGCACTTCGTTGCGTCTGGCCTCTTAGATATTGGACGCGCCTTGTTTAATTACGATATAATGCCGCACATTGGTATACGTTAACTTTACATTTTACATAGCGTAGAATTGATATGAAGTTCATGTGCGTGATAAGAGTAGTATGTCGTGTAAATTTACATAATTAAGTCCCTATAATGGTAGTGGACGGATATGTTACGGATTATTTGAAAATTAATTTACATACAAAAAAAAATATCGATGACAGTGATAATTTCTCCGTTACTTTCCACCGAACATCCTGATATAATCCATTTAAAATGTGTTTTTCCCCCAGTTAATATTCTTCCTTCGACCCTTCTCTCTCTCTCCTCTCTCTCCCCGCTCCCCACCCCCTCCCCACCCCCCCTCATCTCCCCCCGCCCCCACCTCTCTCCCCCTCCACACCCCCCCCCGCCCCCCCCACCCCCCCCCCCACACCCCCTCCCCCCCCCCTCCCTACCCCCCTCCTCTCCCCCCCCCCTCTCTCTCTCTCTCTCTCTCTTCTCTCGTACTCCAAACCATTTCTTTCTATCCCTTTAATAATCTCATTTCATTCTTTCTCACCCTCTCTTTTAACCCATAAACATCTTCTTTCTTTTAAAAACTATTGTTCATGTTCTAATCATACCTTTATACATGTATATTTTATTTTTCGCCTTGATTATTTTAGAATCCTTGCTTCACAACATTGTGATCAGAGACAGTTAACAATTTCATTAATGCATTTGATACTATAAAATGTCTAGAGTCACGGGCGTAAATCCCGGGGGATGGCCTGTACAAACACCCCCCCCCCCCCCCCCCCCCCCCGGGCCCAGTTTTCAAGAAAGAAATCGGAAAAAATACACTAGATAATCGTGTTATTGGTTAAAATAGCGCTTTCAATACTCAAAAATGCCTCTTTTTTA
Organism: Paracentrotus lividus; assembly: GCA_940671915.1. Classification (NCBI taxonomy): domain Eukaryota; kingdom Metazoa; phylum Echinodermata; class Echinoidea; order Camarodonta; family Echinidae; genus Paracentrotus; species Paracentrotus lividus. Next base: position 32,602,543 of record CALNVZ010003428.1, read on the forward strand.
CTCCAAAAACCCCAAATTTTCCTGCTCGGTCGCTATGCGACCTCGCACTAAGTAACAAACAGTAAACCAAGTATAAAAAGGTTGGATCCAATGTATCTGATCTAAACCCAATACTCCCCTTCCCTCGTCTTGGGAAAAATTAGGAAAGGGAGTTGTTGACAATCAAAAACATTAATGTAGCTGTGTTCGGGCTAGGTTGGTGGAGGGCTTGGGGCCTGCAGCCCACAATATTTACATATCAAAGATTGTGGATTTGTTTTCTATCGTTGTTTTTTTTTTTAACAAAGCAGGAAAAATGTATCTTCTAAATGGATACTAGATTATTTTCGGCTCGCGCTTCTCTCTCGCTGATTCTAAATAGGATTTATAATCTCCAATTTTTAGCTTATTAACATTTGGGCTCGCGCTTCGCACTCGCATTACTTTTTCCATTACTAAAATGAACAGGAATCAAGGCAGCCATTATGATTCTTAAAAGCATACATTCAAGACAAATTTTCTTCGTTTCCCCTCCCTCACCGAATAACATTTCTCTCGTAGGTCTTTATATGCCTCTGATCTAAAATGTCCCCCTTTTTAGAAAAAGTGCCCTTTTTTCCATCGAGACCCCACTTTCAAATCCGTTACGCCGCCTCTACTGTCTGTTGCTTTTTGTTTTTCGTTTTTTGTTTTGTTTTGTTTTTTTTTCGAGCTCGCGGATACTATGTAGGACCTTTAATGCATAAACATATCCAATTTCAGCTTAAAATTTTCGACTCGCGCTTTGCGACTATAATGCACAAGTATCTCCATCTGTTACCTTAAATTTTCGGCTCGCGCTTCGCGCTCGCATTAGTTTTTCCATTACTAAAATGAACAGTAATCAAGGCAGCCATAAGCTAGAAGCATAGACAAATTCTATTCACACCCCTTCCTCTCAAATCCGCCACTGCCACTGCTATATGGTTATTAATAACGTTCCTTGTGTCACTATAGTGCTTGTGTATGAAAAACAAGATAGCGAAAAGTTGGCAAATTATTTCGTTCATCCCCCCACTCCTCGACACGGATTTACGCCGCTCTCTAGAGAGGAGACTAGGCTCAAAACCCACTGTTTCGTGTCGGGTAACCAGTGGCGTATCTAGGGTCAATTGCGCCCGGGGCAAATATTGACTTTGCGCCCCCCCCCCCCGGTCTACTCCAGTCCTGCTCAAGGATTTGTTTTAGTTTATTGTACCAGTGGCATATACACATGTCCCCAGACCTGAGGATGATTCGCTGTCCATACATACACGTAACTTATCAATTTTTGTTTCCTCTGCAAATATTTTAATTTAATGCGAGCGCGAAGCGCGAGCGGAAAATTTTGAGTTTTTACATTACTCAAATCTTGCATTTAAAAATCATGAATAGAGATTTCGTTATCAACGAAGGTACAATAAAAATGCCATACCTTTGGGGTGTCAAAAGGCCTATTGCACAAAGTGTTTTGGGAGTGTTATGCATCGGATTTTTCTGTGTAGGAAAAATAATTTTAAAACTTTTTTGTTGGTCTTCCACAAATGATTTCGAAACATATAATTTAATGCGAGCGCAAAGCGCGAGCGAAAAATTCTAGAGCTGTAAACTTGAATTAACTTTGCAAGGAACAGGTACTGATATCGAATGGTCATAAAATACGGAAACAAAGACAATTGATAATGGTGAAGAAAAAAAAAAGGAGTAAAAGGCAGTGAGAAAAAGCATGGACAGTAAAAAAAAATTTACTTAGAGGGACCTTGATGTTTATCTGAAGCAGAGGGGGAGGGGCAAATTGATCTTAAACTTTGAGGCGCCATATTGATCTTAAACTATTTAAAGGGGGCTCCAAATTAAATCGAAACTCAAGAGATGTCAAATTGGTCTTAAAATGATAATTAGGAGGGCACACAATAATGATCTCAACCTTTATAGAGGGACGCTAAATTGAAGTTAAGGGCGCCGATTTGATCTTCAATATAGGCCTAGGCCTATACATGGGGCGCAAAATTGACCCGAAACTATACTAAACCTAAAAAATGACTAGAAACTTTGGGACGCCCAAAAATTGAAACTTAGTGGTGCTATGTAGGGGGCGCCAAAATAATAATGGGGGAAAGCATTGCCCCAATATCCACTGCGGATCACTGATCTCCTATTTCTTCTTCTCCTTCTCCGTCTTCTCCTTCTTCTTCCTCCTCTTCTTCTTCTTCTTCTTCTTCTTCTTCTTCTTCTTCTTCTTCTTTTTTCTTTTTTTCTTTTTCCTTTTTTGCGCCCCCCTGAAGCTCCGCCCGGGGCACGTGCCCCCTTGCCCCCCCCCCTAGATACGCCACTGCGGGTAACAGCAGCCACGGAATAGTCTCGAACATTCATATTCTGCATTATGCACTATGGGAGGACCATGGGTTTGATCGTCAGAGCCTGCAAACTAATATGATCTAGAAGTTACTACATAATTTGAGATTATGCAACATCAATCGAAAGTAGTGCGAGGTCATAACAGTCGCCGAGTAAAAATATTGAATTTTTTTACAAACTGCGGAAATGCTTCATGCTGTACCAGGTTTCATCATGTTCAGATTTGCTGATTCACTTTCACATGATCTGCCCATGCACTTTCTCTGACTTAGGTTACAGACCTATGCAAAATAATACGTGTTTTTACTATTAAAGCCTCTACCACTGGAGAAGAAAATTGCTTTCTCTTCTGTCTTTTCTTTTGTTTTTGTTTTTCTCCCTGCCTTTCTTTCTTTCATTCAGGATTTATTATTTCCGAAGCTTTCCTTACATTATTATGTTATGAAATAATGTTCCATGTAAAATATCACTCTTTTTATTTGTTTTTTTTTCTACTTCATGTTTACTCTTTTTTTTATTATTATTATCAAAATGGTTGTACACTGTAAAAAAATATTTGTATTTTTACAACAAATCTGCTGTCAGCAGAGTCGCCATTAAAAAAAAAATGTATTTTTAAAAACAATTTTGTTGTAAATTTCTCCTGCAAATAATTACGTGAGAAATACAAAATTTATACATTAGAAGTAACACATTTGTTCCGTTTTAACCAAATATGTAAGCTATAGAACTCTAATGATTTTTTTTTTTCTCTTTCTTTAATTATTAGAGGAGAAATTTATAACAAAACTGTTATTTTAAATTACACTTTTGTATGGCGACTCTGCTGACATCACTTTTCTGTATTTTTTTTTTTCTTTTACAGTGTACCCATTCAATGTTCAGGGTCTTGTTGATACTTCATCAACCTATACCTTTGAAAGTGTTTCAACAGCTATAGCAATCCCGAATCACTAGGTGTGTCATAGATTATCTCGCAACACCCTGCTTTTGGGGGGACTTTCGAGGAATTTTACCTGCTGATGTAATAATACCTCTCCTTTTCATCTGTTATTTTACATTATGAAAAATAATATTTGACCCCCTGTAATATATTCCAGTAAGCCATAACCTTCGATGTTGTTTATTTACAAGTAGGAGTGGAATAATGTGGATGAAGAACTATTGCGAAATAAATCTATAAATAGCCTTCCAGGGAATTTATGGATCGCTTGGAAAACCGTCTACAATGCGGTGGGTGGCGCGTCAACGTACCGGACAGCGGAAAACTGGGGAATCGGGGAAATCCCCCGAATGCAAAATGACGCAATAGTCGTCCGTACACGGCGCGCGCTCTCTATTTGCAAGGTCAACAGAACGACAGCACGCGCGAGGGTGTGTTTATGTTCAAATCGATGACCTTTGTCATAATGAACAAAGAAATAGCTGATACCAACCTCGTGTATTACTCACTCGAGTTTTGCATTGGCATGCCTTTTTTGTTAAACTCATTCCGGATATAATATAAAAGATCTAGTGTGACGCTACCGAGTGGTATTAGATGGTTTGAGAGGTTGCAGGCGAAGTGCACGTGTTGAGATTCCGCATCACTGTTATTCTTGTTTCGTTTTTGCGTGTAATATCATAAAGATGGGGACTCTAAACTGGTATATCGCCGCCCTTGCTTCACTTGTTATTCGAACAGTTTTGTCAGGGAAAGTGGTAAGCATTAATAGATCTGATATTTACACTAAAAGTCTTTTTACCTATATTTCTTTTATTTAAAGCGAGAGCGAACTGAGAATCACTCCCATTGACTGTGTTTTATAAATAGCTAGTCATTAACTATACTTTTTGAGATAACTGTTCACAAAATAATTTATAAATTAACGTACAATTTAATTTGTATTTGGGAAACTAAAGTGTTTTGAAGGGTTAATTACTTGGTTTGCTACTTGGCAACATAATCATTGCGGTATGAATGTATGGGTAGTGAAAATGTGTGTTATCATTCAAATGGGTCTGTATCCTAAGACCAAATTGTTCAGGATGTTACATTATGGGTTAGGAATCAGGCCAGAATCGGGTAGTTGATAGCCTATCTGATATGCGTCGGGCTAGTGGGCAAGTTACTGGTCGCGCGAAGGAGACTGACTGACGGGCGAGGGCCTCGCCCGTCAGTAGTTTGCCCACTACTAGCCCGACGCATATCGGATAGGCTAGGTAGTTGAGGGCTTGAGGTGGTGCTATACTAGGCTACCAGTTCGTACTGGCTTTAAAAGGCATGTTGATAGCAGTGAGTGTGCATACGATGATGATGATGATGATGATGATGATGATGATGATGATGATGATGATGATGATAATGATGATGATTAACAGCATTTGTAAAGCGCCATGTCGCAAAATTTGGAGCCATGTTAGTTAACTTCCAACTCCAATAAAATAATTTCCACATTGTTATCATCGTGATCATACTTAGCTGCATATCTATGATTGCGTTCCCGTTATCATTTTTCATCCACTTGCAATCGTTAATACTTTATATTCACTGATGTTTGCTTAGATCTGTTGCAAAATAACAGAGCAATCGCATTCAATACAATGATCCATTCACCATGATAATTGAACATGATTGCAATAGCTAGTCAGAGGACAGATAAATTTGCATTTCTATATTGATTGTAGCTATGTCAGACATTGGATTATTAGGTTGGACAATTCCTCTAACAAGCTGTAATGTGAGTTGGGCCATTGACTCGTACATAAAGAAATGTGCAAAAGAAATGCATACAATGTGTGTGTGTGTGTGTGGGGGGGGGGGGTTATTTTGTATGCCCGCATCTTTATTCAATGCAAGACTTGTTTGGGAAAAACCGTTTCATCCCCCTCCATCCCTCCACGCTTGCAGTCTTATTTGTTTCATTAGGAAAATTGCCCAGTCTTGTCTCATCCGCACGAGGTTGCCATTAAAGCACCCCGTAAAGCACTCGAGTATTCGCGTGATCAATAGACTAATGGAGTATTTTGGAGTCATACCCATCTATCTTCTTGTTTCACAATCCAGGCGTAATTTTCATTCGTAATCCCATTCACATCAGCAAATTAGGACAGAATTATTATTCAGTCACACTGTTTTCTTGTTCCCCATCCTTCCAACATGTCCAATGGCCCAATCCTTAAATTCTTGGGAAACGGGATACTCCAATAATTCGACGTCATAATATCCATACTCCTTTCTTTTTACGCTCCACGGAATTTGGAGGAAGATCCAGAATACAGTGATACATTGTTGGGTTGGGGGATGTATAATATTGTCACAGAAGTCCTAATTTCGGGGAGGTGGGGGTTTTCATTGCCCCCCCCCCTCTTCATCATGGATCGATCCATCGTTAAACCTCTTGTACTAGACAAACTGCGATTATTATTTCAACAAACCAAAATAGAAACTTTCTGTCCAACTTTAGATTTTATGCCTTGTTGGGATATGAAACACAATATCAAATAAAATACATTTTGAAAAACTAGATCTTCAATCAGAAAAGCAAGATAAATTGAAAATTCTCTTATCTTTTTTTCTATTTCGGAAAATATGGTTGTGACCCCCCTGCCCCCAATCCTGCCTTCACCATATCATACTAAACGACGCGTCTGTATGATGATAAGATTGATTATACAACTCATTCTCTACATGTATTCATATATTTCTCATTATATTTCCATTATTGCCATCAATAATCACAATTAAATTTAATTCCAATGTTCTTTAGTGGCATGTACGTCATGCGTCTGATGGATCACTCCGCAGTCTCAAATGATGAGTGTGGTATCTCTGCCATGAGTCTTGTATGTGATTCGAAAATATGGTCGAAATGTCAACCCCTCCCTCCCCCCCCCCTCACCCCACCCAAACCTCGTCAATATCTGCCTACAAAAAGGCGACACCACTTGAATTGGACTAGTTTTTCTCTCTACAATATTCACTTCCATATTTTTCCTCTCCCCATCTTATTTTGTGTCGCATGCAATAATATTTTTTTTTTTAAGGAATGTTGTCCATCAATAATTGTAATTGATTTCAATTTCCATGTTTCTTTGTAGCCTGTGACGTCGTGTCCGATGGATCACTACGCAGTCCTCAATGATGAGGGGAGTGGTATCTCTGCATGTCTTGTATGTGATTCCTGTTCACCTGGATATGGAGTCGTACGACCATGTTCACTCACAGAAAACACCGTCTGTGGCCTCTGTGAAATGGGTAATTATTATTATTATTTAATCTTCAAAAAACGTATATGATATTGTCATTAATTTTGTTTATTATTGCAGTAAAAGCATTGATCATCGAAGGAAAGTATCGTGGCTTTCACTGTGAGCAGAACTGAAAATTATCATGATTATGAATGCAATTAAATATCCATGAAAAAAACTTCAGCCAAATTTTAAGTTTATAAACTTTCTTGATAACACGACAATTCGATAAGCTGATATGGTCACGATGACGGATCTACAACAATACGAAGGCGCGGATTTATTGAGTAAAGGGTTGTTCATTATAAATATCCACCCTCGCCAATTTATTTGATATTTTGTGTATACTTTTTTTATGTCACCTATCAATAATAGGGCATGAAAAATTATAATTTCACATGATGTAATGTGATAATATTATCGGATTTCGATACAACAGTCCCATTTACAATATCCTTTTGTCTGTCTGGGAACAGGTATGTTTTCAACCACAATGAGTGATACAGATAGATGCGAGCCGTGTCAAACGTGTCAGGATGTGGGCATGGTGAAAGAGTGTAGTCCCATTGCAGACGCCGTGTGTAAACAGCCGTGTGGGTTTGGTAAGTATTATTTCATTATTTATTTGACCATTCATTAAATCATATTAATTATTCACAATGATTGGATTTGCTTAATGACCCTACAATTTGACAGCTATCATAGTCATTCATCATGTTTATTGGATTTATGATGTTACGAAGTGTCGTAGTAATGTGTGTAGCCATATACATGTGCAGCCCTTTGATAATTAAAAATGCCAACAAAATAATGATTCTAATATTAATGAGCCAATTACAGCAATTGGTGAAATTAACCTTAATTATTAATCTTTATGACTTGTTTTTGTTAATTTCATTACTATATTTTGGATTTTGCTTTTGTTTAGATTATTAGTTTCGATATGCTGTCTTTAATATCCCAATCCTTAATAAATCAATTTTCAAATATTTTTAAACTTAATTAAGAAGGACTGATTGGGTTTATGATATTGAATTATTATTTTTAAGCCATCTAGTGTTTGTTTTCAACTCATAAAGTAAATTTATTTTATTTCGTTTCTCTCTCCAGGTGAATTCTACAACCCTACCACTCTAATATGTGAGCAATGTTCCTATTGCTTCCCCGACCGCCCCTTCGCCCAAACTGCCCGCGTACTGGACTGTCAGCGGCAGGGACTCCACATCGACTACCAGTGCTTACCGCTACCGGGAACCGATGTGGATGTCCAACCAGGGATTGTAACCGCAGATCGGCAACGCAGCGCAACCGCGGTCGGGAGACATAGAGGTCATACCGTACATAAGTCCACCGCTTTTGAAACCGGCAGATTTTCTGAGACAGGGGGAAGAAGAATTTCGAGTCAAGCGAGACACGGCGTACGCCACAATGGTACGTTGGGAAATAGGAATTGCATAGTTTGCGAAGCTGTATAATTATATACATTTTCAACCAAAACAAAAACAAAAAACAAACAAACAAAAAGGAAGAGTAGAAAATATATAATTCCTGTTTTTTCTTTAAGCATAGCTTATCTGAAAATTAACATAAAGCATTTAATAAAATTTTTAATTATATTTTAAAATGTAGTTTACTATCATAATACAATTTTTTAACAATATGCAATTTGCTCTTACTTTTATTGGACCATTTGATGTTATTGCATAAGAGCAAAGATAAAGAACCCAGGCGTCTTAATTTACCAACAAAAATGCTCACAAAATTGTCAAAAACAGGAAAGTGATGTCATACTAATTGATACCATAATCTTTATTTTCTTAATAGATATGACCAATATCAACGTACAGCCGTCAACGATCCCATTGGTTCGTAGCACAGAGGACCCTTCTACTTACACGTACACAGCTACAACTTCAACTTCAAAACAAGCCGGGGAGCAGGGTACGGTTACTCATGTGAGTGAAGATAAAGACTCGAAAATCAATGCAGTACACGGAATACATATTGCGCAAAAGGAGCCTCACTTCAACATGTTGGCTACTCCCAAAACTGGAAAGCAAGAGTCGATAGTTCCGTACTCGCGATCGTATTCAATGACCTCCACCGAAATTATTCTCGTCGTCATCATCACAATCGTATTAATGTTGATCTCGATCATCATCACAGCCGTGTCGTGTTACTGTTGGTTGAGGAGGGGGAAGAACGTCCGTGGTCAGAAGGTGAACTCGGTCAGCTCGAAGGCACCGACGAACGCGTGGGCGTACCACGATATGATGCCGTCATCGCCGCCGCCATTGACGGTTGAACTAAGACCCTTGGTTGAAGACACACCTCCGCAGTCGAGAAAACTCATGACAGGTGTTTGAGAAATAAACACCAAGAAAACTGATAAAAACTTATGAAGCCTCAAATAAAGATGAGAGACTCCTCAAAACTTTGTAATATACAATGTACAAACATCTTCATCTAATCATACATGTACAACAAGGACAGTGCCGAAACGTGCAAATTAATTTAGGTTCTTAGTTATGAAACACTAAGAGAAATGGAAAACTTGAATTTCATTTCGGCAATATGAAAAAAAGCTGACATAATTTACTCGACAAAAGACAAGAGAATTTGCTGTGGTGTTGGTTTTCTTTTCTTTCATGACTGAGCAGATTTGATGTCGGTTTTTTTTTTTTTTTTTCTTTTTTTTTTTCTATAATATTAGTTTACGGATGGGGTAAATGCAATTTTAGATTCTTAACCATTATTCTAGTTTGACGCATTATGTTATACAGAACTGGTTATTACGATGTACATGACGTTCCATGAGATAAATAAGACAAAAGGATTATAAAGACTGTACAGTGTAAATTATCCGACATGTATACTGCCCTACTTTGGCAAAAGGAAGCAAGTGACAAAAGTGACACTTACTGTAAAAGAGCAAAATGTTTCCGTCATTTACACTGATGTCAATGTAATCGCCTAATGTCCTACCTTAAATATTTCAAAGATGGATAAACTTTGGGACATGAAATTTGGACAGCAAAAAGATGGCACCGCATGAAATATATAAACATTAAAAACTCATTATTTACAGTACTCCAATTATATTTATACGTTTACCAAAACGGCAGCTGTTATTGTAAAGATAAGTTACTGAATTGTAACGTGATATTAGAAATTTCATGAAAAGGAACAAATCGTTTGAGCTAAGATTGATGTAATCGTGTCGTATACCGGGCGCAACTAAAATGAAATAAATATACTTAAAGTTCACCCAACACATTATTACAAGAACTTCCCATTGTCTAAATATTGATCTTCATGATGACTGAACATAACTTAATATACAGGAAAAGGCTGGTATTGATTTGATTAATGATACGTAACGGAACTATAAAAGGAAAAGGAAATTTTAAAAATGTATACTAGTGGTATACCTGCAATAAGAATCCCAAAATGTAATCATTTGTGACATTTATTTGCTGATGATAATAATCATTTAAATGACGTTGATGGTAGGTTTGATGAAGATATTAATGTAATAAACGACAACGTATGTATTTTAAAGATTCGCCTATACGGAAAACAAATGTTTTGATAATGGGTCCTATATGTTTTGTTGCAATGATACAAAAAGGAACTGTGAAGATAATTATGTTTGCTAGTTAATAAACTTGTCTTTCATGATAGATATTTGTGCCCAACTCAATTAGTTGGACATTGTTAGATATGAAATCTCTATACTAAACCAGGCTGGAATGCCACTATAATTATCCTAAAGGCATATCTCACTAGCCATGATCATGAGACTAGCTATCGACTAGTTCGCGACTCGAGTCTCTGGAGTTGTCGAGATGCGCCTTGACTCCAGAGACCAGAGACTGGTCGCGAACTAATCTTATATAGCCAGTGATAGGCCTTACGCCATTGTTTACAACAGTCAATTGCTGAATTATTTTTAGCCTTTGCTCTTATATCTGTTGACACGTGATAGTCGTTATCTCTTTACTAAATTGCATCGAATTCAAACGTGGCAATAATAGCGTGGTAAATGCTCACGATCTTTCATCAATTCCATGGTATATTGCCAATATAGTTGGTTCGTGATCCACACTGTATAATAATTCGTTATGTATTAGGCCCTAATTATATCACGAAAAAAGGTCTATCACAGGGTACACATAATAAAGCACTTTGAAAGAATTTGTTTATAATAATTTTTTATTGCTTAAATCCTCGATCGTGAAACTAGGATATCCGGAATGATCATTTGATCTTTTTAAAATGTACTTATTAACCTTGATTTCATTTACATGCATAACACTATTCTTCTCGTTGATGCTTGATGTATTGTTTAGCATGTAGATCCTTTTCATTTTTCTTGAATTTCATCGAGAATGCATTTTTACTATTTTTATGCTGTGTTTTTTACAGTTTGGTATTTCGAGAATGTTAATTTATTTTTATAATTGAAATATAAAACCAATAAAAAAAAAATATTATATATATATATTGTGTGGGTGTTTGCTTCATTGAGGGTATTATTATTGTGCCTCCGAATCAACATAGTGCGCCTTGTATGTGAAAATGATGTGTTGTTTCCCATTTGACTTTATAGAATGGAAAATTACGTCATTGATTATTTCCTTATTCATCACATAGCGATGTTTTAAGATGCCCTGTTCTGATTATTTCCTCCTTATTTATTGACATATCCATAATTAAGGACACTATACAAATTCCCCTGGAGAACACAATTTGGTAGACGTGTGAAGGAGCATTGTCATGATTATTTCTTTCACATACAGTGCCGGATCCAGGATTTTTAAATAGAGTGGGCGCCAGGCTCGACAAGGGGGTGAGCCGCCGAAATTGTTCCGATTTTAACATGCACAGTCAATAAGTGGTTTTCAAATTATAGAGGGGGTTTGCGTCCCCTGCGCCCTGCCTGGATCCGCCACTTCGCTATCTCGCTAGATACTTACTAATAAAAACAAATTGTGTGGTGCCACATCAGTATGGACTATACAGACTTGATAATCATTTTCATAACATGGTAATGGTTTGGACTTTAAATCCTTGAGATATTATCAAAATAAATGTACATATTTGCATTCAAAGGTACAATGCAGCGGATTTCCCTTCGTTTAATGATTTTATGATAATAAATATTTGCCTGTGAAGGTCAAGTACAGTCTTTAGTCTTGAAAGAAAAGAAGAATATTTTTACAGATTTTTCAAGTTACTTGTGGAACTTTCTTTTTCTCCGTTTGTTATATTCATTTTCCCCTATCCTAAGAAAAAAAAAAGAAGAATTAAATGCCGAGGTTTTAATGCTAAAATAAATGTATTGAATTTCTGTAGGCGCTATCTTGCTGTCATTAATGTCATTGAGAATGATAACCAAGAGATTTACAGGTAGTCATGTACAATTTGTTAGATGTTGGCCTATTCCGATATCTTTAAAACATAGATTCGTTCCTCTTAGTTGAAATTCATTAAATTCATGGAAAAGGGAATTTAATGTGTATACCACCCTTTTAATTGAAAGGTGTGGTTTTCATCAATGACTCACAACATTATTCCAAGGCACTTTCGTTTCATGTATTATATTTGAAATTCATTAAATTCATGGAATAGGGAAAAATTAATCTGTATATAAAACCTGTATTGAAAAGACGTTGTCTGTGCGATTACTCATATAATAAAACATGCATTATTGGAAGTCACTTTCGTTTCATCAGTTTTACCTCTAGTCATCTCAATAAAAGATAAATGAAATGAAGATTTCACATCTTTATCTACAGTTGCGAAATGTATATGACAAAATTCCCAAGACTGTTTCCCTGGTAACTCTTCAAAATAATGTTTAAAATTGAAGTTATACATTTATTAACACGGACGAGGGGGTTGTGGATTCCAGTCAACACTGTGATGTGTTCCTGGAATAGGAGCACCTTTAATTTTCATTTTCAAACTATACGTCTTTGCTTCTAATTTATTTTGAAAAATGAACAAAGAAAATGGTATTCCGTAGGGATTCGAACCCAAGTCTCTGGATTGCTGGACCGATGCTGTACCTACTGACCTATATCAAACTCTATGGCAAACCCCAGGATCATTGAAAGCTTAAGGATTATCTTGGACCAACACCACGCTCCTGTCATATGAAAATCTGTTTTAAAACAGGGCAACATCAATGCGATATGTCGCGCATCTTCTAATTTGCAATACAGCTATAGAAAAAAAAAATATCACCGCTCACTGCAATCTGACTCGGCTGAATCAACTGGAAAAGGCCGGCATTAACTGTGTGTTTACGTATATTAAAAGCAAATGCACGGCATGTACCCGTCATATTGATCTATACGGCCTCGTTCAAAACAATTCACATTTCTTTACCCCTAGCGATAGTTGCGTATGTAAACAAACGAGATTCCCAGTGAAAAAATGAAAGTGATTGTTGAGACAGGATTATTGGGGTCCCAAATTAGTATTAAACTTCTAGTACTATATAGAAAACAGTCATAATCATGGATTCTTTACCTAAACTTTTCAAAATATGTCCCAGCATCAGGAAATATCCAGTCATAACTAGTAACCAAACATTATCAATGATTTGAGAGAACCACAACCTAAGTTCGAATCACTATTACTAATGAAAGAGTAATGAATCGGAACACAACTGAATCAATTTTGTTGCAAGAAAACAGGTGCGGGCTTGGGTCTGGCATTTTGCAACGAAATTACTACTCCCTCAATTTATTTTCTCCCTATTATAAAGAAAGAAGAAAAATGCGATCATTGTATTCATTCCAGAACTACAAATTTAAACAAATGGTCTCCTTAATTTCCACTCGTTTGAAACGCAACCACACGCTGCTGTCTTTTAATGGCAACTGGAAACAAGTGGCATAAGTCATTTTTTATTAGTATCTAACTCTATGTGCCCCACATGTAGGCAAAAATTTCATTTTGCACTCCATTCTTGCTTTGTACAGACAGGTTAAGCAGTCGGTATCATGGTTTTGATGAGTAACGTACAAAACTTGATTCCTCTTGCTATTTGATGATTAAGAAAATATTGCAGTTTTCTCCAAAACAATTAACTACAACACAAAACATATTCAAATAGATTTAATTTTCTATTATCTACAAGATATGGAAAACATGCTACTAAATGCTCATTCATGTACCACCTCTTCCCCTTCCAATCCTCCTAGCCATCGTGGGAGAGAAAGAAAGAGAGATAGACATAGGGGGTGGGGAGAGAAATATAAAAGCAATAATCATGTACACTTGAAGGGTTAAATTTGACAATGACAACAGAGTTATATCAACTAATCAGGATCGGACATCGGAAGAATAATGATGTGTTGATACAGCTCTGCTGTCATTGTCATTTTGACCCTTCATGTGTACATGATTATTGTTTTTATAAGCACATTAACCGGAATCCTAATCAATCGGTGCATTCGAAATGGAATATTTTCAGACGACTAACGAATAAAACCAAACGAGGCTGAGAATGCCTCGTGGCATTGCACGCACTTATTTATAGGTGGTGAAATGTGTAATACATGCAAAAAATGGGGACATTGCCAAGTTGATCGATTTTCGTAATGTTTATTATTCTTAAATTCTATTTTGAATGCTGGTGCAAAATCTAAGATACGCGACATTATAGAATTTGCTTTATATATTAATTTATATATTATCATATCCCTAAAGTGTGGTGGGATGGCTAACCCTGGGAGAAGTCACAATTTGAGCAACCATCCCATAGTCTATTGGTATTACAGATATGCTGAGTATGTTTGATCTAAAATCTAATTTAGTTCCGATAAACGTTACGGGGGGGGGGGGCATGGGACTCGTGTTTATGTTGTTTTGATACCTCATTATTTGTTCGTTTTTATTATTCATGTTGGTGTTTTGTTTTCTTTTGTGCAACTTTGTTGTGTTCATATTATTGCATACACAAGAAATGAAACAAAGTGCCTGAATGAAGGCTAGAAGAATCGTGTATGGAATTAACATTGTGTTGAACGTATAATTTACAAAATATGAATTCTGAGTGATTTGTAGAAGTTCTTACGATGAATAAATCACACTTCCGTAACATTTATTTGTCGATACAAGCTTGATTATTGAATGCATGTGTGATAAATCCAATCTAATCCGTCTAAACAGAAGTCAGCCTGTGACAATTTATGCGTCCTCAAATTTAAAATTTGGAAGCATTTACAATTTTTCAATGACCAGATGACAGACTTTGAGATAGTGTATCTCTCTCTCTCTCTCTCTCTCTCTCTCTCTCTCTCTCTCTCTCTTTCTCTTGCTCTCTCTCTCTCTCCCTCTATCACTCTCTTTCTTTCTTTCTCTCTCTCTCTCTGTCTCCCTGTCTCTCACACACACACACTCTCTCTCTCTCTTTCAGTCTCCCCCTCCCCCCCCCCTCTCTCTCTCTGAGACAAGAAACGGAATGGGTAGTAAGATGACGCTACCCAATATTGTCAACGGCCTTAGATCAAATCAAATCGGTATTTATCCATTTCCAGCAAAAAGAAGTTCTCATGACACAAGAGAAATTGTACAGCAGATAATTATTTATTTTCTTTCTTCATACACGTATAGATATACATCAAACGAAAATGTATTTGCGATCATAGTGGGATCCATGAGACTTTTTAACTGCATGTTCTACTTTCTTTAAATGTGTATATTATACACTCTTAGAAGTTATTAGAACATTTCTTCGTCCCATATTTGGAACATTTTAAATTTCTTCAAAGAAGTTTTTGGTTGTACAAGGGACCCTTCAAGGTTCTTTATACAACTCAAGGGGTTCTTAACACCAGTCTATCAAGAACCTCTTATAGGTTGTATAAAGAATTTAAAGATCAAGTTCTCGAACCAAAAACGGTTCTAAAGGACTGTTTAGAACCCTTTCTGCTTCTTTGAAAAACCTTAAAAGGTTTCAAATACGGCACAAAAATCTCTTAGAGTGACTATGTAGAGCAAATAGGAATAACCCATTTCCTGTAGTAAGATAATAAAAGAATATATTCTCGTTTCGAGTCCAGGGTAATTCCCCTTATATTACAATGGCTAGTGTTATCATAGATTGGAATGTGATCATTTGTTGTTCATATAATGCCGACATTCAACAATTGTTTGCATTTTCCACTTTATTTGTCTTGAAAATCTTTGATACGGTACATTACAAAAACACCATTAATTTTTTTTTTTTTTTTTTAAGTTTTATATTTCCATCAAACAAATGTAAGCATCTCAATCGTCCAATAAGCAAATCTGATTAGGCCTACTAATTGCATATTATCATACAACAATATGTATACAGGCAACTAGATAGTCGGCGCATTATAAATGCTATATATTATTATTATTATTATTATATACATGAAATCATGTTATCGTATATTTTTTTATTTATGAATTTAAAAATAAACACAAATTAAGACAGAAGCCCGTTTTCATATTTAAGTCAGACATATTTGCACGTCATTATTGCGAATGAATACTACTTTTGATAAGAAAACTAAGTACCCATAATATCTGGAAAACCTTATTTTGACTAAAGACATATGGGTACCACACACGCACGTAATAGTATATTTTAAAAAGTAATCTATCATTTATATTTCATCTTCCGATTATATATCAATAAAAGACCAATATTGCCATACGGAAAACGAATGAGAAACACAAGTTTAATTAATCCAACAGTACGGTAGAAACAGTGTATGATCGTCTTAGTTCTGACACGGAACATTTTTGGTACGTATTTAGGAAAATAACTTTTATGTCCAATGTGTTTTAAATTATAATAATCATCCGCACTGGTATTCACCCAAACGAAAGAAAAACACAAATTAAACAAAAAAAGGATATGACAGCTTCCATATGATTGATAAAAATCCTTTTTTCATGATATAAATACACCGGTTATCACAAAAAAACTACCACGGCTACGGAAAAGGTAGTGTTGCCACCCAGCACAGTATCTGTAACATATCATGAATACGAAGATGTACAATATCATGAGATAGA
>CALNVZ010003428.1:32619295-32670921 GCA_940671915.1 Paracentrotus lividus
CTGCGCATTATAAGTCTCCAATTATTATTATTATTATTAATTGTAGCTGTGTTTGGAAGGTGCGTTTGGGTGTGTGTGTGTGTGTGTGTGTGATGAGAGGGTGTGTGTGTATGTGATGAGAGGGTGTGTTTGTATGTGCCCACATATTCTTAATAACAATAATTTGTTTTAATCTTCATCCATCCACTTGGCACAATCGAGATTCTGCAGATGTTACTCAGTCAAAAACAAAATGAAAAGGGTTCAAATGCTGGGAGGATGATTCTGCCTAGAATGAAACCCAAAATTGAAAGTTCATTCTTTAAAAAAGACAACTTCAAAATGATTGGACATCTATTTTTTTTACTCACGGTTATATATAGTATTAAGAAATTTGTCATGATGCCTATCATCCGGAATATGGTATATTGTTGCTCAAATTTATTTACAGATCGAAATATAAATTTAAGAAAATACTATTCATATACCATGATAGTTTTTTTAATTCATCGGTGTCGATTCACTATTTAAACTATTATCGCTATGAAATCTATTCAATTTTGTACAAAAGCGCATGGATTCAGTTCGATTGGATAATACTTTGATGATTTATTTTAGTTGATCCGGTTGACTTGGTGGACCAGGTACTCCAAACTGCCACGTGAGGCAATGTCCATGCCGTAGAAGAGAAGGCAAAGAAGAATGAACTTACAGAGAAGAAAACGCCAAGCAGCAAGCAATTAGTAAGTTATCCCCCCCCCCCTAAGATCTCGGCCGTTGGCGCGCGATCGCGCCGAAAATTAGCACAGCGCGTTTCCCATGGCATCCTCTCCAAAAACTACAAGTCTATTTCTCCGAAAAATTTCAGTCTAGTAATTAATGCTAATTTATGCATAAATCAAAGGTTTGCTTAATTAATAATAAAGCCTGAAAGTGCTAATTTTTGGTTAAGGCTCTTTGTAGTGTAAAAAAAAAAAAATTATCAAGATTTAATTCTTATGTTCTATTGTTTTTAAAATTTCTTTATGATTTCTGTTTTCGACTTTTTTGTTTTTATTATTGTTTCTTCGATGGAAATCATCGGTGGACACTATTTCAATCATAACATACATCTTAATTAACTTGATTTAATCCATAAAAAGAGAAAATAATGAACGTTTATGAATTTTGGTGAAAATACACATCTAATTGGATTTGTTACACAAAATCACGTATTTGACAATTTTGGGTCTCGAACGCCGGTTACAAAATGTTACTAATTTCGGAACCGCATACCCGGCATCACAAATTTAGGTCTTAAAAGATTGCGCGAGCTTGAAAAAAAAATTGTCCACAAGTCTCGGCGAAATTTTTGCTCGTTGCGAAAGTTATAGCGAAAATGTCGAGGGGGGGGCTGAAATGAGCCCACCCCCCAGTATTTTTAGGGTTAAGTGGTATCTCACGTCGGAGACATCTCCAAACTACAAGACTTCCTGGAGACGGAAAATATCTTACAAATGAAACAAGATAATTTTTCCGCAAATCAAGAGACGTTTCAAATTCATCTACCAAAAAAAAAAAAAAAAAAACCGTCTCAACCTGTCTTATGGCAAGTGATACATTGTATATTACCATCGTCTAAATTCAGATAATGGAATGAAAATCTATAAGAGGGGAAATCCTATTCAAAGCAAATTCGTTTGAATCAAACGGAAACAATGAGATAAATGAAAAACTGATCAGGATTCCATGAAATTTCGGCAACATTCTTGTATACGTTGTAAATTCACTTCAATCGAGTGAAAAACGTCAAATTAGAGGATATAACAATTAAGATAATAACACCACCTAAATTATAGCCCTAATGCAAGCATAACCCTAACCATGCGCGTATTCAGGGGGGGCTTTACGGGCCCGGGCCCGGTAGGCGCCCGAAAGGGCGCCAAGATGACCTCAAGGGGCGCCAATGACTTTAGGGGCGCCAAATTGAGAAAAATGTAAAAAAATAATAATAATAAAAAAAAAAATATAAAACGAAAATGAGCATGATTTCAGCCGATTGACCTCTCAAACCTCCCTATGGTTGATATATGACCTTCCCGGTTGGCCGGTTTGGCTCGCCCGATGTACGTTAAAAAAATAGGATGTAACTTTCTGGACCACCACTGGGGGGGGGGGCCAAAATCAAAATCACATCGGGCCCCCCGGTGCAAATCCTGGATACGCGCCTGCAACCATACATATTGATAATAATTGAAGACAGCGGATATAAGGCTTTCCACAGACATGTGGAGCACATTCTCCAATTCTCAGTTTAAGTTCTAAGCCAGATGCATCAACTTCAATCGGCAAACCAGTCCTCCTTGTCATTTGTTCTGAAAAGTAATAAATTTCCTTTTTTTTTAATACTTCTTAGTAAAATTTTAAGTCTAAGGTTGCTATCTTACTTCGCGGAGACTTCTCCGCGACAGATAGGAAATTTCGTCTCCGCGAACGGATAAATAGTAGGGGAGACCGGGTATGGACGTTACAAATTCACATTTTGGGCCAGATAATTCTAATGAAAGTACTCACACACTCCATTTTTGGGTCTTAGTAGCCCTATTATGTTGGCTAAAACCTGAGGCACAAAATTTGAAAACATGTAAACACTAATTAATACAGCTTAATTAATGAAGCATGTTTTGTACACTACCCTATACGGGAGGTAGGTTGTTACACCATACGGGGTAAATTGTTACTATGTAAACATACGGGGTAATTTGTTAAAATGTGTAAATCTCTTATACCTTACTTTTGCTTCAACTTTCCAGTTTCTTGATATCGATGAAAGTAGATCAAGTAGAGCTCTAGCATAGACTAAAGTTATAATAGAAATATCAAAATATTAACCCCTGAAAATTGAAATAAAATTACTTTACATGAGTAATGTAATTGGGGTAGGCTGTTACATTGTCATGAGGTAGGTTGTTGTAACAACCTACCCCATTGGTGATTTTACACATAAAATCAACTGTAGCAAAGCCATTAGACAGAATTACAGGGCGTGGCTTAGGGGTATATTAGTGACATACATGTACTATATCCACAATACCAGACTATCATCATGTGCCTTCAGTTGTAAGAACTATTACAAATTTTAATTTTTGTTCACTTGGAACTGTAAAAAATGGTTTTTGTTGATTTACTTTTTAATAATACAACGGAGAAACCTCACGACCGGCAGTTCATCACAGCTATGTGTAGACTGTATATAGATGCCAGTTAACACGAACTCTCTTGTTCCAACTTAGCACACTGAGAACTGTAACAACTGACCCGTGTAACTTCCATACCCGGTCTCCCCTACTAGAGACGTCTCCGAGACGTCTCCGCGACAATTTACGAAACAAAAAAATCCGTCTCCGAAAATCAGGAGACGTATCCGAGAGGTCTCGGAGACGTCTCTAATACTATTTATCCGTCGCGGAGACAAAATTTCTATTCTGTCGCGGAGACGTCTCCGCGAAGTGAGATAGCACCCTAATTAAGTCTGAAAGAGAATATTTTTTTGAGGGGGCGGGGGTATCCGGATTAAATAGTAGGCTAAATTATGAATAAATATGACTCGCTAATAATTACAAAAACTTGCCATCCTTTGTGTCATTTTAGAGGCCCAAAGCCGAACGGGATTCAAATGGAAGGTATGGAACCTGTTATGCGGTATCGACGTCCCATCGGAAGAAGACATTATGGCAGATAAAAAGGAGATCGAAGTCGACGATGAACAGAAACCAATAGTGTCCCTGGCCGAAGAAGAACCATTGTATCAGAACATCGCTGCCATCAATGGTATCCTATTGGCCGGTGTCTGCGCCTTTCTTTTCGGATACTATGCCTAAAAAGAGAGAAAAGGGCAATGCCACATTCACATTTCCCCTCTGGTGCCTTTACTGCCTGTCAAAACATCATTTTTAATCATTTTCGTATCGTGCGAATCGTACGAAAATAGACAAAACGGCTGTTTTCAAAATGTGAATGCGGCATTATACAGCGTCCAACTTTGTTAAAGCCCGTGTTCAAATTGAATGTGTACCACCCTGCACTCATCGGAAAGCTAGCTAAGCAGACATAGGATATCAATATTCAGTATACATGAAACTAGCGATTCTTTTTAATCAAGTTTTATTCGATATTGCTTTCGACTGACATAACTTAACGTAACATAAACATTAAATTCAACAAAAATACAACAAAAAAAAGAGGAATGAAATGAAACTCATTTTTGGTATTCATAAAAAAAGGAGATTAAACCTTAGCTAAGCATCCCTCTCCAAGATACTTGAAAAGCCGATAAATTATGGATTAGAATTCTAGTATTACGAAAAAAATTCTCTCCAGGATTAGACAATGAAAATCTAAAAAAAAAAAGAAAAAAAAAATCATTGTTTTATTTCGATTAGGTAAGGCTTTCAAATGATATTACAATTTGTACATTTCGTTTAACGCTTCTAAGAAGGTCATGCGGCCCCGTTATTTACGGGAGAAATATTATAGTATCTTATGGGCCTTTATCCAATATCCAAGAAATGACATACAGCGCCACCCCTATATTCAAATCTGGACCCCGCTAGTTGTTTAATACTGTAAATAGAAAAAAGGTGGACACATTGTCTGCTTTTGGTCACGTCCAATATTCCGTTTTCATATTTAGTCAGAAAATATTTGGCACGTTTATTGATGATTCTTTGATTTAGAACTTACATACTTACTAAAATCATGACATGTGTAATATTTTTTATTCTTTTATTTTCATTTTATAATATCGATTTTATCAAATAAGAGACCAATATTGTCATGTTGAGTGTCTGTTTATATGACATGTACGGTATGATACAGTATATCCGAACATTTTGTTTTTTAATTATTTTAGGAAAAATAATTCTTTTTTCCAATGTATTTTTATTTTGTATAATGACTGTTCAATAACGAATGAAAAACAGATAGTATACAAAAGATATGATTGTTTCATAAATTGATAATTTTTTCATGTATACCTTCAAAAATGGCGGAAAGGTAGTGTTTACCCGCAACAGTTACTGTAACATATTTCATGAATAGAAGATTTACAATATCATGAGTAGTTTCTGTCTTAATTTTGTGTTTGTTTTTAAATTCATAAATGAAAAGTTACACGATAACATGATTTCATGTATAATATAATATAGTTATATTTATAATATGCAATTAGTAGGCCTGATCAGATTTGCTTATTGGACGTATTGATTATTGCTTACATTTGTTTGATGGAAATATAGAATAAAAAAAAAAGAAAAGAAAAAGAATGTGCCATATCATCAATGATTTTCAAGACAATAAAGTGAAAAATGCAAAGATTGTTGAATGTCGGTATTGTACGAACAACAAATATCACATTCCAATCTATGATAACACTACCCTTAAAAAATATCGTGTGGTACACACAACGGTACCATACAAAATACCAGCAGGATTTTCCTATGGTTTTTGCACAAATACCACACAAATAACCATACAGCAGTATCATACAGCCAAATACCATAGGATTTCCTATGGTTTTTTGGCACAAATACCACACAAATACCATAAGCAGCAAAAATACCATAGGATTCTCCTATGGTTTTTTGGCACAAAACCAGAACAATACCATAAGAGGACCATACAGTCAAAATACCAATAGGATTTCCTATGGTTTTTTTGGCACAATACCATACAAAATTACCATTAAGCAGTACCATCAGCCCAAAATACCATAGGATTTCTTATGGTTTTTTGGCACAAATACCACACACAAAATACCATACAGAAGTACCATACAGCCAAAATACACATAGAGATTTCCTATGGTTTTTTTGCACAAATACCACAGGATTTCTATGGTTTTTTGGCACAAATACCACAGATTTCCTATGGTATTTTAGCACAAGTACCACAAAATACCATACAGCAAAAATACTTAATAGCATTATCCCAAACTAATATACCACACATCACTACCGCACACACTTACCAGGATTATGACATACAGTGCGAGGAACACCAACACGCCGTTAATTCAGAGTTGCCAAGCAGTTACCGTTACACAGGACTGCCGCTAGACACCCAAGGACACACTCACATACCAACTATTTAGCAAAAATATTTTGGGATCAGTTTGTTATTTTATCTATATTTCTTGATAATAATGCAAATGTCAAACTATCGCTCTTGATGTTACTTTGTGTTTAGGAAATATATTTCCCTAAAAAAAATCTTAATATGCAGGCAATTACTAGTTAATGAGGTAAGCTTACAAAAAACTGATTTGTGCATACCAAAACCATTGTAGCAAGTGAGCTAATTACCATAGTACCAACGAAGTCACAAAGGAATACCCATACGACTACCAAACTTCAGCAAGTAAACTGCAATAAATCCACTTTGACTAATGCCCTTGCTTTCATCCCTGTTGGATGTTTGTCTTCAATCAGTTCGTCAAATCAATTCTGTCATTGAATTATATTCCTTTCGTCTAATCAAGTCGACCTGAGGTCGAACACCACTTAGTCAATTCCTGTAAGAAAACTATCCCTTAGAAAAAAAATATCCGTGACAATACTACACAACGGTAGGTATTAGGCGGCGTCCGGGTGGACGGGGCGATACTGAGTTCCCCCCCCCCCACCATCGATTTTTTTTTTTTTTTTTCTGGGGAGTCCCCACCCTCGATTTAAAAAGAAAAAAATATATGTACATATAATATGACGAAGAGCAGCACAGTGTCGTAAATGTAGCCAAGGTTCAGGTCATTAAAAAGCAAAATTTTCTGGCTCGCGTTCGCTTAACAAAACACCAGAAACAATTATTAACTAATAATCTTTCTTCAGGGCCCTATATTCATTTATTCTTTTATTTGTTACAACGCTTTATTTGTAACTTTGGTATAAATGTGCTGCGGGGTAGGTCATTCTATTGTGAATTTTGGATATGTAGCCTATATATATATTCTCTTTGGGGTGCTTTTTTTATTCCGATCTAGTGTATAATTAATTCCTCTCCAAATTTGGCGGCAATCAGGGCGGATATGTCCCTTGATTTTCAAAGCCACATTTTGTTTTTATTTTCTAAATAATTTGGATAATTAGATTTGGCTCCACATCTCGAAAGGATGGATGAATAAACTTTTAAATTTCTTTAAATTCTTTGTTTTCAGGTCGCGTATCGTTATTAAAAGTGACCATATTCAGAAAGGGATTAAAACACATCATATATATATATTAATATAATAATATAGTAATGTGAAACGAGTTGATTTATGAGATGTTCAACTCGCTCTTGGTAATGATAGTTTTTATTTAAGAGTAGTGGTTATCAGGTTAGTGAATACAAATGATTAATGATTAATAGGAGCAATATTTTTAGCTCGCGCTTCGAGCTCACAAATAACAATACAATGATTTAAATACATAGATGTGGTATACATGTGGTATTTGTGCCTAAAAACCATACAGCAAAACCAATCATATGGATTTGTGCCAAAAAACCATACAGAAATACCATAATATGGTATTTGTGGCCAGAAAACATACATACAAAATACCATACATATGGTATTGTGCAAAAAGCCATACAGCAAAATCATAACATGTGGTATTTGTGCCAAAAACCATACAGAAATAACCATACATATGGTATTTGTGCAAAAAACCATACACAAACCATACATATGGTATCTGTGCCAAAAAACATACAGAAATAACCATACATATGGTATTTGTGCCAGAAAAACCATAACAGCAATACCATAACTTGGTATTTGTGCCAAGAAACCATAACAGAAAATACCATACATATGGTATTTGTCCAGAAACCATACACAATACCATATAATATGGTATTTGTGCAAAAAAACATACAGCAAAACCATTGACAATGGTATTTCGTTGCAGAAAAAAAAAAAGATCAAACAGAAATACCATACATATGGTATTGTGCCAAAAAACGCATGACAGCCCAAAAACCATACATATGGTATTGTGCAAAACAAAAAGCATACGAAATAACCATACATATGGGTATTTGTGCCAAAAACCATAACAGAAAACCATACATATGGTAATTTCTGCCAAAAAAAAAACAATACAGAAATAGCAATACATATGGTATTTGTGCCAGAAAACCATACAGCAAACCATACATATGGTATTTGGTGGCCAAAAAACCATACATAATACCATAAAAATTACATGGTATTTGTGCCAAAAAGAGTACCATACAGATAAGGCCTAGCCAAATCATGTGGTTATTTGTGCCAAAAACATATCAGCAATACCATACATATGGTATTTGGCCAAATACCACAGCACTGCTGTATGGTATTCTATGTTACCCTTTTCCTGTGTGGTATTTTCCCTATGGTACTTTCTATGGTATTTGATTGTACCATAGAAATACCATAGGAATACCACACGGACATTCAGAAATAGCCATAGTGAATACCACCAGGACATTCAGAAATACCATAGGAAATATCATAAGGACATTTTGTAAGGGTAGCCATTGTAATAAAAGGGATTACCTCTGCAAACGAGAATACTGATTTACTATTTTTGCATCTAACTGCGGACTCGATTACTCCTATTTGCTCTAGCATAGTCACTCTTAGAAATTTTAGAACTTTAAGCTTTGTCCCGTATTTGAATACTTTTAAGGTTCTTCAAAGAAGTAGAAAGGGTTCTAAACAGTCCTTCAAAAACCGTTTTTGGTTGGACAAGTTGATCTTTAAATTCTTTTTTTTTTTTATTTTATTAAATGTTTTATCAAAACAAATTCAATGTGTACAGATCATTAAAAACATTGTATCAATAATTACAATGTTTTAAAACAATAACAATAATAATAATAACAATACTGGTAAGATTAATAAAGAAAAAAAAAGAGGAACTTAAATAACAAAATAATTGAATATAGAAATGTGTACATTGAACATAACAGACACAGTACCAAGCAACAAAATAGGAGGAAATCTCTTTGTACAACATATGGGTTCTTGATGGACAGGTGTTAAGAACCCCTTAAGTTGTATAAAGAACCTTGAAGGGTCCCTTGTAACAAAAAAAAAAAAACGGTCTAGAATCTTTTCTGCTTCTTTGAAGAAAATTTAAAATGTTCCAAATATGGGACGAAGAAATGTTCTAAAAAATCTCTAAAAGAGGTACACATTTAAAGAATATAATATGCAGGCAAAAAGTCTCATGGATCCCACCATGATCGCAAATACATTTTCGTTTGATGTATTTCTATACTATATGAAGCATGGAGTAAAAGAGAATGTATTAGAAGGAAGAAACAATTAGTATCTGTTTGTAAATTCTCTTGTGTCATGAGATAGCTTCTTTTTGCTGGAAATGGATATAAATACCGATTTGATTTGATTCTACAGAGCGCGTGGAAATATTGGTTAGCGTCATCGTATACTAACTACCCATTTCGTTCTTGTCCAGAGAGACAGGGAGAGAAAGAAAAGGGAACTGAAAGAGAGAGAGTGAGAATGACGGGTGACAGAGAGAAAGGAGAGAGAGAGAGAGAGAGAGGAGAAGAAGAAAGAGAGAGATACATTATCTTAAAGTCTGTCACTGAAAAATTGTAAATTTGATTCCAAATTTTAATTTGAGGACGCATAAATTGTCACGGGTGACTTCTGTTTAAACGAATTAGATTGGATTTATCAACACATGCATTCAATAATCAGCTTGTATCGACAAATAAATAAGTGTTACGGAAGTGTGTTTGTATTTATGTAAGAACTTCTACAAATCTACAGAATTCATATTTGTAAATTATAGCCTCCACCACTCCATTATTAATATCCATACACGATTCTCCTAGCCTTCATTCAGGTACTTTGTTTCATTTCTTTTGTATGCAATAATATGAACACAACAAAGTAAAAAAAACAAAAAAACAAACGAACAAACAAAACAAAACAAAAGAAAACACGAACAAATAATGAGGTATCAAAACAACATAAACACGAGTCCCATGTCCCCCGCCTGGATCCGACAGTAACGTTTATGAACTAGATTTTAGATCAAACATACTCAGCATATCTGTAATACTAATAAATAACAATAACGTGTAACAACCACCTCATCTATGTTAATAAATGTATAACTTCAATTTTCACATTATTTTGAAGAGTTACCCGGAAAACTGTTCTTGGGAATTTTGTCATATACATTTCGCAACTGTAGATAAAGATGTGAAATCTTCATTTCTTTTATCTTTTACTGAGATGACCAGAGATGAAACTGATGAAACGAAAGTGACCGTCAAATGATGTTGTTCTATTATGTGAGTCATCGCACAGACACCGCCTTTCAATTATAAAGACATATTAATACACATTATTTTCCCTATTCCATGAATGTAATGACTTACAAATATAATAGATGAAACGAAAGTGACCCCGAATAATGTTGTGATTCATTGATGAAAACCACACCTTTCAATTAAAAGGGTGGTATACACATTAAATTCCTTATTCCATGAATTTAATGAATTTCAACTAAGAGGAACGAATCTATGTTTAAAAGATATCGGAATAGGCCAACATCTAACAAATTGTACAAATTGACTACCTGTTAAAACTTTTGGTTATCATTCTCAATGGTATTATTGAAAGCAAGATAACGCCTACAGAAATTCAATACATTTATTCTAGAATAACGAACCTTGGCATTTTATGCCTTTGATTTTTGTTTGTTTGTTGTTGTTTGTTTTCTCTTGGCTTAAGATAGGGTTAAATCAATATAACAAAAGGAGGAAAAACACGTTTCACAAACTAATTAACTTGCAAAATCTGCAAATTTTTGTTATCATAAAATCATTAAGCGAAGGGAAATCCGTTGCATTTTACATTTCAATGTATATAAATATGTACATTTATTTTTATATTATCTCAAGGATTTAAAGTCCAAACCATTACCATATTATGGAACTGATTATCAAGTCTGTAGTCCATTCTGATATGGCATCACACAATTTGTTTTTAGTGAGATAGCGAAGTGGCGGATCCAGGCAGGGCGCAGGGGACGCGAACCCCCTCTATAATGTGAAGCTTGCATGGCGCCCTCTCTATTTCACAATCCTGGATTCGCCACGGTATCTGAAAGAAATAATCATGATAATGCTCCTTCACACGTCTGCTAAATTGCGTTCTCCAGGGGAATTTGTATAGTTCCCCTATTTATGGATATGTCAATAAATAAGGAGGAAATAATCAGAATACAGCCATCTTAAAACATCGCTATGTGATGAATAAGGATAAGAAATAAACAATGACGTAATTTCCTATTTTAAGGTCAAATGGGGAACAACACTTCATTTTCACATCAATACAAGGTGCACTATGTTGATTCGGAGGCCCAATAATATACCCTCAATGAAGCAAACACCCACACAATATATTTTTTGATATTTTTTATTGGTTTTATATTTCAATTATGAAAATAAATTAACATTCTCGAAATACCAAACTGTAAAAAACACAGCATAAAAATAGTAAAAATGCATTCTCGATAAAATTCAAGAAAAATTAAAAGTATCTACATGCTAAACAATACATCAACTATCAACGAGAAGAATAGTTTTATGCATGTAAATGAAATCAAGGTTAATAAGTACATTTTTAAAAGATCAAATGATCATTCCGGATATCCTAGTTTCACGAGGATGTAAGCAATAAACATTTATTATAGACAAATTCTTTCAAAGTGCTTTATTATGTTTACCCTGTGATTTTCTTTCGTGATATAATTAGGGCCTAATACATAACGAATTATTATACAGTGTGGATCACGAACCAACTATATTTGGCAATAAACCATGGAAGTGATGAAAGATTGTGAGCATTTACCACGCTTTTATTGCCACGTTTGAATTCAATGCGATTTAGTAAAGAGATAATGACTATCACGTGTCAACAGATATAAGAGCAAAGTCTAAAAATAATTCAGCAATTATTGACTGTTGTAAACAATGGCGTAAGGCCTATCACTGGCTATATAAGATTAGTTCGCGACTCAAGTCTCTGGAGTCACGGCGCATCTCGACACCTCCAGAGACTCGAGTCGCGAACTAGTCTGTAGCTATAGTCTCTCATGATCATGGCTAGTGAGATATGCCTTTAGGATAATTATAGTGGCATTCACGCCTGGTTTAGTATAGAGATTTCATATCTAACAATGTCCAACTAATTGAGTTGGGCACAAAATATATATTATGAAAGACAAGTTTTATTAATTAACAAACATAATTATCTTCACAGTTCCTTTTTGTATCATTGCAACAAAACATATAGGACCCATTATCAAAACATTTGTTTTCCGTATAGGTGAATCTTTAAAATAATCACTTTACAAACGTTTTTCGCTTGGAGCCAGAAGGGCGCTATTGCAGATCAAGGATGTTCCGTTTGGAGCCAGAAGGGCGCTATTGCCATTGACTTTGTACAGTAATAGCGCCCTTCTGGCTCTCAACGGAACATCTATAACATGCAATAACGCCCTTATGGCTCCCAACAGACGTGACTTCATCAAGCCTACCATCAACGTCATTTAAATGACTATTATCATCAGCAAATGTCACAAAATGATTGCATTTTAGGATTACTATTGCAGGTACCACTAGTATACATATTAAAATTTTTATTTTCCTTTTAAAGTTCCATTCCGTATCATCAATCGAATCAATACCAGCTTTTTTCCTGTATATTAAGTTATGTTTAGTCATCATGAAGATCAATAGACAATGGGAAGTTCTTGTAATAATGCGTTCGGTGAACTTCAAGTATTATCTATTTCATTTTAGTTGCGCCCGGGTACGACACGATTACATCAATCTTCGCTCAAACGATTTGTTCTTATTCATGAAATTTCTAATATCACGTTACAATTCAGTAACTTATCTTTACAATAACAGCTGCCGTTTTGGTAAACGTATAGATATAATTGGAGTACTGCATATATATCATTTTTACACTGTTATTATACTGCCCTACTTTGGCAAAAGGAAGCAAGTGACATACTAATAAAAAAAAACAAAATTTAATGTTTTTATATTTCAAGTGGTGCCATCTTTTTGCTGTCCAAATTTCATGTCCCAAAGTTTATCCATCTTTGAAATGTTTAAGGTAAGACATTAGGCGATTACATTGACATCAGTGTAAATGACGGAAACATTTTGCTCTTTTACAGGAAATGTCACTTTTGTCACTTGCTTCCTTTTGCCAAAGTAGGGCAGTACACAAGCCGTATTAATTACACTGTACAGTCTTTATCATCATTTTATCTTATTTATCTCATGGAACGTTACGTACATCATAATAACCTGTTCTGTATAACATAATGCGTCAAACTAGAATAATGGTTAAGAATCTAAAATTGCATTTACCCCATCCATAAACTAATATTATAAAAACAAAAAACAAAAAAAGCGACATCAAATCTGCTCAGTCATGAATGAAAAGAAAACCAACACCACAGCAAATTCTCGTGTCTTTACTCGAGTAATTATGTCAGCTTTTGTTCATATTGCCGATATGAAATTCAAATTTTCCATTTCTCTTAGTGTTTCATAACTAAGAACCTAAATTAATTTGCACTTTTCGGCACTGTCCTTGTTGTACATGTATGATTAGATGAAAATGTTTGTACAAAGTATATTACAAAGTTTTGAGGAGTCTCTCATATTTATTTGAGGCTTCATAAGTTTTTATCAGTTTTCTTGGTGTTTATTTCTCAAACACATGTCATGAGTTTTCTCGACTGCGGAGGTGTGTCTTCAACCAAGGGTCTTAGTTCGACCGTCAATGGCGGCGGCGATGACGGCATCATATCGTGGTACGCCCACGCGTTCGTCGGCGCCTTCGAGCTAACCGAGTTCACCTTCTGACCACGGACGTTCTTCCCCCTCCTCAACCAACAGTAACACGACACGGCAGTGATGATGATCGAGATCAACATTAATACGATTGTGATGCTGACAACGAGAATAATTTCGGTGGAGGTCATTGAATACGATCGCGAGTACGGAACTATCGACTCTTGCTTTCCAGTTTTCGGAGTAGCCAACATGTTGAAGTGAGGCTCCTTTTGCGCAATATGTATTCCGTGTACTGCATTGATTTTCAAGTCTTGGTCTTCACTCACATGAGTAACTGTACCCTGTTCCCGTCTGGAAGTTGAAGTTGTAGCTGTGTAGGTAGAAGGGTCTTCTGTGCTTCGAACCAATGGAATTGTAGAAGGCTGTGCGTTCACGTTGGTCATATCTGTTAAGAAATTAAAGATCACGGTATTAATGGGACGAAATCACTTTCTTGTTTTTGTTGGTTTTGCGAGCATTTTTGTTGGCTTTGCTCTTATGCAATAACATCAAATGATCCAATAAAAGTAAGAGCAACTTGCATATTTTTTAAAAACTTGTTAAACTTGTTAAAAAGCTTGTGCTGCTTTTCAGTGGATTATACAGCAATAAATAAATAAATAGCTTCAAATCAAAATTTTGTTTCACTTACATTTTCAAATATAATCAAAAAGTGTTATTAAATGCTTTATATTGATTTTCAGGTGAGCTATGCTTAAAGAAAAATCGTGAATTATATGCTTTCTACTTTTTCTTTTTGTTTGTTTGTTTTTTTTGTGACAATTTGTATTTTTTTAAATACAGCTTTACTATTCAATTCCTATTTCCCAACGTACCATTGTGGCGTACGCCATGTCTCGCTTGACTCGAAATTCTTCTTCCCCCTGTCTCAGAAAATCTGCCGGCTTCAAACGCGGTGGACTTATGTACGGTAGGGCCTCTATGTCTCCTGACCGCGGTTGCGCTGGGTTGCCGATCGGTTCCGGGTAGCGGTAGGCACTGATAGTCGCTGTGGAGTCCCTGTCGCTGACAGTCCGGTACGCGGGCAGTTTGGGCGAAGGGGCGGTCGGGGAAGCAATATGAACATTGCTCACATATTAGAGTGGTAGGGTTATAGAATTCACCTGGTGAGAGAAACGAAATAAAATAAATCTACTTTACGAGTTGAAAACAAAAACTAGATGGCATCAAGATAATAATTCAATATCATTAACCCAATCCGTCCTTCTTAATTAAGTTAAAAATGTTTGAAAATTTATTTATTAAGGATTGGGATATTAAAGACAGCATATCGACACTAATAATCTAAACAAAAGCAAAATCCAAAATATAGTAATGAAATTAACAAAAACAAGTCATAATGATTAATAATTAAGGTTAATTTCACCGATTGCTGTAATAGGCTCATGTTTGTCGGCATGTTTAAATTATCAAAGAGCTGCACATGTATATGGCTACACACATTACTACGACACTTCGTAACATCATAAATCCAATAAACAAGATGAATGACAATGATAGCTGTCAAATTTTAGGTCATTAAGTAAATCCAATCATTGTGAAAATATATATAATTTAATGAATGTTCAAATAAATAAATGAATTAAAACTTACCAAACCCGCACGGCTGTTTACACACGGCGTCTACTATGGGACTACACTCCTTCAACATGCCTACACCCTGACACGTTTGGCATGGTTCGCATCTATCTGTATCACTCATTGTAGTTGAAAACATACCTGTTCCCAGACAGACAAAAGGATATTGTAAATGGGACTGTTATATCAAAATCCGATAATATTATCACATTACATCACGTGAAATTATAATTTTTCAAGCCCATTATTGATGGGTGACATAATAAAAGTATACACATAATATCAAATAAATTGGCGGGAGGGATTATTTAGGGGAGAGTGGGGTTAGTTGGAACACGGGGTAAGTTGAAACATTGCAATTTTCTTTAACGACAATAAATATATTTATGCAAATCTACCCTCAAGTTGTTGCTATTAGCAACTGCCATCCACCTCATTTTAGACAGCACAAATGCTTCAAGCCTTATGAAGTTAGAAAGCAAAGTTTGTTTTTTCACACTCTGAGTAAATTTTGTCATTTTTACAAATGTTTTATTAACTCAGAGAAGATCATAAATGACGTTTGCCAGTTTTTGAGTATAGCAAACAGTTATATCAAGCTACAAAACAAAGTTAAATATATGGCATGTTCTTGTCCCTTTTTTGTGCTGTAAGCTTACAAATGTCAAATGGACCTCTGGGGTTAGTTGGAACATTTTGAACGGGGTTAGTTGGAACATGTACTAAGTAAATAGGTTTCAGTTTAATAAAAAAATAAAAATCATATAATTCAATTAAGTGTTCCGAAATATTCCTATACATGTACATTAGTGCACATTGGACGATTTTATTTTGGTTTTAAAAAAATATATTGCAGAATGCTACTTCACAGGACTTCAGAATATCTGCATGTGACTGGATGCTATCAAGTGTAATAAAGCATGAAGTAAAAAAAGAATTTGAACACCAACCTTTAATATCCTAATTGAAATCAATAAAGCAAGTTAGCTGAACCCATGCAATAATGTTGTACGTATTCTAAAGATACCATGCACAATGTTTCAACTTACCCCATACCCTGTTCCAACTAACCCCGTGTCCGGGGTTAGTTGGAACACTTGACATGGTCTTGTTGAAGATGGATTTTTTCCGGAACCATCGCTTAGTTTAAGAATTTTATGGGGTACATTTGTAGCATACAGATATACACTCAAGCTGATTGTTTATTGTTTCTTGAAATAAATCCGCTTTTGTTAAGTTTTACGGCCATTTTTGTGAAAAATGTTCCATATAACCCCGCTCTCCCCTATAATGAACGCCCTGCTCTTCAAAGTTCCTTTCCTTATTAATACGCGCCTTCGTATCTTTGGAGATCCTTCATCGTGACCATCGGCTTATCAAATTGCCAGGATTACCAAAAAAGTGTGTAAGCTTAAAACTTGGCTGAATTTTTTTCATGGATATTTAATTGCATTCATAATCCTGATAATTTTCAGTTCTGCTCTCATTGAAAGCCACGATACTTTTCTTTTATGATCAATGCTTTTACTGCAATAATAAACAAAATTAATGACAATATCATATACTTTTTTTGAAGATTAAATAATAATAATAATATCAATTACCCATTTCGCAGAGGCCACAGACAGTGTTTTCTGTGAGTGAACATGGTCGTACCACTCCGTATCCGGGTGAACAGGAATCACATACAAGACATGCAGAGATACCCTCATCATTAAGGACTGCGTAGTGATTCATCGGACACGATGTCACAGGCTGCAAAGAAACATAAAATTGAAATCAATTACAATTATTGATGAACAACATTACAATTTTTGTATTATTATTGATAGACAAAAAAATAAAAGGGGAGAGAGGAAAAAATATTATATGAATATTGAAGAGAGAAACACTAGTCGAGTTCAGTGGTGTCGCCTTTTTTTTTTGTAGGCAGATATGACGAGGGTGGGGGGGGGGGAGGGAGGGTGGCATTCACACTATATTTTTCCAACCACATAAGACATTCAGAGATACCATCATCACTGAGTACTAGCGTAGTGAATCCATCAGACCATAGTAACGTGCTAACAAAGAAACATGATTAAAATAAATTGTGATTATTGATGGACATAATGAAGAAATTTAATGAGAATATCTGAACATCTTGTAGAGAATGAGTTGTATAATTATCTTGTCGAATCAAGAGTTTTACAGTTTATATGATATGATAGGGCAGGGATGGGGGGAGGGGGCGTTCAACACATAGTTTCCGAAATAGAAAAACAAATAAGAGAATTTCAATTTATCTGCCTTTCTGATTTGATGTTGGCCTTCGAAGGTCTAATTTAAAAAAAAAAAATGTATTATTGATATTTTTTTAATATCCAAACGAGGCAAAAAATCTAACATGACAAAAAGTTCTAGTTTTGTTTTGTTGAAATAAATCGCAATTTGTCTACAGAAGAGGGGGGGGGGGGGACAATGAAAGAAACCCGAAATTTAGGACTTCTGTGACAACTATACACCTTCAACCCAACAATGCTGTATTCTGGATCTTCTCCAATATCCGGGGAGCGTAAAAAGAAAGGATGTGGAATTAGACGTCATTGGGGGTACCCGTTGCAAGGATGGGGAACAAGAAACAATGTGACTGAAGAATGTATTTCTATCCAATTGCTGAATGGAATACGAATGAAAATTACGCGCTGATTGTGAAACAAGAAGATAAGAATGGGTATGACTCAAATGACTCATTAGTCTATGAATCACGCGAATACTCGAGTGCTTTAGTGCGACCATCGTGCGGATAAGACAAGACATGGGCAATTTCCTAATCAAACAAATAAGACTGCAAGCTGGGGGGCGGGGGGGGGGGTGAGTAAACAGTTTTCCCCAAACAAGTCTTGCATTGAATAAAAATGTGCGGGCATACAAAAATAAACCTCACCCCCCCCACACACATTGTATGCATTTTTGCGCATTTCTTTATAAACGAGTCAATGGCCCAACTCACATTACAGCTTGTTAGAGGAATTGTCCAACCTAATAATCTAATGTCTGACATAGCAACAGTCAATGTAGAAATGCAAATTTATCTGTCCTCTGACTAGCTATTGCAATCATGTTCAATTATCATGATGAATGGATCACTGTATTGAATGCAACTGCTCTGTTATGTTGTAACAGATCTAAGCAAACATCAGTGAATATAATGTATAAACAATTGCAAGTGGATGAAAAATGATAACGGGAACGCAATCAATATAGATATGCAGCTAAATATGATCACGATGATAACAATGTGATACTAGGCATGGAAATTATTTTATTGGAGCTGGAAGTTAACTAACATGGCTCCAAATTTTGGAACATGGCGCTTTACAAATGCTGTTAATCATCATCATCATCATCATCATCGTCGTCGTCGTATGCACACTCACTGCTATCAACATGCCTTTTAAATAAAAGAAATATAGGTAAAAGGACTTTTAGTGTAAATATCAGGTCTATTAATGCTTACCACTTTCCCTGACAAAACTGTTCGAATAACAAGTGAAGCAAGGGCGGCGATATACCAGTTTAGAGTTCCCATCTTAATGATATTACAAGCAAAAACGAAACAAGAATAATAGTGATGCGGAATCTCAACACGTGCAATTCGCTTGCAACCTCTCAAACCATCTAATACCACTCGGTAGCGTCACTCTTTTATATTGTATCCGGAATGAGTTTAACAACAAAGGCATGCCAATGCAAAACTCGAATGAGTAATAAACGAGGTTGGTATCAGCTTTCTTTGTTCCATTATGATAAAGGTCATCGATTTGAACATAAACACACCCTCGCGTGCTGTCGATCTATTGAGCTAGAGAGCGCGCGCCGTGTACGGACGATTATATTGCGTCATTCACAAGTGGGGGTTTCCCCGATTCCCAAGTTTTCCGCTGTACGGTACTTGGACCGCACCACCCACCGCATTGTAGACGGTTTTCCAAGCGATTCATAAATTCCCTGGGAGGCTATTTATAGATTTATTTCGCAATAGTTCTTCATCCCGATTCTTCCACTCCTACTTGTAAATAAACAACATCGAAGGTTATTGATTGCTGGAATATTATTACGATGCAGGGGGTGACATATTATTTTTCATGATGTAAAATAACAGATGAAAAGGAGAGGTATTGAAACACTGTTGAAACACTTTCAAAGGTACAGGTTGATGAAGTATGAACAAGACCCTGAACATTGAATGGGTACAACCATTTTGCAAGGCAGTTTGATCATTTTGATAATAAAAAAGAGAGTAAAAATGAAATAGAAATAAACAAATAAATAAAAAGAGTGATATTTTACAAGGTACATTATTTCATAACATAATCATGCAAGGAAAAGCTTCGGAAATAATAAATCCTGAATGAAAGAAAGGCATATAGAAAGAAAACAAGATGAATCCTCGACCGCGCGCGGTCGAAATATATGCCTCCGCCATTGCCAGATCAGAAAAATATCGCACATTCATCTTTTCATTTTGCTCTATAGAATGACACTTTTGACCTTGACCTTTGACCTTGTGACCCCAAACCTAATCAGACCATATTCCTCTGGTGATAGATGTTACCCTTAAATTTGAAGTTTACATCTTAATAGGAGATATCGCGATGACAAACTCAATACATGGATTTCCACATCTTGACCTCTGTGACCCTTGACCCTTAACCTATATAATCCATAATCTAATCAGATCATCTTCCTATGGTGGTACATACAACATCTAAGTTTGAAGCTCATATCTCAAATGGTTCTTAAGATATCGCGATAACAAACTCAATACATAGAATTTCACTATTTGACCTCCGTGACCTTGACCTTTGACCTACATACTCCTAAATCTAACCAGATCATCTTCCTATGGCGGTACATACTATCCCCAGGTTTGAAGTTGATATATCAAGTGGTTCTTGAGATATCGCGATAACGAGCAAGCGGGACGGGCGGACGGACGTACGGACGGACGTACGGACGGACGTACGGGCGGACGGACAACCCGAAAACATGACGCCTCCGGCACCACCTTCGGTGGCGGAGGCATAAAAACAAACAAACAAAAAACGACAGAAAGTAAAGGCCATACATGTGAGCAATGTACACTGTCCGTCAAGATGGAATATTTTTTTTGCCGCTATAGCGACATGATTTTGCTCTGACCTTAATTTCTTGAATATGTTTGTCCCTGCGTTTACTTTTTGGGACCCTGGCTATATCTTGGACATTCTCCCAACCCTTTACCTGGACCTTTTTCCAAAAAAGTTTTGTCAACCCCCGTGATGCCCATTTTTGTCATTTTTTTTTCTCATTTTGGGGCCCCTTTTTGTTTTCCCGGCTGATCAAGCCCCCCTCAGTCCTACCCCCAGGAAACGCGACTGAGGTGTATTGTTTTATATTGTTCTTTAAGTTAAATCTATATTTCTTGGGACAGGCTAAGGTCTCTTGTCTAGGGGAGGGGTTGAAGTAAAAAACGAGATTGGTGAAAATTCGGAATATTTTATTCCATCTTAATGCTGAAAACAAAAGAAATGAAAAACCACCTTTAACCCTTAAATATCATCATTTTCCCCTTAACTTTAAGACTGTAAATTATCAATATTGATAATATTTTATTTTAATTTATGTTTGGTTGAGATTTTACAATACAATTTAGGGAAGATAGAAATTTCTATGGTGTAAAAATGAATAAAATGAATGTTGAACCCCAATCAAAATAAATTTTGACCCCTCCCCTAGACAAAAGAGTCGAGCCTGTAACCATAAATCTAGATTTAATTTTAAGAACAATAATAAATCTCCACCTCAGACGTGTTTCCTTGGGGTAGGACTGAGGGGGGCATTGGTGGGTCGCGTGAACAAAAAAGGGCCCCCAAAATAAGAAAAGTGACAAAAATTGCCATCTTCTGGGGTGACAAACTTTTTTGAAGAAAAATCCCCGGGAAGGGTTGAGGGAACGTCCAAGATATAGCCAGGATCCCAGAAAGTGAAAGCGGTGACCACCACATTCAAGAAATTAATAACGGAGCAACATAATGTCGCTTGAGCCAGAAGAAAATATTCCACCTTTATGACGAACAGTGTAGTATAACAGAAGAGAAAGCAATGTTTCTTCTCCAGTTTAGATGCTTTATGCTGCAGTCACACGGACACTTTCGTATAGTTACGTTTTTGTTGTTTTATCCTTATTTCATCTTCTATTCTATAATTTATTATGTGTTTCTTTGTTTTACTGCATGAACGATATTACCACTATTTAAAGTTAAACTGTTGACTATGACGGGAAGGCATCCGTGGGGAGCCGCAGAAAAAAAGAAGGAAGTTTTGGACGCAACCCGGACGTAACTCAACGTAAGTGTCTGTGTGACTGCAGCATAAAAAGTAAAACACGTATTATTTTGCAGTAGGCCTGTAACCCAAGTCAGAGAAAGTGCATGTTCAGGTCACGTGAAAGTGAATCAGCAACTTTGAACATGATGAAACCTGGTACAGCATGAAACATTTCCGTAGTTTGTGAAAACATTTAATATTTTTACTCGACGCTTGTTATGACCCGCACTACTTTCGATTGATGTTGCATAATCTCAAATTATGTAGTAACTTCTAGAGCATATTAGTTTGCAGGGTCTGACGCTCGAACCCATGGTCCTCCAATGCAGAATATGAATGTTCGAGACTATTCTGTGGCTGCTGATGTTATCCGACACAAAAAGGGTGTTTTGAGACATTTTATAGTATCAAATATGAAATTGTTAACGTCCCCTGTCTCTGATCACAATGTTGTGAAACAAGGGTCCTGAAATAATCAAGGCGAAAAATAAAATATACATGTATAAAGGTATGAGTAGAACATGAACAATAGTTTTGAAAAGAAAGAAGATGTTTATGTTAAAAGAGAGGTGAGAAAGAATGAAATGAGATTATTAAAGGGATAGAAAAAATAGATGGGAGTACGAGAGATAGAGAGAGAGAGAGAGAGAGAGAGAGAGAGAGAGAGAGAGAGAGAGAGAGAGAGAGAAAGAGGGAGAGAGAGTCGAAGGAAGAATACTTAACCATGTTAACTGGAGGAAAACACATTTGAATGAGATATTCAGGATGCATGTTCGGTGGAAAGTAACATAACATTATCACTGTCAC
Source organism: Paracentrotus lividus (assembly GCA_940671915.1). Lineage (NCBI taxonomy): Eukaryota > Metazoa > Echinodermata > Echinoidea > Camarodonta > Echinidae > Paracentrotus > Paracentrotus lividus. The sequence goes on from CALNVZ010003428.1 coordinate 32,641,931, forward strand.
ACATACGTCAACATTAATTTTCACATAATCGTACCATATCCGTCCACTAACATTATAGGGACTTAATTTATGTAACTTTACACAACATACTACTCTTATCACGCACATGAACTTCATCACATTAATGTGACAGCCTAGAGGTCCGGTGTGGTCATGAAACCCGGAGAACCCGAGATCGAAACCAAAGTTGTGGCTTTGATAGGGGTATCAACCATGTAAGGTATTAATACCCATTACAACTTAAGTCCTTCGGATAGGACACGAAGCCGTACTGTATCCCCCACCGCTAGAACTCACATATATTTATTCTCAGTAGTCAGGTGAAAATCAAACCGAAAATCAAATCGAGATAAGGTGACTTTACATCCCCCGAACTGGACCATTTTGAAGGAAAAAAAATTGTTGTGTAACTCTATGAATAAGGCATAATTTTTCTTATAGTGAATAATTAACCAAAATCAGTTTTATCATCAAATGGTGGACCTAATACCCTCTCCATGTTTTATCAACTTTCATGTGAGCACTATATTATATATTTTTAATTTTTCGTTGAGTTATAATCACATCTCTTTTTAACCATACCGATGTTCACGTAAACCATTATTAATGAGGGTGCAGGACTGTGGGCACACCACCTCTCCCTCCATCTCAGGACACAAAGTCGTAGATTAATTATTATCATGGGGAGGGGACAAAATCAAATAATTTTTTTAACAACATGGTCGAATATAGAGGCATTGAAAGGTCCTCAAAAGGGGGATTATCAATATACCGTATACAGAAGTCTTGCTTGACAATTTTTTTAACACTCATATCAAGCTTGAATCGCGAGTTGAATGGATTCTAAATCTAATTGCTGGATATGAGGGTCTTTGAAACCTTTGTTGTCTAAATCATGCAATTTTGTTCAGTATTTCTATAGTGAGGTGGATGAAAAAGAGGACATTTAAAAATAGAAGTTACAATCATTGTTACGAGATTTTAAAAAGTCGTTATTTCCACAATTACGATACAAACCGGGATATGTTTTATTTTATTTTATTTATTTTTTATTTTTATTTTTTTATTTTTTTATTTATTTATTTATTTATTTATTTATTTATTTATTTATTTATTTTATTTTTTTTTTTTTTGGGGGGGGGTCATAATTATTCCTTTTTTTTATACGCCTCCTTCATGGATTACTTTTGCCTCCAGTTTCAAATAATGGATGAGCAACCCCCCCCCCCCATGCACACTAGGGTCGACGCCCCTATACGATATTCTATAGGACGCGTTAATTCATGAAAATGTTTCGTTGGTAATCATGTTCTACCTTTATGAAATTGAAACAAGTTGAAAGGATGATTTTATTGCTTTTGTATGCCTTGTTTCGGTGGTTTTGAGAAAGCCCAAATCTCTGATTTAAGTATACATATTAAATTAGCGACCTCTCGAATAGGAAAACAGGATGATAAATATTACAGGTTATTTTTTTATTATATGTCTTGAACACAAGTTCTCGCACGCACCTTTTCCGATTCATGAAATTCTCGAGTCGGTCAAAGGCCGAGTAAACAAAAGCAATCTTCGGGCATTCCATAGGAATTAGTATATAACTCGAATTACCATAATTATCGCATAAAATTAAATCATGAAATCAGAATTGCTTTGAATTGTCTATAACAATAATACAACATTCAAAGCATTTGTAACACTTTTTTCATCAGAAACCCACATTCTCGAATTTGATTTTTATTTCCCTTATAATTAAATATAGTCCAGCAGCAGATTGCAATGTTGGGGCCTAACCTTGTTTTGGCGTCTATAGTTTTTTTTACAACGGATTATGATTGCCTAAACATTCTATTTGAAGAATCCCATTGCTGACACTTTGTCAGCATTGAGCATTTTGAGATATGTGACGTCATACAAAATGGCCGCCAAATTACCCAAATTCCCTCTATAATTGAGAAAATAGATGTTTAATATTGACATTTCAACAACATTAGGGAGCTAAATGTCTGCATATCTCTTAGACAATTTCTAAATATTGTTTTGTTAGGTCACATGGCCATACATTATATGCTAATTTACATATTGTCCATAGCGCCCTCAATTTTGAAGTATTAGTTTTCATGAAATATATGTGCTCCCGAAATGATAGGTTTCAATCCCCCCCCCCTATATTTTTCTGTGTTAAATATAAATACCAGTAAAGAAGGGATAAGCCTACATGAAATATTTTACATTAAAGCAGCGAGGATTGATTTAATGGCTCAAATTTTTGTTCCAATAATAGGTTTTTATTCAAATGGTGTTATAATAATATTCAAAGTGAAACAAATGAAAACATTAATTGGTTCTTTTCGACCTTTAAAATGAGGGATGATAATTCTAGAGAATTGATACACTATCCTGTTAATGAAATAAACAACATGCCTCTAAAGGTATTAAATAATAATAATAATAATAATAATAATAATACTAAATTCTTATATAGCGCCCTTCCAAATAAATTTGCTCAAGGCGCTTCACATAAAACCAAAACCAAAACACAACAGTAAGAAAGGTGACTTGCTCTCCAAGTTAGTATAAACAGATCAGAGGGAGAACAAATATGTCTTCAATTTGTTCTTAAATGTTTGAACCGTTGTACAAAAACGAATTTCAAGAGGAAGACCATTCCAAATTTTTGGACCTGCAAAACTAATAGTTCGTTCACATTTTTTGGCATTGATCTTTGGAATTTTCAAAAGAAGGTTGTCTGTTCGAGATCGTAAAGAGTAATTTGACTGTGTAAGAAATGAAAACATGTTTGAAATGTATTGAGGAGACAAATTATGAATAGACTGAAAAACAATCAATGCTACTTTAGACAAAATTCTCTTGGATATAGGTAACCAGTGCAAAACTCTTAGTAGCGGTGTGGCATGATCGTATAATACGGGCGGCGCGGTTTTGGATGCGCTGAAGCCTTTCAATATCAGAAACATCGATATTAACAAACAAAGAATTTGCAAAATCTAATCGGCTCAACACCAAAAATTGAATATATTTATTTTAATGACTTTTCAGATGATTATTTTTTTGGTTACATTTTTAGGGGCAGAGCTCAGTTGGGAACATTTATTATGGTTTTGATCAATATATGGCTAATTTTAACCTTGCTTATTATCAGATTATAAATGACTTTGTCTATTTAGAAAACTTTAACTTTTGATAATGCACCGCATGCCTCTGGATTCTGGGGTCACTACATTATATTACACTATATTACACCAGATCAGTGTTGGACATAGGACTTTGCTTTGGGGTTAAACCCTTCCAGGTCTTCAAGGGTACATGGTTCAAGTAGGTGGGGGCATAACAGCAAGTGTTCCATGGTCTGCTCTTCCCCCCCCCCCCACACTCACAGGTTGTCCGTCCTCGTATACCAACTTTTCCAAAAAGACCTTACAGCGTCCTGTGCCTGTTCCGAGATGGTTCAGGCATGATCACATTGGCCATTATGACCTAGTGAAGAAATTCTTTTGCACTTATGAATAGCCTGTGTGGCATTTCCTAGCGATGGTTGGTCCACAGGGTCAGCCTAAGTTTATGGGCAGAGTTATCAAAGGATACTGTAGAATTGAGGAAACTATGTCTTGATTTCAGTTTTTTGTTGGTAGGATTATGATTGTAGATGGGATGGAGACCCCCTCCTGTTTTGTCTTCAAAGGAATGTTCCTGTGAGGCAATGCAGAGATCGTCAACATACAAGTATTGGTTGGTCATTGGTATACACATTAAAGAGCAGAGAGGCAATGACACTCCCTTCTAAGAGACCATTTTCATCTTGGGCCATCTGCTGTGCTGGCCACCAAAGCTGGTTTTTCACCAATTCGTTGGTAAGTTACAAACAACTTTATAAACGACTGGTGATCATTTCTTGTGCTAAATGGTTTAGCAGGTGATTAGTACAGCACCCAAAACTTATCCCGTCGCTCGTAAAGTCATTCTTAACTTTAAGGACGACATGGTGAAACCAGATAGAACAGTCTATTTGATAGCAGGTTCAGGAGTAGCATGATCAGCTTCACATCGTTTGTCATCTCAAAGAATTTACGGGTGAGAATCCTATGGTTTACAGTGTCATATGCTGCTTGCAGGTGAACAAAAGCTATTCCGGTAAATAAGCTCTTCCTCAAACCCATCCTCGATGTGCTGTGTGACGTTCAGGAGTTGGCTAGTACAGGATTTTCCTGGCCGGAAACCTGTCTTTTAGTGTTCAGGAATGAGGAGGTCATCATCAATGGGGACAATACGATTATAGTAAGTATGAGTATTTCAAAGAGTTGCATGTAGGCCTACATGTATGACATAGTAGATCGAGAGAAGGGCATATAGCTCTTAGGTATGGCTGGATCTTTTCCCGGTTTAAGCAGGACAACGACTCTTGATTTCCTCCATATCTTCGGGAGTGTATTGGTACTCATGCAATTCAGCATATCAAGCAGCCACTGAAGCTCAACAGGTCCAAGGTGATTGATCTGTTCGCAGAGGATGTCGTCAAGGCCTGCTGCATTGTTGTTCTTCATGGTCTTGATGCCATCACACAGGATTTTCATGCTGAAAGGTCTTGGCAGGTATGAGGGCTCTTGGAAGCATTCTTCAGCATCTTGGGGAAGCTTCGCTCTCCTGGAACAGTGATCGGGCTTTCCCTGACTGGTCACAAGGAGCTGGTGGGCAACTTGGTCAGCAGTGACTTGTGGTCTTGGTTGGGTTTTTGTGTAGTCATTTCCCAAAATCCGATTTGTTTTCCAGGCTTTCCTACTGCTGTGGATCATATCCGTTGACTAGATCAATTCTTGCCATTTTCTCTGTCGACTTTCCATAATGACTGTTAAGTAGTAAGGTTCTCACCACATTTTATTGCGTCAACAATGAAAGGGTCACTCTGCAAGCGTTTTACATACTCATATTAAAGCACCTTGTGCTGTAGCTTCGTGGGATGAGGACTTCTTGATCATCTCTACAAGGGTGTCATAGTTACATAGAATGGACGGAAGGTCTTGAATGTCATCATCCAGATCCAATGCAAACTGTTCCATCGTTGAATTCTTTAAATGGAAACGACAGCAGAAGGAACCCTGTGAGGTGTGATAGCTGCGTTCACTGTTATGCCCGATTGGCTGATGCTGGGTGTGCGGAATTGGTTTCTCACATTGGTTGGCAATGTTGACACCCGGTCAGGGTTGTATCTGCGTCTCCATCGTTCGCTGAGGAAGGGATGAGTACCATGTGACTTGCATCTGCTCAGTTTTCGACGAGTTCGCCGTCTCCATTGGGTTCTCTATATTCCCATGCAACATGATGGCTGTTGAAGTCTTCAATAGCCACATTGATGTGGTCTCCAGATACTTCATGGGGGAGGTTAAAAGTCTGAGTGGGAGGTTTATAGGCAGAGCTTACAGAGAGATTGAATTTGGCTGGTTTAGGCAAAACAATCTGCCCTAAATTGGAAGAAAATGAGACCTATCATTTTGAGTAGCACATATTTTTTTTAAATCTAAAAATAGAGGGCGCTATAAACAAATATACAAATTATCTTGAAATTTATGTCATGCGATATCATAAAACAATATTTAATAAAGTTCCCAGAGACATTTAGACATTAATTAGCTGTCTAAAAGTGTAGTTTTACACATTTTTAGAAGAAAATTCTGTTTTTTGGCGGCCATTTTGTATGACGTCACATATCTCAAAATGCTCAATGCTGACAGAGTGTCAGCAATCGGTTTCTTCATATTGAAGGTTTAGGCAATCATAATCGGTTGGAAAAAAAACTATAGACGCCAAAACAAGGTACATCGAGATGGCGGCTAGACTAATAGGGATTAAGCATGGAGACAGTAGGGTAACATCATTTTTTTCCGTTCCTAAAAGAGCTCTTTATATAGAGTAAATTTATTTCAAGCTAGTTTCATAAAATTTTCTGAGCCTATGTAACAATTCAAACTTAATTATAATTAATAATAATAATTAACAATGTTTAAGTAAACCTAATTCAAATTTTTGGAGGCCTATACAAAATTTTCCCTTATAGCAACAATCATATGCCACAGTGACATTGTATAAATACATGGAAGCATCCTTTTATAATACACTTTTTTTTTAAATTTACCAAACTATTAGGCCCTAGAGAATAAATAATTGAGGAAATGAGATTGAGAAATTACGGGGATTATCTAGATACTGACAGAAGAACTGCTGTGATTGTAATATTGATTTTCACCGAACTTTGATTTCCCCCGGAAATTCCCTTTATAAATAATACAATAGCATGGCGCTCATTGAAGCCATGCAGTGTCTATTGAATTGATTGTTTGTCTGTTCCGCATATAAATCAACAATACAAGAAAAGTTGTATATACAATGACTTGGCAAAATTGATGAAAACCCTAGTGTGTATTTTAAGATCAGGATAGTGATCAGGAGTTGGTCACGCAGGATAACGCTCTTAGGGTGCTATCTCACTTCGCGGAGACGTCTCCGCGACAGAATAGAAATTTCGTCTCCGCAATAGTATTAGAGATGTCTCGGAGACGTCTTCTGAATTTCGCAGACGGATTTTTTCATAAATTGTTGAGGAGACGTCTCCGAGACGTCTCTAATACTATTTATCCGTCGCGGAGACGAAATTTCTATTCTGTCGCGGAGACGTCTCCGCGAAGTGAGATAGCACCCTTATGCTGCAGTCACACAGACTCTAATGATACAGTCACACAGACACTTACGTTTAGTTACGTATTTCTTGTTTTATTCTTCTTTCATGTTCTATTCTATCATTTCTTATGTATTTCTTTGTTTTATTGAAGAACGAAATTGTCACTATTTCCACTCCTGACTATGATGAGAAGGCATCCATGGGGATCCGCAGAAAAGAAAATAATTTTCTGTACACAACCACACGTAACTCAACGTAATGCTACAGTCACATAGACACTTACGTATAGTTACGTTTTTGTTGTTTTAATCTTATTTCATCCTCTATCATATCATTTCTTATGTATTACTCTGTTTTATTGGATGAACGAAATAATGACTATTTCCACTGCTGTCTATGAAGGGAAGGCATTCGTGGGGATCCACAGAAAAGAAAATAACTTTTTGACGCAACTGGACGTAACTATACGTATATGTCTGTGTGACTGTAGCACTAGTGTCTTTGTGACTTCAGCATTACGTTGAGTTACGTTCCGGGTTGCGTCCAAAAAAATTATTTCTTTTCTGCGGATCCCCACGGATGCCTTCCCGTCATATTCAACAGTGGAAATAGTGATAATTTCGTTCATCCAATAAAATAAAGAAATACATAGGAAATGATAGAATAGAAGATAAAATAAGGATAAAACAACAAAAACGTGTCTAAACGTAAGTGTCTGTGTGACTGCAGCATTACAAACTGACTCTGACAAGTAAGGACCTGGGTTCGAATCCAAGTAATGCGTTTCGAATAGTGACATTATGGTGGTATCTCAAGGTGGTATATCACTTCGCGGAGACGTCTCCGCGACGGAATCGTTTCCGCGGCGGATAAAATTGTATTAGACATGTTAGAGACGTCTCCGAGACGTCTCTGTTACAATTTTCAAAAACTGTCTCAAAGCAGTTTCAAAGAACCGTCTCAAAGTAGTTTCCGCGACTCATGAAACGTCTCGGAGACGTCTCCGAAATCCGTCTCAAAGTTGTTTCAAATCCGTCTCAAAGCTGTTTCAAAGTAGTTTTCCCGAAGTGAGATACCACCCTCACTTGCCATGAGACGGATTTTGGACTACTTTGAAACGGGTTTGAAACAGTTTTGAAACTTGTCGCGGAGACGACTTTGAGACGTCTCCGCGACGGAAAATGTAATTTTAGAAATAATAGATTAAGGCTGCAGAAATAACAGCTGGAAATAAAGACAATCAGAAATAAAGACAACTTCGGAAATGAAATCATATTCAGAAATAACTATATCTCCAGAACATTTTATGATTAACTTTTTAAACATTATTGAATTTTATTATCTGACTTTTATTTTATCTTTTTACTTTGTTAGTCGGTTTATTCCTTTTTGGTCCTTATTTGGCCGACAGGCCGTTTTACAATTTAAACTTATTTTCTGATATCAGAAATTGGGATTCTTGATATCACAAATTCGAGTTAGATATATCAAGAATTCATTTTTTGATATCACATTATAATTATAAACAATTTGTTGCCCCTGTCGTCCGCACTGAACTGAACGGAGAGGTAACGAACAAACAAAATAATAATTTTTTCCTTATTATTCAGAAATATTCGCGCATTTTAATTGAAGTCTTGATCGATGAACAAAAAAGAATGAAAAATTTCTCCTGAAAAGAGGATGATACCCCAAGGGAGCGGATTCCGTAGACAGACATTTTCCGCTCGTACACTGGAATGATTTTAAATCGTCTCCAGGTGCCCCCGACCTTCGAACATTCGATTAATATATTTTTACCTAAATTGATCCATTGTTTTATGGTTTGTTTAGACAACCGGAAACTATTCCCTCAAGTTTTTTAAAATACATGTACAAGTAATGACCTGCCTGAAACAAGTCTGAACAGATATAATTAGAAAGATAGGAAATATGATGAGGTACTTGTAGGGTCAAGTTAATTGAATGCATATGTAAAAATATATATATATATATATATAATTATATAAAAGAAAAGAGACTGCATTTCAAAATTTAAGCCTACTTCCATTTATTCTTCATAAACCTTCGAATTGATACATCATAATTATATGAGTACATAAAACGACACTCGACCTCACATAATTATTATGCATATTTTAAAAACAAATATTGTTCTTGACAACCGCAATGCTTGCCAGACATAGCAGCAGGTGTATGCAAACTTGACTCCAAGTATTGTATATTATTCATCATGTAATGTCAGTTTGTGATAAGTCTATTAATGAATAAAATATAATATGTGGTATTCACTTTTTACCTGTTGGTTTTCTAACAAGCTTTCATGATTGTGTCAAAACCACCTTTTTTTTAAAGAGTATGCCGCTTTTATGATAAGTATTTTCTCAACCTTTTAAATTCGACAAACAGCAAAAATATAACGTATTCAAACAAATGTTATTGATGAGTGAACTACAATATTTACAATCCAGTTTGCATACATTAGTTGTTTCTTTATCGGACAAGCAACTTGTTTGTCCGATATAGCAACCACTAATGAATGCAAACTGGATTCTAAATACCAATTTAGGAATACAATCCTATGCACGTGGTAAGATATTATAATGGAGAATCTTTTATAGTTTGCAGGCACAAACTCCTGTTGTTCGCTTAATGCGGCGGTCACAACTCGTCGTAGCCTACGGGGCACGTGCCATCGGCGTAGCCTGCGTTGCATGTGCAATGCACGCACAGGTCCTGGGTCAACTTCTGTGATTCCTGCGTTTCTGTAGTAAGGGTATTGTAAAAACCTCCTGTACGTCGTACATGCATTGTACCTGCGAGGTACCTCCGCTGCAAGATTTTTCTACGAAATCCGTCGTAGGGAGTTGCACGTCGAAGGTACGGCGAGTTGTGACTGCCGCATAAGCTGGCGTCACACTGTCCCGATGTTCAGCAACGAAGGATACACGATGGTGAATTATTAGGGTTCGCGCGAAACTAGCCGATGCCTACAGAAGGTAACACACGATTGCGACTTTCATTTCTTTAACGGGATGACGCTTTGTATTATTATGTAATATCCCACGGATGAATAGCATTTTTACGGATTTATGCCGATGCGAAGGACACATGAAGGGTACACGATGCTTTCGTGATCAGAGCAATTAAGTTTAAAAATATCCATGACCGTGGGTCCATCCTTGCTCAACTTCGGGAAAGTGCAATGCGGGTTTGACGATACTATTCGATGGCTACACGATGGCATTGAGAGGGTGTCGAGAAGTCGTGTTGCCTTCGCATTGCCTTCGTTGGGCAAAAATGCCCGACGCTACGATGCTCTAACGAAGTGAACCTTCGCATAGTTCAGCGGGATCTTTTTCTTTTTTTTTAGGGGGGGGGGGGCTGCCAAAGAATTTGCCGATTCATCGGAATTTGCTGCCGAAGCCTGAAAAAACTCCACCGATAGTCATGGTGGTTTTAAGATCACTAATTATACAGGATGTATCAAATAAAATGGTACAATTGGAAGCAATTGACTTGAATTAAATATTAAATATTTCTATAAAGGAGGAAAATCAGGCTTTCTTCAGCATTTGTTAAAAATCTTTTGAAAATCTCTTTTGGTGATGTAGATACTGAAATATGATCACTTTTCTTTAATCAAGAAAATCTATGCTTTGCCATGGTCTATATTTAGATTTTGCGCATGGTGGCCACGAATTCATCGCTCCGGAACAATAAATGTGTGTAATATCGATCAACTCCTCGTCGTACACCTTTTTTTTTTTTTTTTTTTTTTTTTTTTTAATGTAGTACCACATACAGACAGTATTTCAGGAGGTTGTCATACCTTAATTATTTTCCCCGACCAATCACTTATCTAATGCCATGGGTGTTAATGGGTCATAATACTTTTTCAAAATCACTAAAAATTATTTTTCAATTTCGTTCATTTCCTTGAGAACTAGAACCACCATTAAAATTCGATGTGTGGGTCTACATGAAAAAAAAAAATCACTAAAATTCAAATTACACAAGATTCTTTTGATATTTTTTCTTGGAACTTTCACTAAATGGAGAACGGTGGATATATTTCTGTACTTAAAGGTCAATAATGACATGTAATTCATGACAAGGGGGTGAAATAACCAAAAAAATTAAATAAAACAAAAGTTACAATTAAAATGTAACGTCCGTAAAACTTAATTAGCCAACTTAAAGAATACCAAGTACTTTTTAAGAACTTTTGTTTGTGAATGCATATAATGAAGTAAGACCCATTTGCAAATTAGGGCTAAGAAACTTTGAAGTATGTATAAACTTCACAGAATTTTACCATTATGTTCAATTTCAAAAACACGATGTCCTTTTTATGTAACGTCCGAAACGCTCGCTTCCAACAATCGTGGTTAATTAACCGACGAAACTTAAGCAATGAAACTTTAGAATGTTGAACTCTTATATGTTTTATGCGGCGGTCACAACTCGTCGTAGGCTACGGGGCACGTGCCATCGACGTAGCCTGCGTTGCATGTGCAATGCACGCACAGGTCCTAATTCAAATTCTGCGATTCCTGCAATTCTATAGTAAGGGTATTGTAAAAACTTTCTGCACGTCGTACATGCATTGCACCTGCGAGGTACCTCCGCTGCACGAATTTTCTACGAAATCCATCGTAAGGAGTTGCACGTCGAAGGTACGGCGAGTTGTGACCGCCGCATTATACAACGTGCAAAGTAATAATCTGTAATTCCAAATGCAAATACATTTGTTTATCGATTGATTATCTGAAGTCGCCTCTCAATGTAACGTCCGTAACGATGGAATTGCCCACACGTCGAATAAGTTTATCTAGCAACTTCAAATATTTGAATGTCTCAAATACTCAATATTTTGATATTTACCAAGTGCTTGTAAACCTGATAAGACACTGAACTCGTATTTAACTTAGAACAGTCATATATACATAATAATACAGGTAATAACACAATGTACTTTAAAAAGAAGAAAAATCGACAATTAAGAGTTTTATCTATCCGATAAAATCGAGAGCATTCTTCTCAATCCAATCTCCTATAATCATGATTTAGGATTGTTATGGTGACTGTCATGTGAAAAGAATACCTCTTAAACAAGTCTAGTAAATAAATATAATACTACGTATACTTATACTTTATATTACAATCTTATAATTTCCGTTCTTAAAAACAGTGAAACAAAACCACTAAACTATTCATTTTCAATTTAATAATATAATAGATTTTCCGTCTCTGGCAAAAATGGGCACTCGAGAAATGGGCAAGGAAAGAAATTACCTAGAACTCAAATAAGACTTTATCAAAAACAAAATCCGAATATAAAGGATATCATTATATCAAAATACAATTATTTTCATTACTATAAACATTGGGTCGTATGAAAAAAACAACAAACTGTTATGTATCCAGCATCATTTTAAGTATTTTGATTTATTTCTATATTTCCTTAACAATTATTTGAAACAAAGAATGCATGTATTTAGGATGACACTTTATTGATATTGATGATAATATTCTGGATTCATATAGCGCCTAATACTGGGTTAAACAACGACTCTAAATAATTACTTATTTACGAGTGAGGAATTGTCATCTAGACAAAAAGCTGAATTATGCTGGCAATTATAGCGAGAATGACAACTCCAAAACCAGAAGACAACACGACGGCTAGAAACAAAAAGATAAGGGGATAATAAATCCAAGTTAATAGAATCATAACCACGATTTAACATCAAAGATCTTACAACAACTATCAATTTCAATAAAAAATGATATTACAATGAATCAAATTGTGTTAGGCTATTCTACATCATGGTTACCTATAACCACTACTATAGTGTTTTCCTAAAAAAAAGGTAATCGAAGTTCAAAGGTCAGTCATTTCAAAAGTATATGGTTTATTTTTTGTGATTTGTTTACTAAACTACGAAGTAACTCATCAGCTTTAATTTGAGACATTGCTTACGTCCAAACTGTAATGGGTCACAGAGTTAGGGTCCTTTGAAGGTGAGAGGTACAAAACCACTGGTAATGACATGGGTTCTCGATTATGCACGAGTCTCTGGAGTCTCGGAGAGGTCGCCGCGACATATCTTGATTCTGCAAGAAGTCGCAAGAAAAATCAAACAACTGTCAAACATGTCCAATCTTTTAGTAGACTTCGTCAATACGCGAGCAAGTCTCTGTGACATCTTTGCGGACGGTTGCCGCGACATCCCTTAAGTATCCACGACGTCGCAGAGACGTTGTCGGAACTTGCTAACGATTAAATGAAATCGAACGGGCTAATAATTTTTACTTGCTGGCGTCTTAAAAAAGTCTACTAAAAGATTGAACATGTTTTGTTCCATTTTCCCTCGACGCCATGAAGTCTCAGGAGACGTCACCACGACGTCTCCACGACTTAAGAGACTAATAATTGCGAACCCCTCTCATTGCCATGGAGATAAGTCCTTTGACAAATGAGATTGCATTTCACTGAAACTTTGTGTGACAAAACCCCCAAAACTATGAAACCAAAAATTTATAAAAAGTTGGTTTCATGACCTAAAAACGAAAAACTTGGAAAAAATGGGTTTTGTACCTATCACCTTCAAAGGAGCCTAACTCTGTGACCCATTACAGTTTGGACGTAAGCAATGTCTCAAATTAAAGCTGATGAGATACTTAATATATTAGTAAACAAATCACAAAATAAATCATATACTTTTGAAATGACTGACCTTTGAACCTCGATTTCCTTTTTTTTAGGAACACACTGTATATATTTCTTCTACTACGACTGCTACTACTTCTACTTCTACTACTACTACTACTACTACTACTACTACTACTACTACTACTACTACTACTACTACTACTACAATACTAGTACTAATGATAATATTAATACTATTATTATTATCATTACTATACTACTGATACTACTACTAGTACTACTACTACTACTACTACTACTACTACTATTACTACTACTACTACGATTGCTACTACTAACACTACTACTACTACTACTACTACTACTACTACTACTACTACTACTACTACTACTACTACTACTCCTACTATCAGAATTACCAGCATGGCGTCAATTTTCTTTTCAGGAAGATTTCATTTCATTGAATATTTTTTTTTATCTCTAAGATTTGACATTAATGTATCTAGTAATAATATCATAAGATAGATTATATGAATTATAATTATTACTATCATCTTCATCATATGAAACCTCACCGTTTCCAGTAGTCATTTCCATGTTTGCCTGTGTAGTCGGGTTCATAGTCATGGTAGTTTGACCCGCTAAAATAGAATGAAAGACAATTTCATTCCATTGCCTTGCATTGTTTCATATACATATATTTTTACATTCATGCAACCAAAAGATTTCGTTTAATAAATTCTAGACCTTAAGAGTTCAATTATGGCAGCTTTGCTTTATAAATCTAATTGGTCTTATATCAAATTTTTGATTTTTTTTTTTTTTTTTTGGCATAATTATTTTCTCTAAAACAATCTATGTTTGAAAAGAAATTGTTCTATATGTGGGGAGAGGTGTATGGGGGCTATTGGAGAAAGCACACTGGCTGCATTTTCAGGAAAACGGAGGGGTGCCCTTGAAAAAGGGCAAGAATTTCGGGAACTGGACTCTGCCATACATCCATTTCGGAAATAAAATTCACCACTAATTAAGCAGGTGAGGTCTTATACCCCCGTCACATTGAGCTCGTTCTCATTACGTCCTGGCAAATTTTGTCGAACGGGCTTAGTCTGTGTGTAAACCGAGTGGACGTGGTAAAGACTTAATTCGATCTGTTTACGAACTTCATGGACGAGCTCGGTCGGATAGATGCCAGACTTTCGAAAAGTGTTTTAAAAAAATTGGGCACCCATCCTGTTCTAAAATTTAACGCACTGGCAACGCACCTAACTCGAGATGGACGTCAACAAACGAAATCGCCGTGCTTCGATCGTTCTCGATCGTTGTAGTAACTGCGGACGGGTTTTCATTGTTTGAAATTGTTCTCTTTGAAACGGGGTCTGCAACGTGGGAACGGAAATTTTCACCCGTTCCTAACTAGATACCAACGAACTGCAGACGAGGTAAAGACATGATGGACGTATTGGGGGTTGCTTACGAACGCAGTGACATCTTAATTCAGAAATAATTTGGTCAAACTTACACGTTCTACTCCGATCAATGCCAATCTGTCATTTTTACCCCAAAAATTGTTAGATTTCTCTCATTATGGGTGAAAATTATTTATTCGCTTATACCATCATCACGTCGAACAAGTTCTTACCATATTCTTGAACATGTTGAAGAACGGGCTTAATGTAATGTACACACGGAGTGGACGTACTACAGACCTATTTCAAACTGCTTAAGAACTTGTTAGACATGGCAGACGAGCTTGGACGGCAAGACGCTTCCATTTTTCAATAAAACGGCATGCAATAATCCCCGTCACACTGAACTAGTTCTCACTACGTTCTTGATAAACGGGTTCAATCTGTTTACCACTGTTTACACACGGATTGAACGTAGTACAGACCTTATACAATCTGTTTACGATTTTGACGGACAGGCTCGGACGGGGAGAACGGAAAGGCAGTCCGATTTTTTTTTTAACATGTTCAACAAAAAAAAAAATCGTTTAGCAATTTTTTAAAGAACGGGCAAGGCCGTTAAAGAACTACCTCAGTGTGACGGCCCCCTTACCTTTGGAAGTGGTCATTTCCATGGTCATTTCGTCTGTAAATTCCTCCGTCATGGCTAATAAGAAATGAAAAAAAAAATTGAATATGTATTTCTGCGATATTTTACGTAGATAGCAATCACAGAAAACAACTGAAATGAAATTTTTTTTTATCATTTTTTTTATTTTTTTTTTGACTGTGTTTACACTTACAAGTGAGTCGGAAAAAACTTTACACCTAGAAAAATGTCAATAAAAATCGAACCAACATATAGACCCAAAATGAATTGAGCATTGAGTGTGTGACAGGCAGTAGTTACATGTAAAACTTTATGTCAGGCGCCCTCTAATTCTATCCGTGTTGTAAAGCGTATTAGGAAATGAGCATCTTTGAAAATAATCGTTGTGACTAACTTGACATTTTCCCATTTATTCATGTTATTAGAAAAAAGTAAATCATCTAAGTGTTCCATATTCATTCGGGATAATTTACAAAGTGATTTTATCTTTATTATAAAACAGTTACTTCTTTCATAAATTAAAAATGAAATCTTGGTCATACCGTTAGTATTGATCTTGTTGGGAGTGGAATCGGGTCCCTCTGTAATGGTTGCAGCAAAAAAAGGGAAAAGTAAAGTACAGCTTTAGTCGTTTTCCTCGCCAAAAAAAGCCATATATTTTTATTTTGATGATATATTATATTCAAAAGAAATAAATATGTGAATTGGAGTTGGCTTTTATTATAATCTTTCGAATTGTAGATTAACATATTGTGGCTCTGGTGACAAATCAAAAGGATGACGCAGGATCGAGACTTTGCCAAAGTTGTTTAAGCTTTCGTCTGTTGACTTCCTATAATTGAAACAGCTCCGTTTCAAAAGGTAATATATCCATATTTGTTACTTTTGAGAAAAAACATTTGTTTTCAATATTTTCTACAGGCGTCTATGGAAAAGTGATATTAAAAATGCAATTTCTAATGGTTGCTTTTAAATTTGAGGTGAACAGTTTTGTTCAAAAAACATGGAGAAAGGTATTTACCTGAGAAATGTTGTGATATTAATAATTCAATTTTCATAGAAATTGTATGTAGTACCGTTTAAACGGAGCTCTTAATATATTGCATTAATTTGTTTATAAGACATCGCGAGGTGTCAAATATATCTGTAACATTTAAAAAATACTTTATGTTCTTAAAGCTTAATGTATCAATAACAGATAATAATTATGGTCATACCATTGAAAGTGGTCATTTTGGCGGTCGGGTCAGGTTCCTCCGTCACGTCTGCAACAAGAAAAAAAAAGTTAAAGAACGATAAAACTTTCATTATTATTATAACAAGAGAACCTATGCTACAACACACTCCAATGTAAATTATATTCACCTGACAGACAGCTTCTTATTTTAAAATATCTTATACAGACAAGGGGAAAACATCTTTTAAGACAGGGGCTTGTTAAAAGTTAGGTTTGAAAGTACTTACTGGGGTCGGTGGTCATGGTGGTAGCGTATTTTCCAGTAGAGTAGTCTCCGACACCTCGTTCATTAACTGCTGCAACCCAGACTTGATATCTAGTGTTACTTGTTAATCCTTCTAGTACAACATCAGTAACTGAGAAGGAGAGACACACATGAATAGCGATAATAACAAACTACGATATTCAGATCTTGTGTATAGATCACATAATTTTGGTTGTTGTTGTTGTTGTTGTTGGTTAATATGGCGTGCTCCTTCGTAGATTCGAAGATTTCCGCCAGGCGATGTATAGAGGGCGTTTACCTTCTATTTTTGTTATTTCTCCAGATTTGTTGAGTTGCGTTGTTGGTTCGACGACCAAGATGGCTGTGTGCAATGGTTATTTAGTTATTATCATTAGTTTTATGGTTAATATTTTATATAGTTTTGTTTGTTATAGTGGAGAGTAACGATAGTCAGAAAAAGAAAAAGAAATTATTAGTTGTGCTCAATTAATTATGTTATTGTCTCTCAATCCAAACTATAGGTGTATGAACCTTTTATATTTTCTAAAAACATATTAACGATGTTTTCGTTTTAATTCAATTAATACATTCTGGTATCGTAGTAAATTCAGGAGTTCAGGACATCACAATAAGAGAATGACATAGTAACACCTAAGAGTGTATTGATTCCCAAAAACTTACAGGTCATTGTATCTTCCAGTGCCTTTTATGAAGGCTAGAACTTTACCTATATGTTCCTCATTTCCTAATAAGTCTCGTAAGCTTGGATTATTTTTGTTTATTGATCTATACATTTTCCTTCTTTGTCGTTCATATTTTTTACAAGACAATATGAAATGTTCAATTGTTTCCAACGTTTGGCATTCGTTGCATAATCCTGTATCGTGTTTTTTTATAACATATTTATAGTAATTTAAATAGCATTTACCAAGTCTAAATTGGTGAATGATTCTTTCATCTTTTCTGCAAAATCCTTTTATTTTAAAAGTGGCATTTACTTCGCGTTGTATGTTGTAAAGGTGTCTACCTTTATCAACGCGATTCCAAGTTTCTTGCCACTTGGATTTGTAGAATTTGTACGTTTCTCTCATATGTTCGTTTTTGCTTTGGCTTAATGAAATATCTATATATTGCTTTTCCGAGGCTTGTTTGGCCAGTAAATCAGCTCGTTCATTGCCTAATAAGCCACAATGGGCTGGTACCTATTCAAATTGTACTTCGATGCCAAAGGAGTTTATGGCCATTATCTTTTCATATATTTCTATAACTATGCTCATCTCAGAGATATTTTGAATGGCTTGGAGAGCTGATTTTGAGTCTGATAAAATAACCACTGCAATAGGATTATGTTCTTCTATCCACTCTAGAGCCATTAGTATAGCAATTAATTCTGCTCTCATTATAGATATATTAGATATTCTGAACCGTTTTCTAATATCAAGTTTTGGCATGCAAAAAGCTGCTCCTGTGTTACCCTCTTGTTGTTTTGAGGCATCTGTATATATTGTTAAACAATAATTCCATTTCTTTCTTATAACTTCATTCGCATAAGCTCTCGATTCTGTTGATGTCGAGATTTTTTACTTATTTGGTCACAGATATCAAACGATATACTTGGTGTTTTATAGTGCCAATATGGTTTTATAGTGCAGCAATCATCTTGTTTTTCAACATTCGTAACATTTCGTATTAATCTCTTGATAAAAGGACCTTGTCCAATTTTCCAAGTGTGTCTTGGTACTGAGTGTACACGTTTTTATACACCCCTCGGCAGCGTTTCGGAAAGATAGCAACATCCAGATGGCCTCGGAAGTGATCGCCCGAACACTTCGACCAACATTAATCATTTGTTAGTGAGGTTTCAATGGCTATAGTAGTACCCTTGAGTAGGAACCTTTCGTTCCAATGTTGAAAATTATAAATGTTTTTAAAGTTCTCATTACACGACCTGGGAATCAATTCTTCTCCTTGGAAGCGCAAATCATTTCTCACAATGAATGTAACAAAATAATATGTTATTTTGAATTATTTTCTTTGATTGAGGTAAGTTGTCGTCAATAATCATGTCAATAATTGTCTCTGAAATGTTTTAATGACACATTGAGGGTAATATGACTTAGAATTATAAATGACGGTAGTGCAATAATTTTTTTAAAGGGTGTTTTCAAATTGCTCATTGAAATCAAAGCATACACCGTTTTAACCCTATCAAAATAACAAACTACGATATTCAGATCTTGTGTATAGATCACATAACTATCAATTTGATACGAAATCCGCGACTGCCGCCCAACCGCTGCAAATCGCGACACGGCGTTCCATGACATTATTTTCTCAAGTGTCCCGCAACTTTTGACACCAAGTTTGAAAAAAAATCAGACACTCTGTTGTCGCGTTACGCAACATTATGTAATCGCATGTCAGGCCAAAATTGCACGAAAATCGTCATTTTGCATGCGTTTGTGTACAAAATACTGCTTTTCCTAAAATGCTTTATAACACTGGTAATTGTGCCTTCTGACCCTTTTGATTGATGAAATTTGTCTTAATATTGATCAAGAAACATTTCTTAAGCATAATAAATTACAAAACACAGAAATACATAAGAAATAAAAGCATTAGAATACATAAGAAATTCACAAAAAGCTACAAAACAATGGAATACAAAAGAATTAATTTGTACTTTCTGAACTTGACAAATTAATACTGTTGACAATGCTGCTCAGCAACATATCAATTCTACTCCACGTGAAATGTAAATCTAACGTATGGCATTAAATCTTAACATAAAGACGCGTCCATTATTTAAGGAGGGGAAACGGAACATTGCATTCATGAGTTTAGTGGAAATACAGCTGAGCGGCGCAGACAATTATACGGCTCTACATTATTGTCAGCTAAACCCGCGCTGACGACGCGAAGCGAACAGTCGACAACTGCATGCAATTATTACTTAGCGTACAAAAAACTCGCCTAAGAACACTTCCCTGTGGTGGAATGGTATTGTCCGTCGATCTGTTTGAGCAAATTGCTCGTGGACATGAAAGAAATAATTAAACTTTTATCATAGTTTTCGTAAGTAGATGCTTCAGACCAGATTGGGGAAAAAGACATTCTGGCAAGCCTATAACACGATTGTGCTGAAGTTGTAATCAGAATCTTTAATTCACATAGATTGATGTTCCAAATGATTATTGATATAAATAGTGATCTTGTCACTTCTTGCGAAGACGCCGTCCACATGCGTTATTAAAAAATTCAGAATCTTAGCTTACTTAATCAGCGCGAACATTTATTTGAAAAATTTGTTGCTCGCCATAGGGGAGACCGGGTATGGACGTTACAAAATTCACATTTGGGGCCACATAATTCTAATGAAAGAACTCACACACTCCATATTGGGTCTGTAGTTAGCCTATTATGTTGGCTAAAACCTGAGGCATATAAAACTTGAAAACATGTAAACACTAATTAACTACAGCTTAATTAGTGAAGACATTTTTTTGTAACAACCTACCCCATATACGGGGTAGGTTGTTACACCATACGGGGTCAATTGTTACAATATGTAAACATACGGGGTAAGTTGACAATGTGTAAATCTCTTATACCATACTTAAATTTCAACTTTCCAGATTCTTGACATCGTTAACAGTAGATCAAGTAGAGCTCTAGAATAGACAAAAGTAATAATAGAAAAATAAAAATATTAACACCTGAAAATTGAGACAAAATGTAATTTTACATATGTAATGTAATTGGGGTAAGTTGTTACATCAACATGGGGTAGGTTGTTGTAACAACCTACCCCATGGGTGATTTTACACACATAAATCAACTGTAGCACAGTAATTAGGCAGAATTACAGGGCATGGCTAGGGGGTATATTAGTGACATACATGTACTATATTTACAATACCAGACTATCATCATGTGCCTTCAGTTGTAAGAGCTATTACAAATTTCAATTTTTGTCAAAAATTTACTTTGAACTGTAAAAAATGGTTTTTGTTGATTTACTTTTTAATAAAACAACGGAGAAACCTCACGACCGGCAGTTCATCACAGCTATGTGTAGGCTGTATATAGATGCCAGTTAGCACATCCTCTCTTGTTCCATCTTAGCACACTAAGAACTGTAACAACTGACCCGTGTAACTTCCATACCCGGTCTCCCCCATAGGCTTCGGGGGGGGGGGCTCAGATATCATTGAGCCCCCCCCCCCCAATATTTTTGATGCCATAAAGATATCGGCCATCTCCCTTATGATATATCTAATCATATTTGATTCAGATAATATATAACCCCAAATTTTTAACCTTATTATTATTTTTATTTTTTCATTTTTTGGCGGGGTGGGGGCCCTGAGACATCATTAAGCCCCTCCCATAATTTTAATGAGGCTGAGATATCATTAGATTTCCCACCGTATTTTTTAATAAAACGCTAACATTTCAGGGCTCTATTGACAAAATTTTTTGCTCGCGCTGCGCGCTCGCACATTTTTAATAATAATTTCTTTTTTGATAGGAACAAGGGGTCCTACTATCTTGAATCTTGATTGGGGATCAGCAATTGCGCCCCCGATGTTTCGGGGGGGGGGCTTTACCATTTTTGACCCCCCCCCCCTTCTGCTCATAATTTATTTTAAAATGCTCATATTTCATTTTTTCTCTTGACAATTTTTTTTCAGCTCACACTGCGTGCTTTCTTTTTAAACTTTTTCTAAATATAGGAACAAGGGGTCCCTACTATCTTCTTAGCGGATCCAGGTGGCCAAAGCGGCCGCCCCCCTCTATTGGCAGCGCAAAAATAAGAGAAAAAGAAGGAAAAAGTAAGGAGAGGAGAAATATCAAGATTAAAAGTGAAAACAGTAGGACAAAATAAAGAAGAAAATAAAGCCAGGTAACCATATCAAAAGTTTTTCGATCGCTGTTCGCCTTACATTACCTGATTAAATCATGTTCATATGAGGATTTAAAAAAGTGCTCTCACTCTGCACTCGGATTACTTTGTCTTTTCTGTCTGACGAGATATTTTTATCCTCTTTTTGAGCACATAGCGCTCAAAATGTAAAGCTTTGTGGTCAATATATAAAAAGTTTCAGCCCGCGCCTTGCCGCTCACATTATTGTTTACTGAGAAGTGTCCTTTTTATGAGCATAGCACAAAAAAACGCTTAAAATGCACTATTTTCAGGTTGATATATCAATTATTTCCAGATCTAGCTTCGCGCTGGCATTATTCAATGAATTTATCTTCTTGACTTAAAAATGGACCATTTTCTAGGTGATATGTAAAAAAAATTTCAGCTCGCGCTTCGCGCTCGAAATGTTTAATGACTTTATCATAAGTATCTTTTCATTAACTGATTAGCGTAGCACAAAAAAACGCTAAAAATGCACTGCTTTCAGGTTGATATAAAAAAAAATCGGCTCGCGCTTCGCGCTCGCATTGTTTTTTAATTAAGTTAGTATCTTCTTTATGAGCATAGCACCAAAAATGCACTATTTTCAGGTTGATATATTAACAAAATTTTGGGCTCGCGCTTCGCGCTTGCATTATAAGGAGATAAGTATCTATTTCATTAGGGTTGCACCAAAAAAAACGCTTAAAATGCACTGTTTTCAGTTGATATGTATTAAAAAATTCGGCTCGCGCTTGGCGCTCGCATTGTTTGATTAGGTGAGAATTTCTTTATGAGCATAGCACCAAAAATGCTTAAAAATGCACTATTTTCAGGTTGATATATCAAAAAAAAAATCGGCTCGTGCTTCGCGCTCGAATTGTTTAATTAAGTGAGTATCTTCTTTATGAACATAGCACAAAAAATGCTTAAAAATGCACTATTTCCAGGTTGATATATCAAAGATTTCGGCTCGCGCTCGCATTGTTTATCGAAAGCATCTTCTTTATGAGCATAGCAAACACGTGTAAAATGCACAGTTTTCAGGTTGAATTATCAAAAATTTTCGGCTCCCCTTACGATTTTTTTTCCTAGCTCGCGCTTTGCACTCGCATATCATTATTCATGAGGAAAATAATAAAACATACAAGAAGGTATTCATAGAATTTTAGATCATAATCAGCTTAGCTTGATTAGGCCTAGGCCTAGATCTACTAGTTTTTTTTTGTTTTTGGTTTTTCTAAAAAAAAAAAAAAAAAAAAAAAAAAAAAGATGAAAAGAAGACTTAGTCATTTTCAAAAACTCTGTCAGCGGGTCGGGGGGGGGGGGTAATAAAAAAAAAATCCCGAAATAGTTGGTGCTGAAAAAATATTGAGCCCCCCCAATCCTGAAAATCTTCCGAAGCCAATGTCCCCTAATCAAGAAAACAAAGTGAAAAAACTATGCAAAATACAAAATGTCTATGGACACATTCGCTTTGCGTAGAGTGATAACGCCCTCTTTCCCAATTAAGTTTACAAGAATTGATATGCTTTTGAAAGAAAAAAAAAAAGCTTCATAACTATGTTTTTCAATGAAATATTAAGGAATTAAATAAATATGCATCTAATTTGCATACATTATAATAATTTTTTTTTTTCTCAAACATATCAGCGATACCCTTTACATGTGCACGCGCGCCGATCGTGCAAAATTCCGCGGAGATTGGACCATCCGCGTCCAACTTCTTAGTGAAAAGCCCAGTCAGAACAGGTTAATATTCATCATGATTAAAACTAGAGTATTTCTCCAAAGGTTTCATTCCTATATTCACTTTTTCTTAATATATATGAAAAATGGTAGGCTATATACGTACAGTTGCCAAGTTTTTTCGTTTCGTTATCTAAACCAGACTTGTAAACGACCACGTAATACTGGATGTCAAATCCGCCATCGTCCACGGGTGCATCATAGATGACTCTGATGGTCGATGAGGTGACGTCGATAAGACTGACATTTCTAGGCTCGGAGGGAAGAGCTGCAGGGGGTAAAAGATAAAGATTAGATGATTGCTATTTAATACAGGAAAAATTGTCTCAATCTGAGTGTGGTGATTTTTGTTGACAAACCATAATAAGAACCATAATAAGAATAGGCCCTACACATTACCACGAAAATAATGATAATCACACCTTTATACATACCGCTTTTCCAGTTAAACATACTTATTTGCCCGTTACTAATTTTATTCAGTAACTTGGAATCCTTGTTACATATATGTGATGCGTCACGTCGAAAGGAGAGACTAATCGCGATTTTTGAAATCCATTTTATTTGATATTATTGATCTCTGATTCATTGCCTTGAATATAATAGATATATAACCCGACTGTAAAGAGTAAATAGAAGTGGAGATATTAGCCTCTGAACGCGAGGAGAATTGTGCTCTTGGAAATCAAAATCAAGAGAAAAACGTTTGCGAAGTTTGACTTCCGTTTGAGTCCGAGCCAGAAAAATAAGACCATTTTGTCACCGCTCTACTCACCGAAATGCCCTAGCAACCACTTGTTACAAAGGTGAAACGATTGACCAATGAGGAGGCTGCATTCAGTATACAGAGAACAATACTCGTCCGTCACGCATGATCGAGGCAAACGCAGCAAGCGATGTTGTCTAAATAACATTCAATCTTCTCAAAAAAAAAAAAACAAAATAATTTGGTTAGTTGTTTATATCTTCGTCAAATAAATAAAACGTCATGTTCTTTCTAATTGTTTAAGAAAAAGTCCGCTCTTTAAAGAAAAGTGTTTACCAATCCTGGCGCTAAATTAGTTAGAAACAGAACTATTTTAAAACCTTTTGGGGTTTTATTCCGATGTTTGCGTGCGTTCTTTGAATGTCAATCGCGTATACTCTTACTCATTATAAAGCGAGTCATTTTGATCTGAACTCTGTTGGAAATTTCGAACATAATAATGGTCTATAGACTAAATTATTCTTGTACAGGGTTTATGCATTTTGTTTATATTCTTTGAATAAGTATATGATAGAGATAAGCCTCCAAAAAAATTTTAAGAAATATTGCGCCTCACGAATGTATTTAGAATTCTCTTGATCACGTTTTATGAGTGCTAGGTTAGCTTAAGACAATGAAA
The DNA here is from genome assembly GCA_940671915.1 of Paracentrotus lividus. Taxonomy (NCBI): domain Eukaryota; kingdom Metazoa; phylum Echinodermata; class Echinoidea; order Camarodonta; family Echinidae; genus Paracentrotus; species Paracentrotus lividus. Next base: position 32,666,859 of record CALNVZ010003428.1, read on the forward strand.
TAAAAACGTAAATGATTTGCTCGATCTCGTCTTTTATTGATCAAACCTGTTACCAGTAATAAGAAGATAGTAATAATTTTTAGAAATGAATTATTTTAAGAGTAAATCGTATTTTGTTTGTCGTGTTTAGTAAAACGCTACTTTCTTAAACACGTTACTTTGTAAAATAAACTGCAGAAGACTTTAACCTAAATACTTGTATCAGAAGTATTATCACGTCACCTCTTTTGTATGCTCTATGTTTCCCTGATGGAACCAAATTTGTTAATAGGGAGGTTTTAATTTCCCATCAGGACAACAGATATCGCGGCCCTTAAATAAAATGCTGAAATTAACATTCATTTGGATCCAGATAGCTAAGTCAAGCAATAAGTAGCTTTTCCCCACATAACCCCCCCCCCCTCTCCCCACCCGATTGTACATTCGTTTGCGTGCTCCGCTATCCCGGATGAAACAGCTTTATTCACAGCAGGTTGTGGCATCGCACGCAAAATTTCTGAGTGCAGCTAAAGAGAGTTTAGTTCGCTATTCGCTCACAAAAACGAAACAAAAATCCAGTTGAAATCACACATCACATGACAAAGCCATGCGTTGCTAAGGGCCGAGCTAAACGGAGAGGGGAAATGAGCGTGGACGTTCGCTTGTTATGTCCGGAAAAAAAAATTATGACCGAAAAAAACACTCGCCGAAAAACTGCTTTTTTACCACTTTCCCGTTACCATTTTCACTCATGTTTTTAACTGAGCAAAGATGAAGCATGGTAGAACCAGAAAATCAACAAAAAAAATTTCCTCAAAATGTTGACTTTTTTAATTTAGTTTGTCGATTTACTCGGATCTTTGATCTGCGACTTCTCTCTCATTTCGACAAGACGTATCACATATTCAGACGCAACATGAGTCCTTGTCGGAGGGCATATTATGTTAATGCCTGTGATCGGACTACCATCCCGTTTATTTACAAACAAATATCCAGCCTGTGGCGCTGGTGTAATTTTGCCCTTGCAACAGCTGAATAAAGCTATTTTGTTAAGTTTTGACCTAAAATCTCCCTTGTGCCTAAACACCAGCGACATCCGAGCAGCCTTACGATTGTGACAATATCATCAGAAATTCACCTACCTCCTTCTACTAATTCAATCCTTCCAGTAAGTTCTCCAAATTTGTTAGTACCCTGACAGTGGTACGACACAAAATCTGCTTCAGATGATATGATCTTAAAAGAGAGAAATAGATTATTGTGGAAGAGAATCAATAGTGACTGATGCACTTATTAAATGAACAAAAGTGAATAATCATGCATTATACACTGTAAGAACGCGGTTTAAAAATTTCGCTAAAAAAATGTTGGTTTAAAAGTTAAACATTCTTGTTTAATATTTAAATATTGTTGGTTAAAACCGGAAAAGCGAGGTTTTATAGCCTTAAAAAACACCTGTTTAGAGATTAGAGTTTAGATTTTTAAACAGTTTTGTTTAAACAGGCCGAGGCAAATGTCACGTGATAGTCATGAGCTAATGGCATCACCTGTTACATGCAAGGTAAATCGGCGCAACATTTCAATCATGGCGAAGGACATATGCCTCACACATTAAATATGTGTATGTACAGATGTGTTGGCTCAGTGGATAGAGCGTCTGCCTTAATTATAATCGAAAGGTCGTGATTCGATACCCGGCCGCGTTAACCTAGAGTTGGAGCGTTTTTATTTTTGGAGAGAAGCGTTAAACAATACTGTTGATATATTAAACAACAGGTTGTTTAAACTTTTAAACAACAAGAGTGTCAAAGTTTTAAACAACTACAGGTTGTTTAATTTCTAAACAACGCTGTGCGATTCACCGGTTAACACGCAGTTGTTTAAGATTTAAACAACTTGCTTATTTTTTTTTTCTAACAGTGTATAAATGCGTATGACAGACTGGACTAAGGATACTTGTGACAGAGGCAGGGCACACATTTTCACAAAGAAGTTAAATGTTGATCGCTTGAGTTCCGGCTCTACATAACTGTAAATCGTTCTTCATAGATTTTACTTAAAAGCTAATTAACTGGAACCCAAATAATCACCAATCGTGAAGTGAAGAATGACGATGATGACGAAATCTTATATTCTCATTTGAAATCTGGTGGATTAGACGGTTTTTTTATTAAAAAAGGGAAGGAATCCTCCTCTCTGAGGAGGAATCCCAGGCCTATGATTCTAGAAATGTCTGAATATCAGCCAGGGAAGAACCCTATATGCTTGAGAATGAAAACGTCGTTAGTCAATTTGATGAAATACTGACACTTACCGACATAACTGATGATCCATGGGGGAGGTTTGGCAGGAATATGATGTTATCGGTAGCATTGACAAGGATGAAGCTTTCATCCTGGAGGATGTACCAACGGATGACAGGAGGCGGGAAACCATGGATAACACAGGATATGTTAACAGGGTTGCCTGGCCATGAGAGAACTCGAGAGGGCGTCTCACTGCGGTCAAAGAATGGCACGGCTTTTGAGAGATAGAAAATATGTAGACTTGATTTATTTTCCAATTTGATTTTGAAATGGAGTATGGTTTCCACAATATGTTACCCACACAAAGTCCGCATGTCATGTGCATGTGGAGCGGATTCAGTGTCCAAGTAAAAGTACAAGATCTATATACTTTATAAGATTTATTTACCGGCCACTGCTTTTTGTATTGTCAGGCTTGTTGGATGCATGAATACGAAGTCAAATTGAGCGAAGCGCTGTTTTATAAATGATTCTGAGTCTGACCAGAGTTTACGAGATTTAGTTTATAAGTTATCACAAACATAGATAACTATGGTTTGAAAGGAGCTTCTATTAATTTGCAATCAACAATTTAATTTCCTTCTGCCAATCTAGTACTCATTATTATTAAGGTGGCAATTAAAAAAGTCTCATCATTATCCTTATTAAATTGTACAGTCCTTGTACCTCAAAAACCAATAAGCTTGTACATAAGTATATATATATATATATATATAAAACACACACAGCAAACAGGCAAATTGATCACAATTTCAAGTCAACTACTTACTGTTGATGGTCAGATAATGGGTAACATAAGCATCACCAGTGTCGCTTTCAACAAAGCAAGTCCATCCTCCCCTATGGTCGTAGCTAGATGGAGAGATGGTAAGGGTTAAGGTCATCCCTTCATCTTTGCTTGTAACAGTCACTCGGTAATCAAGAATCTGAAGGAAAAGGTTAAAATGATGATAAATGAGTCGGTAGCTATTTGTATATTGATGGCACTCGATTAGATTGCTTGCTTGCTGATCCAACAAATTTTCCTGACATGAAAACATAGTTTCAGATACAATCAGAGGCGTTGGAAGGCTCTGCGGAAAGCCATTTTGTATTAACAATGGTTTGCCCCTCCAATGCTTTGTTTCCCCAGAGCCTTCCGACGCCTCTGGATACAATATAAATGTAGTTAAAATGGTAACTTAGTGATTAATGTCATATTTATCTTCACCACCATTACCATTTTTATCATCATCACCATCATCATCTTAATTACCATCAATGTTATCTCCAACATCACCATCATCACTTCACCACTGCCGACAACATTTACACCCATCATTACAAGTACCACTTTAAAAAAATCCAATAGCACCACCATCACCACCTACACCACCACCTCCACCACCACCACCACCACCATCACCACCACATCTCTTTCAACACAATTGCCACCGTATTCCCCTTACCCATAACCCTTCGTTGACGATGTGATCTTCAGTGATGCCGTTCCTCCTCCAAGACAGTACACCGGTAGATCCCATTCGAGTGTTGATGCAATCCATACTGAAGTCATCATCGTCCATCAGAGTCTGGTTGTTCTGGGGATTGAGTTCTGGGGGGATCAGAACCTCCAACCTGCAGATAGAAAACAATTCCTATATGTATACAGATGAATATGGAACAAAATGCATGGTGGGACTTTTGAGAAAAGCGCTTTTTTTTTTTCTCATATTTCTCTGATCTGCTGATGACAGGGAGTGTAGAATACCGTTCATCAAAAACCCTTTAGCCCTGTT